>VWYO01005601.1:0-17321 GCA_013400275.1 Rhadina sibilatrix | reverse complement strand
AGGAGATGAAGCTCCTGCTGATGTACTGGTACTTACTCTCAAAGTTGCAGGAAATGTCCTCCGAGGTCAGGTCTCCCAGGCTCTTGGACTTGCAGGGGCTGCTCTGCTGGATGGCCGGGTGTGGGGGAAAGGGCCGAGCCCCCGGGAGCGCGGGGCAGGCAGGGCGCAGCTGGGGGGCACACACCGCAGCCTCGAGCTTCTCCGGCTGCTGCTGCTGCTGCTGCTGCTGCTGCTGCTGCTGCTGCCACAAAAACCCAGCGTCCTCACACGTGGGGAAAGGGAGCTGGCTCCCTGCAGCCCTGAGCTGCTCGGAGCAGTGCTGGGCAGCAGCACGGAGCACAGCAGTGGAGCTGCCCCCAGAGGTGCTGTCAGCACCGTGCCCAGGGTCCTGCTTCTGCCTCAGGCTCAGAGGAGAAGCCAGCTGGCTCATGTCCTCCCGCCTGTACTCACAGGCAGTTACCAGGAGGTCCTGGCAGTCCCCATCCACTTCCTGCAGGCTGCTGCTGTCCGAGTGCTCCCCAGGGACAGGGGGCCCCAGCCCCTCCTCAAAGATGAGGCTGTTGGAACCAAAAGAACTGGCCGGCTCGGGGGCTTCCCAGCTTGGTCCACATTTTGTAGCACAGTTCCTTTGGGGATTTGCATTTAGCAAAGAGAGGGATGACGAACAAGAGCCAGGCAAGTTACTTTCTAGACTACTTACTCTTTTCTTGCAAACTAATGCTCTGTGGCTCTTACATTCAGAAGCTGGAGACGCCTCGTGGGTAATTGTGTATGTGGAATACTCTGCATCCTCCAGGCTGGAGCACATGGCTGTGTCCGGAGTGGAGAACAAAGGGGATTTGTTGGATTTTGTGGGAGCAAAGTTGTGCCTACAGGGGCTGCTCAGGTCTGCAGCAAACACCTGTGGGAGTGCAGCCCCTGCCCTGGGGGTCTGGCTGCTGCTGCCATGGGGGCTGGAGACAGGGGGAAGAGGAATTTGGTCATCTGTGCCATCGAGCTGCCCGATGAGAGCGGACACAGCGCTGTCCAGCTCGCTGTCAGTCGAGAGAGAGACCTCATCAATGAGGTGAGAAATGTCATTGTGCTGCAGGGCCACGGTGGAGTGACAGTCAGGGCCCTCAGAGCACACAGCAGAAGAAAGGGAAAGAGGTGCTGCAGTGCTTTTCTTCGTGTCATATTTGTGATTCTCCACCTCTGCTTTCTGAGAAAGAGAAGTCCCCATGAGACTGATTTTCCCTTCCTTAGATCCTTTTGTGTCATCTTCCTTTTTACTGTCTGCACAGTTATTGTGGTGTGATTTTTCTGTGGGAAGTTCAGAGTCTGCCATTAGGGGGACAGTTCCATCAGGAAGATTATTCTCCTGGTAGTTCACAAGGTGATTTGCTTGAGCTACGCCATTGGCAAAACCCAAATGTTCAGGTTGCTCCTGTGGAGGTGGTACTAAAGAATCAGCTGTAGAATCCCTCTGGTCATTCTCCTTGAACTGAGATGCTAAATTTGAAGCATTTGCCTTTTGCTCCGAACGTGGAAAAACCAATTCTTTCAAGCTTGTCTCCTTCTCATTTGTATTGTCATCACTGTTGGCTAAATTAAATGAGAAACATATTAGTGGCATTCAAGACTCTGCTCTGTCTATCAACAGCTATTTTGTCCTTAGACAGACACATGGAGAACGCAAAACTAGGTACACTTGTGACAAAACTTAACCATGGGGTTGTGCAGGTTTAGTACAAATTATCTGAGTGACATGAATAAATGGAAAAATACAACTGCAGGCACTTCATTGAAATTTCCTTGGAATGTCTATTACATCAAGCAGGTGATGTAATATTTGTTGTAAGTAATGTTAATGAGGTACCACATCATAGCTTGCACGTGGCATTACCTTCAGCTGTGTTCCTAGTCACATTTGTACTATAAAGAAGCGTGGCAATAAAGACAGAACAAAACAGCTCTGTTAAAACACACGACACTTGAAAACAAGAGGCATGCTTCAAGCAGAGTCAAAAGCATCGAGTAGATGGACTCCAGACTGGCTTATACATGTGGTTACTGCAAAGTGTCACAGCACAAGGATTTCATTTGGATCTTCTACCAGCAAGCAGCATTCACAAGGGCAAGGCTTTGAATTCCTCGAAAAACACATATTGGATGTTTTCTCCACCAAATTCTCTTGTCTTTCTATATCAAACCTGAGCTCTGTGACTCACTCCTTTGGAGATTTAATGAAGCAGGGACTATAGAAGCAAACTTGGCATAACGGATACTGGTTTTAATGCTTGCTAGAAACCAGGTACTTGTGGAAGAAGCAAGGGCAGCCCCGACCGTTCATCGAAAGTAATTTTGGAAGCATCTTACCAGATGTGTTTTCCTCTCCCTTGGCCTCCTGGGCAGTGTCCTCCGCCGGGCAGGGCAGCTCCACCATGAGGAACCTGTCCACGGGCATGGAGGCCGGACGCGCCTGCAAGCTCCGCTTGGGCCGCCGGACCACGCCCTCCTTGTCCTTCAGGTCTGTGGGCTCGGAGGCGCTGTCCTTCATCTCCGCAGCCTCCGGGAAGCCCATCTTGCTCTTCTTCCTGCCCTTGGCCGGGGCGCTGGCCGTGCGCCGCAGGATGCGCTCGCCGATGGAGCGTTTGCGCGCGTGCTGCCCGCTGGGCTCGGCGCCGCCCGCCCGGGGCGCCTTGGAGAACAGCCCTCGGAGCCCCATCAGCTGCTTGCTCTGCAGGGACAGCAACAGCACAGCCCGGCCTCAGCTCGCCTCCTCGCCAGGCAGAGGTGCTCTCGCGGCGCGTATGAGGGGCGATGACAAAGTTCAAAAGGCAGCAAAGCAAAAATTCACACCAAGCCACTCACAGCTGCTCTGAGCAAGGAGCTCCCCAGCACGGGTTCCCCATGGATTCATGCACGCCTGCCTTTCCCCTCGTTAGGATGGCAGCCTGCCACAGTTACCGGAGAGCTTTGCTCAGGCTCCTAATGGGAGCTGACAAGGCTCTAGGAAGTGCTCGGCAGTGACAGGCTGAACGTTAATGTGGAGTTTTCTATGCATGGGCTTCATCAAAGCAAGATTCAGATGTTTCAGAGCCTGCATGGAGAATGGTCCCAGTGTGGCACTTGCAGATCATGCGATTGGGAACCACTGGAAAGTCTGTGCCCAGCAAATGCAAAGTGCATGCTCATGAGCTCTACCTTTGTGGCTCCTAGAAAGTGCATTATTGTGTAACTGGGATTGAGGATTAAAGGGCTCCACTGAAAGGCAAAAAGAAATGCAAATCCATTTGGCTAATGTTTTCAAGACTGCCACACAAGCAAATAAGGTAACAGTACACCTGGACAGCTGGAAAGAGAACCACTCCAGAGCAAACCATTTAAAGCTATCTCTTAGTTTAATCTGTGTCCCCCAGGAACTGAGCAGATCTCCTCACTCACGGATGCAAAGTCAGCCCATGAGAAACAGCAATGCAGCCCATCATTCATTCAGAGCAGCATCAGGTGAACAGACCCAGAGACAGAGATCAAATCCCAGTGGGTGTCCCCTCCTCTCCTCTTGCCTGCCCCTCTGGAGTTACACTCTGCTGCTTTTCTTGAGCATATTTTGTTCTTACAAGGGCAGCAGCCAAACAGGCCCCTGCAGACCATCCCCAAGGGATGTGGTTTCACAGATCTGCCCAGATGTGCACATAGCAGTACATGTGATCCCATCCCGTGAGCCGATGGGATCAGGGAGGAGAAAGCAAGTGGAGCTGGGAGAGGATCTGGACAAGAGCAAACCTCAGCCCTGGGCCCTTCTCTCTGCTGCTCTCTCTCTGTTGCCCTGAGCTTTCTGTGGGTGCTGCACAGCTTTGGGTTCGTGTTTGTCATGACATTCTCTGCATCCTCTCAGAAGGCACAAAGACTGAGGGCTGAATGTCCTCTGCAACCTCAAACCTCACAAAAGTCAGGTTTTTGTGTTTATCTTCATTTCTTATATCACTGTAAAGATGCTATTTTACTTTAGCATGCTGATGAACATGGCCTTCATTTCTTCGTGCTGCTTATCTCCAGATGGAAACAGCTAAGGAAGGCAGCTGAAAACACAGAAAAAGCACTGTGCTTTCACTCCCACTTTAAAAACATTCTAAAACTAGCAAACTTGCAGAAAAGCAAAATCTATGTATTAAAACCTAAAATTAAATTAGGTTAATTTAAATTAATAAAACCAGCTGCTAAAAATAGCTTGTCAAATATATTCTAGTGCAGCTACAGTTCTCAAGAACACTTCCAAAATAAGATCAGTTTAGCACACTGAAGAAATGCACCTCCTGTACCTAGGCAAGATACTTGTTAGGGCTAACAGTGAGAACATCTGCAAGTATCTGCACAGCAAGAGTGGAGCCATGGTATGGTGGAGTTTCCTTGGTGATCTCCTGCAAGGAAACCCCCCACACACTCTCAGGATTTGTGTTGGGCACTCCAACACAAATCCTGGGAGGTTCTGGGGTACATTTAAATCCATTTTTATCAGAAGATGGAAATTTCCAACTGTACCTACCTTCCCATAGGTCTCATTAATGATTATATGAACAAATATGGAAGCTTCTGTCAGTCCTTCCAGATACACGTGGCGATAGCCTGGGGAAACAAATAGAGATATTTCCACACAAACCACCATCAAGAACCAGCAGTTTGCATTTTATGCCCAGCTAGCAGTGACTGTGTAAAAAAGTGATGTATACACAGGAAGCCACCTGGTGTCCCTAGTAAACTTCTCTGGTGTCCTCAGGTTTCCTGAGCCCCAGTTTTCATCACAAATTGCATCCAAGTTATAAAAAACACAGCAGCAATAACTTCCAAAAGCAAAAACCCTCCTTTGAGGAATGGTGCATAAGGCACTCTAAGAGAACACAAGAGTTGTCCAAGCTTCACATGAAGTCACAGAGATGAACATTTGTGAAATCTATCATCTCACACTGGTAACGTCCTCCTTGGGTCTGAGGGTGGATTTCCATGCCCAGGAGAGCCCTGGGGAACAGGGGGACTCACCAGGCACGAGGCTGCTGAAGGCCACAGTTCTCTGCCCCACAAAGTCTCTCCCGATGGGGTCGTGGTCCCAGACAAGGAACCGCACCAGGGCAATTTCGGGCATGTGGATGGTGAAGGTGAGGGTCTCCTCCCACACAGGATTGAACCCTGCAGGACAAACAGGTCCACAGCAAGAGCTTGCCTCAGCTCCCAAGAGGCACAGGACACAAGCAGCAGCAGCAGCAATGACAGTTCTACCATGGCAGTCATTAAATGTGACCTATCTGCCTCTGGGATTGCTTTAAAACAAAATGGGTCTGCCTGGGAGCTGGCAGGGACACCCAGGCAAGCACTGAGATAGATGCAGATATAGACACAGAGAGATTTGGAACTTATGCATAAAGGAGATTTAAGAACAATTGGATTAAAAGACAATGTGGGGAGCAACTCCTGCCCTTCACCTCTAACTTGTCTGTCTCCACACCAGAAATTCTGTCTGGGACACAGAAATAATTTGTTAAAATACAATCATTTGATTTCATCAGATAAGATGCTTTGCAATTAAGAAAGCACTAGCAGATACTGATTCATTTATAATTATTTAATCTTTTACTCTAAGAAGAAGAAGAAATCACTTAGATTATCTTACCATTGTCATCCACCACCCTGGTCTGATCTTTACAGCAGTCAACAGGTAACCCAATAATCTCCACCTCAACAAAGGGATCTATTATCTGTTTTTCAAAAACACAGTATTTTAAAAGCAAGCCAATCATACAAATGAAGGTGAATTTTTTTAAAAATTAATGGAGAGAGTTGATTTAAATTCATATGAGAATTCAAACCCCTTTGACTGACATGAATTTTCAAGCAGCACTATCATGGGAATTGGTTCTGTGAGGTCCATGTTGATGTATGGTTTGCATCAAGAGCTATGGACAGCTGTGACTAATTTTCATAAAAGTAACCATTTAAAATACAAAACAAATCAGTTCCATCACGAGTAGGATACAGGCTGAGGGAAGTGTAGTATTTAGTGACCAAAAGCTTGGCAGTATCTGAAATTCACTGGTATATTTGAATAAGGAGAAGGTGTGAGTCACACACTGCCATGTCACTGCAGGAGCTGCCCTGGAAGCATCTGCTGGGACCACAGCACCTCACCTCTCCTCTGTCCCCCAGCATTGAGTCAGGAGGCTTGGGGAGCTGCTGCCCACTGATGATCTTCAGAATAAGCTGCTTCTTAGGACTGGCAGGAAGTGGATCAGCAGAGAAGGGGTTGAATGTGCCTGAAAGATGGCAAAAATGAGAGCGGAAGGAAGAAGATACACAATAAATACCACCCCCAAGACACATACAGAGAGATAAATCTGGTCAGAAATGAGAAACTATGAGTATGGAGCAGCTGTTCAATCATTTTAAAATTCTCCTCCTCTTTCTTACAACCTTTTCTGAGTGGAGCAGTCCTTGTTTATATGATCTGCTGGCAGAGCTGGACCAAGCCCTGGATACTTGCTCCTGGGCTACTGCAGAGCTTGTTCTACTTTCCTGCAGCTGGTCATCCTAGGGCCCCTTTTTCTTCTTCTAAACACATGTTAATAAGGCAAAGACATACATATATATACACATACATTTGTATATATAATCACAGTAATAGATTACACACTGGTACAAGTCTAAGAGCTATGAGTGCATGGAAATACAAAATAATCTCTATTTGTTTCACTTCCCTTTCTTGTGCCTTCGCTGTGAAGGACACTTTGTGAAAGGCCTGACAGCTACAGTGATAACTACACTGGAACCTTACCTTTGCACATCTGCTGAGGTTTGAGGACATAACCACAGTTGCCATTTACCCTGAATTTTGCTTCGTTTAACTGCATCACACGTCCCTCAGACTGGTAGTTTAGGGCCACTGAAAGAGAGAAGTCAGGTGTGTCATCAATAGAGATAATATTACTTGGCACATACACACCAAAAGGGGAGAAGTCTTTCCTGCAGCTCCTACCTAACTGGCAGCCCACATTCCAGTAAGGAACGGGGTTGAAGTTGCTGGAGTCGATCCGATAGGCTGAGGGATAGACCCTGGTCAGCTGCCTCTGGTTGTAAAGCATGAACTGCTCAGCCTTCTGCTGCACTGCCTGGTGGGCTCTGGTCTCACTGAAGGACAGCACGTTCCCTGTGGAGCCTGTGAGCCACAGTACAACCAACAGACAGGTGACAAACAATCCCGGGGCACGGGGCCTGAGCCCAGACCTCATCACCTGGCTGTTAATCAAGGGCAATGTGAGATTTAGTCCAGTGTTACAGGATAGATTGTCTTGTCTCACACAAATCATGCACCCTGGGTAACTGAAGGGCACCAGCTCCCCCTTCCAGGAGGGTCTGTTGTTCTCCCCACAAGTCTGCAGACTTGAAAGGAAAGCCAAGCAAGAGCTCCAGCTAAAGAGCCCAAGCTCAAGAGCTCCTGCTGGGGCCTTTCCTCCTGCAGACCCCCAGACATGGCAGCTCTGGGGAACCAACAGCAAAATCCTCTGCTGGCAGCAGGGACAGAGGAGACCCTGCCAGGGAGGGAGGACTCTGGCTTTGCCCTGTGCCACACTAACCCACACCAGCAGCACTCAGCCCCTCCCCTCCTGAGTGACAGGGACGTGCCAGCCCCATACCATCATCCACGATGTCCTGGGCAGCCACAGAGTTGGTGTACACCACCAGGTCAGACAGGGCCCGGCACAGCTTCACTGTCCTCCTGCGGCGGGCAAGCCTGAGGGGTTAAAGCAAACAAAAAGGGGTGCTTGCAGCACTGAAGGTGTATTTCAATCCCCCTTTTGTTCTTTTCAATCCCCCTTTCTGTTCTTTTCAATCCCCCTTTCTGTTCTTTTCAACAAGAAGGAAATGAAGAACTGTGAGCAGGGAACCCTGTGTGGCAAACCTCCTTGGAGAGGATTCTGGGATGACTGCTCCCCTCTACTGCCACAGCCCATCCACACAAACAAAGTTTTTCATTTAAAACATAATAAATAGCTGCACCGTGGCTGTTGTAGACAAAACCAAGCATTTCAGTGACAGCAGACACATTCTCAGTGGCACTTTTTTGATTGCTTTTTCTTTCTGTTCTCAAATGCAATAAAGCTGCCTGGGCTTTATGGTGATGCACCTTCTTTAACGTGCACAGTTTGCTCTGAGCACAGTTTGCAGAGGGTGAAATAGGGCCCCTTTCCATGAGCAGTGGTGCTGTCACACTTCCCTGCAGTTTCAGGGTAACTGCTGCTTGCAGCCTGTGACAGGTGACACAGCCAAAACACTGGGCTCACAGCAAAGCCACCCTGACAGCTGTCCTGTGTGACAGACACACTGCATGTGACACACACACACACACACACACACCCCCTGCTCCGGGCACAGCCTCACACGCTGATGGCACTGAACAGCCCTGCCTTCACCTGAGGGGTTCCCAGCTCACCTGAGGGGTCTCCACCTCACCTGTGGTGTTCCCAGCTCACCTGAGGAGTTCCCAGCTCACCTGAGGGGTTCCCAGCCCACCTGAGAGGTTCCCAGCTCACCTGAGCAGTTCCCAGCTCACCTGAGGGGTTCCCAGCTCACCTGAGCAGTTCCCAGCTCACCTGAGGGTTCCCAGCTCACCTGAGCAGTTCCCAGCCCACCTGAGCAGTTCCCAGCTCACCTGTGGGGCTGTCCTGGCTCCTTGCCAGGAGGGTGCTGCTGGTCCTCGTCGTCCGAGGCCCCGTGGGCTCTGGCTGCTGCCTTGGCAGCTTTCTGTGGGGAAAGAGGCAGCAGGGTCAGGCACTGGGGGCTCTGCCAGCCCCGCTGCTGTGGGGCAGGAGGGTGAGCTGGGCTTTGCAGCTCCAGGGACAAAGGTGACCCCTGGGGCTGGGCCAGCAGTTTCCCTGCTGTGCAGAAGGAAAGGCAGCACAGAGCACACTGTACCCCAGGGCAGGGACTCCAGCTGTGGCCATGAGCAGCTCTGTGTGCTGGGCAGGCCTCAGGGTGTTATTTCTGTGTGACAAGGGACATGCCAGCCCTGTGCCACACTAACAGCATAGTGCCCAGGCCTCGGGGCATTATTTCTGTGTGCTGCCAGCCCAGACAGCCCTCAGGGCATTATTTGTGTGTGCTGGGCAGCCCTCAGGGTGTTATTTCTGCCAAGGGTCTGTCCAGCACAGGCCACTCTGTGCTCTGCGCCTGCCCTGCTCCCTCCCAACACCAGAGGATAACACTGCTCCCCTGGCTCCAGGGCACTGCTCCTGATGAAATCCCAGTGCTTTGTGCCATATTTAACCAACAGCAACACACAGCAGGTTCTAAATATACAAAGCACTGCTTCTGCCCACTTGGGCTTCCCCCCAGTTCAGAAAATGAAACATTCATTAGTGAAAAATGGGAACAGAGTCTGGGAAAATGTTCAAACATCATCTTACTGCTCCATTTTGAGCCCCATACAAATATACAAGTGATTCTAAATTATTACACTATAAAGAAAATAGCTATGATAAAAAAGATTAAAACCTAAAAATCCCCTTTTTTCATAAGCACCTACGATTTAACAGTTTCTGATTTCAACATTACCTCTTTTGTAATGCTAAACACTACTTTGAGTGAGAGTTATTTAATTCCCCTCTCATCAAGAGGTAATTAATATAACTGAGAGCTCCTTATCCTTTTGCATATGGCTCACTGAGCACAGATTTCTTTCCTCTTGTCATACACCATATTGGACATAATTTAGCTTGCTGTGCTTGGTGCTGACATGAAGCTATATTGGAAATCATTTGCATGGTTCACTTTGCAGTCTGAAGGCCTGCACTGAGCATGTTCCATGCAGTTAACTTTCAGGAATTGCCAGCTTTGGTGTCTTTGTACCTCCCCTGGCAGTTTTTGAAGAGTTTATTCATTTGGCACAAGAGCTGGCTGAAAATGTCATGTGTCAATATTGTTGGGTGGATAATTGTGTATCTGCAAAAATATCAATAGGAACCAGTCTTCCCAGGCATCCCTTCAGCTGGAAAGGCATCAGGGGGCAGTTACAGGATGTCTCTGTTGCCTCAGACTACAATACAATCACTGTTAAAAAAAAATCTATATATAACCTTATTATTTTTCAGCAGAGATGAAATGAACAGGCTTTCCAACCTGCTCCATCCATTAGGATAACTAGCTGAAGTAATTAAATTATTGACAGACTTTCCAGCCCTCAGCATAACCAGCAGATTCCAGTGGCTGATGTTTGCCTGTAACATCTCATTGCCAGCATTTCTGTGGCCAGCAGCAAGCACAGGGTGCCAGGGCAGTGCCACTCTCAGGGACCACAGGTACCTGGAGCTCTGAGCACACCCTGAGAGGGGAACGTGCACTGAGCTAAAGGTGCTGAAGGGAACATGAGCACTTCTAACTGATGCAAGCTTGGAATTGAAGTGTAAATATGAGTCCTGGTACTGTCTGCTTAGGGAATTTTTGATGGCTCCTAGCTGGCTTCAGGGCAGATGGACTGGTGGCTGATTAAGTTCTTTGCAATGTCTCTTAATCATAAAAACCTGCTCAGATTCTCATCCCAAAGCTTGGTGCAGCCCTCACCATGGATAGCACAGAACAGGAACAGCAGAGCGTGGCAGGCTGGGGCAGAGGGGCTGCTGGTGGCACAGGGACTGGGCTGCAGACCTGCCTCTCTGCTCAGTCACCCACTGCAGCTCTCAGTGACTCCAGCAGGAAGGAAGCTGGCAGCTGGAGCAGCTCAGGTTCAGGCTGTAAATCCAAGGCTCAGGGCACCGTGGGAGTGTGGGAATAGGGGAGGCAGATGACAGGAGGACATTTGTCAGGATATGGGAACGGGAGGAAACGTGGGCACTGTCCCTTGTGGGGGCTGCTCTGTGCCCAGCTGTGAAATGAGAGCTCTCAGCTCCTGCCCGGGCCAGTGGAGACACCACTGAGGAGCAGCAGAGCAGGCTGCAGCTGCACAAACACGACCAGGACGTGAAAACCAGGGGCAGATCAGGAAGAACACATCTGCAGAGAGCTGGAGCCCAGAGCCAGCACTCACACAGCAGCCCTGGAAGCAGGGACAGTCCCAGCACAGCCCTGCCCGGGGTGGGGCACAGCAAAACTGGGCCCTGAATGAACCAGGCACTGTCAGCTCAGTGGAAAACAAGATATGCCAAGGCATTTGTGCTGCTCTTCTGCTGCTGCAAGTTTGATCAGAAAATCAGCAATTCCACAGCATGAGTAAAGATGATCTTTTAGCCACAGGAGAAGTTTTTGTTCATCTTAAAAGGTTCTCATTCTTCTGAAGAGAATTAAGACACCAAGTGCAATCACACAGGCTCCCTCCTCACTGCCCCCATGCCCACCACACTTGTCTGAGCAGCAAACATTGCCAGGGTCTCTGGAATGCTGCCAGTCCTAGAACAGCACCCTCAGCTCTCATTTATTTCACTCACCTTGTGTTTACCAAAGTTGCCCATTAATGATCGACTGTGAGACTTTTTTCCACCTTCTTTTGTGTCCAGGTTCTGTGCAGAAAAAGTCCAATAAAAAGTGTAACTAAATACCTTCAGAAATGTCTTTAAAGAGTCTGCTACAGTCTCCAAAAGGCAGCGTTTCAACCTCATACAAGTTCTTGTACATCACCCTGGTTCACTATTAGGAAAGCAAAATTATTGCAAATGAGACAAAATGAGTTAAAGTCTGATCTGTGAACAAACCGAAATCCAAAATCTCATTGCAGGACTATCCTAATTTCTTTGTACAATTGATAGTTTAGAATCCTCTAACTGTAAAGAAAAACAGTAACATTAGCACTCAAGACAACAACAAACCATGCAGAAAAAGCAGTCTAGCAAAACCAGGCAAGAAACAACAAACCAAGACGTCTGAGTGTTCTTGAAAGCAGCCACAAAGGGAAAAGGGAGAAGAGAAAGAATCTCCTAGCAGATAAATGTGGACTTTTCATAGGCAGCCTGCAGGCTGAGTTCCACATTCCCAGCCATGCCCCCAGACATCAGCTGGATAACTCCTGGCAGCATCTCGCTTCTTCTGTCAGGAACACACAGCCCTTCATCTTCTGAAGAGCAAAACAAAACTGAAGAATATTCCCCCAGCATTTCAGCTGGGTAAGTATTTCAGTGCTGTGAACTCCAGCTATTCCCTGTTCATTGCTGAGCTGGAGTCACTTTGGGCTTTCATGACGATGAGAGCCCAGCAAAATCAATAACCTCTGCTCAGAGATTTGCTCAGAGCTCAGGCTGGAAGCCTCTGTAACATGTAGAAAGCATCTTGAGCAGATTTTTACTTCTTTCAATACCAATTACTTGGGAAAACTCAAAGGCAGATCAGTAATGAAGGAAAATAAATGACCAGTAAAAAAACCAGGAAAATATCCCATCTGCTCCCTTTCTGATTCATCAATTACACAGTAACTCCCAGGAAAGAGCTCTGTTACCCTGGTTCCAGAGCAGGCACATCTCCACAGAAAATTCACTCTGTATTTAATGTCCCTGGAGTTTGCATCCAGTTCCTCAGTTCCTGGCTCTCTCATCTGAACCAGTCTGCAACACTGCTCTGTGCAGTCCTCAGAGGGCTGTGAAGGGAGAGCCCACATACCTGCTTCAGGTTCACATTGAAACTCTGGTGAGTTGCCTTCAGCAGGGCTCTCACAGTGAAGCTGTCAGGATCCTCTTTGTCCCTGATTTGGGATTCTTTTAGCAGAGATTCCAGTTTTGTTCGGATAAAAGATTCCACCTGGTGCTGAGTTGCACCATTGCTCTGAAAGACACCAGGAAACCCAGCTCAGGTAGGTGCTGATGTCCATCCCACATGGGTCACACAGCACTCCCATTTCCTTTCCTCTGCATCCTTTTGCAAGAAAAGACTCCTTGCATAATCCTGCCTGATTCTGCCCTTCCTACCTGTGGCTTTCACTGCCACTTCCCTTCTCCTTTCCCCCTCAGTCCTCCCAACTCAGCTCAGTCCCCCTGCAGATGCCCCAGGACCTCTCTCTGCCTCACAGCTGTCACAAGCCCCACCTTCTTTCTCAGAAGAGCATGAATTCCCAGCTAATGCACTTACAGACACCCTGAGCATTAGATTCCTGCTTCAAAGAGTTAAAAAAGGAAGAGATTCCTGTTAACAGTCATCCAGGCTATACAGACTCAAACCAGTCTCTTACATAAGGCACTTAAAATAAAAATCAATCCTATAGAACAGCATAAACCTGACACAGGAATTAAAAACTCAGGAATGAAGAACTCTGCTAGCAACTGTAAGTAGGACAGGGAGTGTGCCTGTAAGAAATGCAGAGCTGTCACACTCTGGGCACTGACTGTGTGCACCTACAAAGCAGGGCTTTAACTTGCAGTCGTCCTCAATTTCATCAGCACTGTCCTCTTCTGAAACTTCTCCTTCCTCAGCATCTGCTCCAAGGCTGCAGGGCAACTTCTTACCCTGAGAGGAGGAAAAAACACGCCCAATAAACGTGGTCAGTGTTAGTTAGTGCACCCAGTCTGCTCCTCTTGCTTTACCATCTGCTCCTAAATAAATCACCTGCTAAACTTGTGTGATATCACTTCTGTGCACAAAAATGTTCTCAGCCTACCTGCCTCATCAGTGGGAAACAGGAATGACACTCAGATTTCTGCAGAAATGCAGAGGATTGATTTTTAGGCTGCATTTTGAAATTAATAATGCTGCTGCTAATGAGTGGGTCAAATTCACCTCATGCTGGTACCTTTACACTGGCTTAAATCCCAGAGTGTTACTAGAGTTACTCTTTATAAACACTTACAGGATGAAAATCATGCCATTATTTGAAATTGTTGGGCTAGTGAATCAATACTGCCTTTCAAAGGAAATGTATAAAAAGAGCAAAAACAATAGCAAAAAGATGAGAAGCTGGCTTACTTCTCAACAAGGTACAGATCCCTAAATCTGATTTTATCTTTTCCAATAGAGTTGCTTAGATTGAGCAGGGGATGGGAGTGGGGTTTTGTGCAGGAATCCTGTGATGCTTGAGATAGAATTTCTCGTTCTGAAAACAGCTCAGCTCCACAGCAGTCTGTACCCACAGGGCTCCAGCAGTGAGAGCTGGAGGATCACACTGAAGTTACACCCTCAGATGTGCTGAAAAGCCAGCTCAGAAGTTCAGGTCAGAACCCAGAGCACCCAGCCTCTCTCCCTTTAGTGCAGTGCCATGAGATTTCTCACAGGAGTGACGTTCCACACCATTTCCTGTGGATCCCTCCAACACCAGCCCCACGTGTTTGCACAGCTCATTAACCAGCAGCCACCCCAGAAAACTGATGCAGTGAAATGCAAAATCACCCCTGAGCACTCCAAGGGCTCCTAATTCAGGGTCAGCTCTGTACTGTGCACTGCAGCATACTCAAACTAAGATCAGACTGAAAATGGGAATCCCTGCAGCCAGACTGATACCAAGGACAGAGGGAAAGCCAGAGTATCCTGAGAGCTCCCTCAGTAGTGTGAATTCACCCCCCTGTGTCCAGGTAAATTAGGCAATCTAATAGGGCAGAAGCTGTTAATCATCATCCCAAAGGTCTGCCTTGTGCTTCTTCCCTGTTCTACCCATGCTGGCCTTTGGGATCCCTTTGGAATCCCAGAGCAAAGGCATTTGGAGTCCCACTTGCACAATTAATCCTGCCCAGAGCACCAGCTCCAGGGCTCTGGGGCCTCCTGAGCTGCTCTTCTCCCATAACCACGGCAGGAGAACCATGAGCACAATTCCATCCCACAGCCTACAGCTCTGAGCTGGGTGAGGGAAGGGCAGGGAATCTTCACTTCTCCATCACTCCAAAGTACTTTGTCCAAGGAAGGACTGTCAGATAGTGTTTAGATGCTAAAGGGATAGGAACTGGTCCTCCAAAGAAAACCTACAAGAAACATCACAAGCTGACTTTAGCTGCATTCTGAACATGCCCAGCAGCAAGTTACCTTCACGAGGATTTTCCCTTTTAAATCCTGAGGGCTGGGAAGCTGTCTGGGATCTCCAGTGCTCACAGATGACAAGTCCAGTTTGTCACCAAATATCTCCTTCAGGTACTGGGCGATCTTCTTTTGCTGTTGAATACTGCAGTGGTTTTCAATGGACAGGATCACTGGAAACCTGGAACAAAGCCCCAGACACTCACAGCTGTGTGTGGAGAGACAACAGCTGCACTCTTACCACCCCACCTGTGAATGCAACAGCTGAGTTCTTCCACAAATCTACCCCACTGTTTTCTAACGCTTGGCAGCCCCAGGGTTCTATGACAAGGAACCCCACAACAAATAATGAAAACCACCTCCTTTAGTTTTGAGAGTACCACCTTGTATTTCTCATCAATGACACCAAATTTTTGGGCTTGGATTTTTTCTTTTTTCCCCACACATCCATTGTTGGGTGCTTTTTATTTTTTTAAATAAAGGAAGTATTTTCTTTTTATTGTCTTTAAACTACTCAAAATTCTCTACACCCACTCATGATTTGAGACTACTCTGTGTGTGTATATATATATATAAAATTAAAGTCCACAGTTTTCATGATAAACTGTTATAAAGCACCAGGGTAAATGAAACAGATTCAGAACACTATCCCAACACCTCAGTACTTCCTCACAATACACATGACAGCTTTCCAATTTTCCTGCTGAAATAAAGTATTTTCAGTAGGTAGAGAACATCACAGTATTGATTTTTCTGGAGAATTTCCCTGTGGATGTGAGTGGGAAGTTCTATTGAAAGATAATCAGCAGTGTCAGACTGTCCAAAGCCTTGCTGAGTTTAAGAGCACAAAAGGCTGAACTTAGGCAGAACTGTCTCCCTCAGCTGATGGGAAGAGCTTGTGCAGCTGAACAATAAACACAACATGGGCAATAAACAGGGGAACAGAACCAACCCTGGTGTGTTTAAAGGAATATTTGCACTTCCTGGGCTTGATGGTTGTTTTCCATGTGGGATTAACTCCAGAAAAGAGGTGTAGCTTCAAACCTGGCTCCACACTTACTCGTTTTTGATGAAGGCGTATTTATTGATGGTTTCTGCCACGTCCCGGAAGAGGATTTTGGAAGTCAGGGTGTAGCCATGGTGCACCACTGGCTCCCCATCTGGGCCATCCCAGCAATCCACTGTTAAGAGCAGAAAAGCCACACATTAGGAGATGCCCCCAGTCTCATCCATTCCTGAGCTCACCTGCTCAGCCGTGCAGGGCCAACAAGGCTCACTCCACCTCTTGCCACCTCTCATTCCATCTCCTCTGCCCTGCCAGCTGAGCTCAGACTAACAGGAGAGTCTTCTCCTAGGTCAGTGAGAATTCTGCATCCTAGAACTGTTTTTTCCCCTTGCATTAATTTGAGTTTTTTTCCTCATGTATAAAACTACAGAGGCGTCATAGGTCAAGTAATGTTTACAGCTACCTTGGGAAAGCAGTTTTTGCTTCTGAAGACAAACTATTTTTAAAGAATTTATCTTTTCCCACTCCCAATTCAACTTGCAGCTTTTTAACTGGCTGTATGAAGAGCAGCATCAAATCCAGCACGTGTAGAATGGACCAGCATAAGAATGCTTTTCCTAATGAATGCCTGTATCCTGAATTTGTACCAAACTTGTCAGTGCTGCTGCCTCTAGAGGCAGTTAAACTTCCCAAGGAGACAGCTGCAGAGCTATTCCCTGGGCTCTGAAGTGGCTGCAATAGCTCTGAGGTCAAGCAAAATAACGCTGCTGAGTGTTCTTGGGAGCTGTTCTGCAGAAGGCAATCAGCCAGTTTTCTCAGGTTCATTTTCTCTAATTAATTTTTAAATAGAGATTAACAATATTTTTTTTTCCAGATGACCTTTTGTAATTCTAGTCATAAAAAATTAATATCGAGTCTAACTTTGTCAAAAGACTTTATTTATTCCTGGAAAAGAAAAATCCTGATACTAATATAAAAACACTAATGTTTTGTTAGCGTTTAAATCATGCAGAGCTTAAACAAGAATCCAACGTGATCTCCACGTTGCCCCACAGCAGGGGGATGGAACTGACTGATCTTCAGAACCCCCCTTCCAACCCCGGGCACTCGGGTGCCTGTGGCGCTTGCCCCAGGCGATCATTCCCAACACAAAAATCCACTTTGGAGGGGTCAGAAAGCGCTGCAGTGCCTTGGCCAGCCCAGCAGTGCTCTTGGGAGTGTGGTGCTGACCCCCTGCAGCCCCAATGCAGCCCCTCTGCCGTCCCAGTGCAGGCCCCGTGAGGCTCCAATGCAGCCCCCATGCAGGCCCCATACAGGCCCCCGTGCAGCTCCAATGTAGGCCCCATGCAGCCCCAATGCAGGCCCCTGCAGC
>VWYO01005599.1:60671-103273 GCA_013400275.1 Rhadina sibilatrix | reverse complement strand
AAAAAAAAAAGGCAAGCAAAGCTTATTTATTTTAAATAACTCATATGTTGTAAACAAACTAATAAGCACACCTTAGCCAGGCATGGAGAATATATAAATCAGTGTAAGGAGCTCTGTTGCTCTGATAGTCAATTGGTATATACTGATTTGCACTTTTCACTGATCAGACCTGCCTGCATGAGATAACCCCTTACAATTATCTAATATTTGAAAAGTGTGTTTGACCAATCTCTTTACAGCACTGGATAGCTTTTAATAGGACATAAAAATCCAGCATTCTGGGTCCTTTTGAACAATGGATTTCACTATGGAACATCACATAGTAATTTTTCCAGGAATAACCTGGGATTTTTTCAAGTTGGATAAATTCCAGCTCAAGTAATTACATTCTGCCTTCCCCAGTTACCCCAAAGGTCCAATTAATTCAGGCATTCTTAGCATAAAACTGTTACACACTGCTACTGTACATGGCTAGACAGCTGTTGTACTTCGCCCCAATGACAAGTACATCTCAGTAGTGCGTGAGCTGATTCCCTCACACCACTCTGTTGTGGTGGGCCTGAATGACTCCAATTCTCACAGTCCTCCAAGAAAAAGCACATTAGTTACACACACTTTTATCATTTATCATCATCTTCCTAGATCTGCTAATCTTGATCATCCTCCTTTGTCCTGCTACTTAAATTCACTCCTGGATCTTGAACTATCATAGGTGGGGTGGGTCTGAGAGCAAGGGATGTGCCAGGTGCACCGGCAGGCTGTACTCACATAGCACATGTTGTTTTGAACACCTGAGAGGGCACCCCCGCCGAGGTAATTAGTTACTTCCCAATTGCCCAAGAGGCCTGTACTGGCTGATGTCTATCTGTAGTGAAAGAAACGTTTAAAATCTCAGAGAGTGAGTGGAGATAGAAAGCCCATAGCTGCAGTGGTTCCTGTTCTGCTTTTTCTTTTGAATGTGGTTTTGCATCTGTTTTTTTGACCAGGTCTCAGTCCAGTCCTTGCACCAAGAGCATGTTGCTTTGAGGCCAACTGGTTCCTGGCTCTGATGATCTGATGTGACTCCTGTGGTTTGTAAAATCAGCTCCAGTGCTCATGTCTGACCCTTGTTGTCAGACTGGAGTCAGCTGTCACATCGGAGCCTCAGGGCTTCTGAACAGAGGGCTTTCCAGGTCTTGTCCAGCTTCAGAAAAATTGCCATAATCACTGTGGTAGTGAAGGTGTTTCAACGCCAGGGTTGAAAGCAGTGGCCTCTTGCTTCTGTAGTTCTGCTCAAAAGCAATGTAGGCCCAAAGGTAAACCCTGGCTACACTGTCTTCCTGGAGGGACCTCTGCGCTGCTAGAGCAGCAGCTAAAAGCAGTAGGGCTACAATGGGAGAGAGTCTCATGAAAAGGAAGCTAAATATGACAAGGAACAGAAGGGGGCAGTTTCTCTACCATGTGCCTTACTCTTTGAACATCAAGGATCCTTTTGGACATGCTATAGGATTTCCAGTTGTGTCAACTCCCAGCATATGCATCCTAGTCTGCAAGATACAATGGGGACAATATTTTTTTATGGAATTGCTGTGAGATGGGATAATCCACACTTCTGTCTCATCTGCACCTGTAGATGCATTTACCTTTCAGCCCACAAGGGGCTCAGTTCAGCTTGCAATGCTGATAGAATTTCAGCTGACAGCTTGTGGGTCAGGCTAGCGTTAGTAGGTGGAGTAGCTCTGGGAAGGAGGGTGTCCTACATCAGTCTGTCTCTGAGGTCCATCAGGGTTTCACTCAGTGCCAATTTAGAGCTTCCTTCCTGCATGGCTGTCAGGTGTAGCTGTCATCGTATCAGACCCCTCTTCCGATTGTGACACCGGAATCCTCTAACCATGACATGAAGCACTGGTTAAAGGCTCCAACAGGGAGATGGCATGTGCCTGCCTTTAGTGCATGAGCTCCCAGAGTCAGCCAGCTCACATTTCATATTAGCTCAGTCTGGGGATGAACATATTCAGTAACATTCCTTTGTGGGGAAAGGCTGTCATTCCTAAAACTTGGCTTTCTTCAAGCCCATTGGCTTCTAACATGTGGTGTAGAGAGTAGAGAGCAAGTAAAAGCTCTCCACAAAGTAAAGTTAGGAAAACAGGTCTCATTTCACATGTGTAATTGGGCAAATTGACATTATCCAAAGTAGGATGGGGAAGAGGATAAGAATGAAAAAAAACTATGGTGAGAGGAACCAGTTTGATTTTTATTTATGCCTCAACAGGTGTTACGTGAAGTATTCTTATAGGGAGTGTACACGTGTTGGCAGCCCTATCCCAGGGAGACTGTGCCTGGCAGCCGATCAGGGCAGGGAAAGCTTCCACGATCGGGCTGCCAGTGACCCCCACTCGCTGGTGGGGCAGATGCCTGGATGCACAGGAAAAAAAAGAAAAAAAAAAAACCAACCAAACAAACAAACAAAAAAAACCCCAACCACCTGGGAAGTCGGGCTCTGAGAGGAGCCTGAACACAGAAAAGCAATGAGCTGCCACACCACCGGTGCCATTTGGTTTGGGTTTCTTGGAGGCTCGCCCGGCAGGTCAGCCTGGCCCTTTTCTCCCCCACCGCCTTTCTCTCCCCGCGCTCCCGCTTCCCCGTCCGCAGCTGTCCCGCCGCGCTCCGCCGCTTCTCCGAGGCAGCGGCTGCCGCGACACCCCCGTGCTCCGGTGTTTCCCGGCCAGGACGGGCGCTGCCGGCACCCAGCCCCAGCCGGCACCGCCGCCCTGCGTCCCGCCGTGCCCGCAGCCCCGGCCGCAGCCGCCGCTCGCCGACGCCGCAGACACGCGGCTGCCGCCGCTTGGAAATCGCGCCCGGCCGCTCCCGGGAGCTGCGCGGCCTTAGCGCTGCTCCAGCTGCCCGGCTCCAGCTGCCGAGCTGACGCTCACCGGGCGCACGGCGGTAACCATCTGTCCCTGTCTTCTGCTTCTCCCTCTGTCTCTCTCCTGCCCTCTCTGCTCTCTTTGCAGTCCCACCACGGTAGGAACACTTACCCTCCTTCATCAAGAAACAGTTCTTATCAAGAAACAGACCTACTATTGCTGTGTTTGTGCTTTGTTTTCATCTGAGAAATCTACCCATAAGAATCCTCCTCAACTCCCCCTTTTTACAGCTGGATGGGACATTCATATATCCTGTTTGCTGGGTCATACTACAGGGATGATATTTACCCAAATACCATATATTTCCAAGAAGGGCTCTAATTTACACTAAGGGAATGCCAAGGTCTTGACAATATGCAGAGTTCAGCTGATCTCTCCATGGAAGTAGCCTGCTTCCAACTAGATTTTTTTATATTATTTGAACTCCAAAGGCTTGTGGACTAGATTTTACATGAAATTTGAGCTGAATTGCACATTATCATCTGTCTTGGGTTTCAATTCAAGATGTAATCAAAAGTATGTATTTTATTGCCATCTGTTGAAACTGGTTGGGGAGGTGTTTTCTTTATCTCTTCCACAACTCATCCTCTCTCTGGGGGATATTTTCTGTTAATGGGCCTTTAAGGCTCACTACATGGCTGATACAATTACATAATCCCATAGTGAGATGCTCCACTCATTGAGAAGAGCCAAGTATTCCTACCTGGATAAAACCTGAGAGTCAGAACAGCAGAGCAGCCTGTTTCCACTGGATTCCCAGAGGAAGACCAAACCCATCTCACCACCACTTTACCCTTCTACAGGATCATCTCTGCTCCAATAGAACCACATCTGCCAATAGAACCTCCATCCAGGAGGACTTAATTGGATTTCTACCAACACCCTGACCTACAGGGCATCAGGTTGTATTCTGACTCTGTCAGTGTTTTCTTTTTTGTCTGTTTGCTTTTTTTTGTACTTTGTACAAAATTTGTATTTTTAATACTTCTTGTAAAGAACCATTATTCCTATTCCCATATCTTTGCCTGAAAACCCCTTAATTTCAAAATTATAATAATTCAGAGGGAGGGGGTTTACATTCTCCATTCCAAGGAAAGCTTTGGCTTTCCCTGGCAGACACCTGTCTTCCTAAACCAAGACACATCTCATCACCTCTTACAAGAAGAAAGCCCATGAACAAGCCCTGCCTTGATAAAGCTGGGCTGTCTTCTCAACAGAGAGATGCTGTTTGGGTGTTTTACCTCAGGAGAACTAAAGGAAGCAATGTTAACATTTCAGTCCTTGTTTCCATTCCTGGGCTGATAGATGGCACCTATTAGGAGCTACCTATTCAAAATATGCCAATTCAAAAGGTAGTTAATTAAGCTAATGTGTCTGGTTTAAAGCAATGCAACATTGGGCAGTAGCCTATAGATCTTATTTGCTGCAAGCAGAAGGGTTTTGGTCAGAAAAAGAATGGAGGGATTTAGTCTAGTGACAAAGGAGTCAGCAATATAACTGCAATTAATGATTGCAGTTATCAAATAACTGCAATTCATTAGGCTTGATCTCAGGTTTCAAGGAGGTCTGATAGAACTGTTGTTAGAACCATGTGTAAATATAATATGGAGATAGCCAAATTTTTGTGGGGGTGCAAAAGATAGTATACACTCCATGGAGTTTACAATCTTATGTACAACTGCTCCAAAAACAAGTGAAGGGAATTACAGTTGTGCCTGTTTCCCTGAGTAGAAGCTGAGGAGATGAGCTGGTAAGAAAGTTGTCTGTGCTCACAGTCACGGTGAGAGCTAGTGATTGACCACAGTCCTCCTGTGATGATACAGCATCTCCCAAGCCAGACAGGGTGTTTTAAAGAGCCTTTAAAAATACAGCTAACATATAATTTCTATTAAAGACTTCTGAAACTGTACTGAAACCAAACAACAACCAACCAAACTAGCCTAGGGAATTTTGGGTTTGGATAAAAATAAATGTTTTACAATGAACAAATAGTAAGAAAGACCTACAAATTCAGAAACAACTTTTGTTACTATTCCAGATATAATGGTATATATTAATATGTATTAGGACAAAGTCTGTGTACAAGTATGTAATTTAATATGCTTTATAATGTGGTTGTATCTCAAATCACTGACTTTACATTTGAATGGCTAGTAAAGATAATTTGCAATTTCTTGAAATGTTAAAAGCTCAGAAAACTACGCTTTCTTAAGACAGATATTGGTAGACTAGAATAAACTGGCTGTGTTTTCCGTGCAAGATTCACCTACAGATAGTCTATGAGTAAGTCAATACCACCATCAATTTTTCTTAATTAGGAGGCCTTTGCCCATGAGGAAGAAAGAAACATAACTACATCTCAAAACTACTTCGCTCATGCTTCAGCCTGTTGTTGGCCAATTTATCTTTTTCAGCCACAGTTCTAAACAGCTTCTGGGAAAAGAGCTCATTTGAAAAGTACATACTTCTAGTTGTGGAAGCAATTGTAAAAATAGCCTAGTAGGATTCATATTAATAAGCATATGTTCTTTTATTGTTTCCTCAGGGTCAAGCATAACTCACCTATGGGTTCTTTTGCTATTTAAGTTAGATAATGAAAATGTAAGTGATACTTTAGAAATCTGTATAAAAATTCTGTGCTGAATTAAGTGAACAATATCAGTTGCCACATAGAACTGAGTTACTGTTAGTTTTAAAAGACAGGAAGCTGTGCCTGCAGCCTGCTGATAATTAACGTTTTCACAGTCATATTTTTCACTAAAAGAAGTGCTTCTTTCCCTGCTATGTTGTGTGAAAAACCCAAATAATAATTTAAAAAAAAAGATTAATGGTATGCATGTGAATGTAGACAACGGTCAAATCAGGCACACACCCCCATACTCACCAGGGGGCAAAGTGCAAAGTAGAGGCTTCTAAAACCATTTGCCCTTTAGAAACAAGGCCATATCCACCAAACAACAGTTTGACTCTCTCGCTTGACACAATCAGCTCAGCAGACACAAAGTCATGCCTTCAAATAAAAGTAGAAAAAAGCATGTTTCTTCCTTGCTACATTTATAATAAGTTTAAAAACAACTTGCTACAAGTTGAAATTTAAAAACTCAAACTGAAATCAGATTTTTTAAAGTTTACACAACGTTCCTTTGAAAATAATAAAGGTAAAATTTTGAAGTGCAAGTTAAGAATGACAGAGGCAACACACTCTTACTCCACAGTGTAAAAATGGTACTTTAATCCTATTAGAAGCATTGAGTGAGGCTTTCAAACAGCATAAAGAACTAACGCACAATTAAAAGCCAGGAGAGAACACCTATTTTATATTCCATATTTACAAATCTGTAATTATTTTAAGGGCTTTATTCTCTTCTCATGCCTGCATGGATAAGCTGAATTACTCTAGCATAAAACTGTTTAGGCCAACATGTGAGGACTTAGACAGATATTGTGTCTTAACAGCCATCCAAGATGGCTGTTAGCTTAAATTGGCCAACTAGGTTTTCATCCTAGGCCATCTAGTTTTTGCTGAAAGATCAGTGTCTTGGTTTTCATCCAGATAAGTCTGGCCCAATAATTACTACTCAATGCTCTGTTCTCAAATTTCTTCTGAGCACCTTAAAAATGTGAATCAGGCATAAATCACCAATGCACTTATTATCTGCATGAGAGTACAGACGTCTAAGGGTAAGGGCACCAAGGGGTTTTGCTACACCAGAGCAACACTAACTCCAAAATACATCAAGTGACTTCAGCTTAAAGAGTTTAAGGTGGGAAAATATATGTAACCACTGCCCAAATTTGGGACATTATTTTTTTCTCCCTGAAAGTGCCTAGCCTTTTCCCATATACAAAAGCTGTTTGTGACAGGCAAAGATCAAAGGACTTCTTGCATAGACTCAGTGTGGAGGTTTCATCTTCTGAAGCAAAAGCTTTTATCAAAAAAGTTACCTGAATTAATGGATTTTTCATAAGGGGCATATGGCAGAGAGATGCCACAGGGATGATGCATCCTCAACGCCAATGAGGTTCTCCTGAGCATCTCACCTATTTGTTGCTCTTCATTTTTCCATGGCTTCCAAACTGTGCAAAACTAATCTAATTAACCTTAAACCATGGCTTTTATTAAACAGAATGAAGAGAAAGAGAACAACATGGAATTTATGTATAACACCTTTTGATTTTCAGAAAACCATGTGGCATATGAGGTATAACCAGGAAGTTATCTCTACAGCTGACCTCCTTGACTTTTTTATGGTGCCTCACTCTAAGAGTTATGCATCAGTCACATACTTTATATCCTCCTACTGACTTTGAAACTAGCAACTTGAAACAAAGCTGTCTAAATGCTTCAAAATTATCAGGTGAGCTTCAGTGAAAAAGTTCCCAATTACGAAAAGGGAGAACAACGTAACAAAGGATTAAGAAGGTATTTTTTACCACTAACAAAGCCCAACATAATCCAACACACTTCAACCATCTACAGAAGTGCATATTATCAAATATGTTTCATTTCCTGGATAGAGTCTCCAATGACAGTGCAAAAATCAACACACTTGCTTTTTTTCCCCCCTTTCATCAGGGTCTTCTGATGCTACAGTAGGACTGTAAGTTGAACAGAAAGGCATATTGTTAGCTGTTAAGTCTTATCTCATACCTCTCTTTCCCAACAATGATCACTGATCAGGATCACTCCACTCCCAAATCCTCCAGTGCACACAAGAAGTTCCATGTTGGCTTTTCCTGTGTCAGGAGAGAGCTAACATAAGGCAATGTCGGGAATGCTTATCTGGGAGTGAACTGCCATTTCCCACTAACGATTCATAAGGGAAAGCAGGCATGTGAAGTATGTATCTAAATAAAATGCGTGAGGACACAGGAGTGAGGAAAGATCTGTGAGATAAGGTTTTCTGTCTATTTTTTCACCTAGAGAAGATCAATACTGTAACAAACTTCGATTTTGTTCATCCTGAACACTGGGCAGCATCCCTTAACATCTTCATGAAATAAAGAATTAATAAAATAGGATTTAAGCAGCAAGTAGAACCATACCTCTGCCTCTAGAAGAGATGCTTTCCAATGGCTTAGCCTTGCTTGCTGAGCCGATGTTCCAAGCTGCACTGTCTGCCAGACTAGGCAACTTGATTTCGAACAATGAGATCAAGTCACGCAGTGAGGAGATTAACTCACATCCGTTATAACACCTTTTGAGGCAACTCATTAAATCAGTCTGGCTGTGAAGTCCAGCACACCTGATGGCATTAATCTAATATCTCATCCCGGCCCTGAGGTTATCAGTGGACAGCTGTAATTACAATCGATGGAAAAGACATTTTCACAGAGGAGTTTCTGTTTCCAGGAATTCAGGCATTTCTGAATATTTTTCCTGTGTTGCCCAGTCCAGTCATTCCAATCTTATTATCTCCTGGCAGGCATATGCAGTTTTTCAGTAACTTGAAATCAAGGTATGAAATTGGCAATATTCTGATGATAAGTAAGCTGAAAAGTGAAGCTCTAAAGACAAGCTCACATGGTCTTTTAATGGCACTGTATCTATCTTCTACAACTTCCTACATCCTCCCTATATGTAGGGGAATGGGGTGAGAAGCTCCTGCTTGGCTCACTGTCACTCCAGTTGTGACACTGGACTGGTCTCTTGACATCTTCCCTTTTCTCTTCCTTGATGGACTCCTCAGAGTCAGAGGACAGCTCAACCACTTCTGGTGTCCTCTCAGCTAACGGCTTAACATACCCAACAATGACACAATTGTCTGAGGAAGAACCACTGTCATTTGAGTCAGCATCAGCCTGTAGCTCAGCTTGCACTTTGGTTCTTCGACTCCCTGAAGCAGAGTCCTCATCAGAGCTTTCTGATGACTCCAGAGGGGAAGCTATGGTTGCACGAACCTCTTCTGAAATGGAATAGGAAGGCCCTGGAGTTTCGTCATCCCAGGGGGCCTGACCAAGACCAGGTACAGACAAACTGTTATCTGGTCCTTGCGGGTACGCCATATCCGGAGATATTGTAATAATTGATGAGTCTGAGTGGCTTCCTTCCTCATACGATGGTGCAGGACAGTCATAATTGGCATGCTGATCATATGCTTCCAAGTTAAAAGGACAACGAGCAAAACTGATGAATTCGTGCAGGAAGTGTTCTGTCCGATTCAGCAAAAATGGCTTTAAATCATCAGCAAAGGCCTGACTTTCCAGATCATACCTGGTGACGTTACTCATGATTATGTGCTGCACAATATTGACCAAAGATCCGTGGGCACCAAACAGGACTGTAAGTTCTCGCTTCAACCAAGGAACCAGCCGGTGAAGGCAAGCAGGGTTGCGGCGGAAGAACTCTGCCGAGATCTCTCGGTATCGGCCGCCGTCCTGAATGCTGCGGATGCGCACGCCAGTGCGGTACAGAGCCCTGCGGAAGTTGATCATGTCCTCCTCCTGAATCTGTCGCAGAGATCTGCCCTCTGCGCTCGCCTTTCTCCTCGAGGCCAGCCTCCTGATCATCTGCTGAATCTCTCTGTGTCTGTGTCGCGTTGGCTCGCTTGACAACCCTTCAAACAACATCCCGTTATCTGGAGGGGACAGCATCCTTCGGGAAGGGGAACTGCGCGTGCGGCGCTCCCTTGTTAAGGTCGTGCGGTAACGAAACCTCCGGCCATCAGGGCTGGCAAACGAGCTCGTTTCTAAAGGGCTGAGTATGTACTCCTTAAAGTCATCTTCAGCACGAATCGTATGGAAAATGGAAAAAAAGGGTTGCTTGCAGAGCGGGCATTCTGCTTTGTTTTTTGACCATTCCTGGACACAGCGGAAGCAGAACCTATGCAAGCAGCGATCCAGATATGCAACATTGTCAAATCTATCCAGGCAGATGGGGCATTTGGAGTCAGGAGACGCATCTGTCGGCAGCTTGCTGGTGCTGGCTTTTGGAGAAAAATTGCTATCTTCAGTAAACTCTCAGCTAACAGAAAGCACCTAGTACCTCCCACATTTTAGGATTACCATTTGGCTAGTCAGGTCATCCCTGCTGCAAAGCACCTTGGAGCATGAGTCACATCCTGACCTGTGAAGGACTGGCTGAGTTTACTCACTGAGATAAGGAGTTCTTCCAAGCAGATGCTCTGTATGCATCTCCTGTCTCTGTTCTTGGCTCTTAGCCAAAGGGTGCCCACAGGGTCCCAACTTATTGTAGAGATTAGAGGGTCCTCCTTTTTTTTGTTCTTTCCTTTAGTTCCCTGTAGCCTCAAGGACTGGTCTTAAGGAACCATCTCATCTTGATGTGAGCTGCAGGAAGCTGTCGGACAGCAGCGTTGCTCACCAGTAAGTGAATGAGAATTGAGTCAGAAACTCAAAAAGCAAACGTTTAGCTTCCACAACTTCTTTAAGCCACACAGTTCTCACAATCTTGTGAGCTACTTTAATTCATAAGATAATCATGTTCTAAGAGAATTTTTTTTTTTTTAATATGAATTATTATCCTCTAAGCAAAAACATAGACTCAGTCTCCCGGACATGAAAAGACATATATAGTCTAAACCAGCACGATAATCAAAAATACCAAGTATGGAGTCACCATGCAGTCACTTACCAAAGGGACTAATTATTTCTGAAGTTGCATGCTTCTCTTGAGGAGTTCTCTGGGTAACAATTGGAAGAGAAGATAGAAAGAAATTCAGCATAATCTTAGACTTTTATTTCTGAACATGGAATAATATTTAATATTTCCTGGCACAGGCTCTCCTATGCAAAGCCTTCAAGCTGTGAACTACACTGTAATCTACCAGCAAGTGATACAATCTCCCATCATTCTTCATGCTCCTGCAGGGATCCACTGGCCAAACAGTGTCCACATTAGCAACCTGACGCCTTAAACATATTCAATGTCCCCCCTTTGGTTGGCTGATGGCAAAGAAAGAAGTTAAACTGGAAAGTGGAAATCACTGAACAGAGTGAGCCATATTGCAGACACAAAGTAAAGCATGCAAGGAGTTCTCAAGCTATGTGAAAACTGGGTCATAAAGGGCTTGAAACAGAAACTGTTAAGCAAAGGGAGAAACCAAGGTTGTTAAAGACTATCCATGCAGTAATATTGCTCTGTGGCCAGGATCTGCTTTACTTTTGGCTCTGCTCAAGATTGAAAGCAGTTTTGAATTGTAAGACAGAAGAGGTTGTATAAAACAGATGCAAGCTGCATTGGGAGCAGCAGTCATGTACAAAAGTAGGGAGGTGAGCAGGAAAAAGCAAAAACAACAATCCTCATAAAGAGAAGAAATTATATCACATGCTTTCACAGATAGTCAAGGACAGCATTGAAAACCTTCCACACTCACTAATAGATAAAACCACATATACAAAACTTTTAACCTTCCAAGGATTTCATGCATATTGTCCTCTTAGGTCACAATGTCTAAGCTTCCCGCCCATCCACACAATGACTAAACCTAATGCCACAAAAGGGGAGCAAGAAAACCAGCAGTAACACTATCCTCCTCAGAGAAGGATGCTAGCAGGACAGTACTTACAAGAATCCCTGTAATGCCATTTGGTGGGCATTTCAGATCTTACAAAGGTGTTGCTTTGTGATCCTGGGCAGCTTCTTGTCCTTCATTGCAATGTATTCAGAGCACACAGCACTGAGTGTAGAAACAGGGAACCTTGGAAAAAGAGATGCATGACAGGTGTGAACACTACTAAGACAATGCATGCTTTCCTTGGTGGAATAAAGTCAGAAAAAGCAATCCAACCCAGGACTGCCGAAACTGGTGTTGGACAATAGCTGAATCCTGCACTGAAAAACTTATCTGGAAATTTGTATGGAAATAAAAAGGTCACAGTGGTTTTACTAGAAGCTTTAGTCAGTTACCCCCAAATTATCTGTCCTTACATCTCGGAAAAAAACAGGCAATACTTGTGAACAGGGATTGAAGTGACATCCTACGGTAAAAGCATCTTCTTATAAAGAGGATGAGCCAGGTCGAGTAGAGACCATAAGGGAGAGAATAACAAAGGTAATTCATATCCTGTCTTGTTTCCGTGACAGCTGAGCCCTGTGCACAGGAAGGCTTCTGGGGCTCCCTCCTCTGCTCCTTGTATGCAGTGGAAATGCTGCTTTTGTTGTATGCCACATAATTATGTTGCAGCTGGAGAAAGAAAAAGATATAAGCTCTTTTTGTACTTGCCTATAAATGGTCAGGTCATGAAAGAAAGAAATTGCAACAAATTATGAGGTCCTGCAAGTCAAACTGCACCTCTCTGCAAGCACTGAGTATTCCCAGGTAAGCAGCCACGTGCTCATTTAATTAATTTTCTTTATATATAGATTTTTTTTTTTTAACTAAATATACTTTAGACATCTAAACAGCCAATATGGAACAGCCTGGTATTGGGACCCAGCACGCTCTGTAACCGTGGCAAGTTCTCAGTCAGGCTGATGCTGCAAGGCATGAACCGTACATTAAGTTATATAAGCAACTTTCGCTAGAGAGTATATAAAATGTCAAAATCTGCTAGTATGCCTTATGATCCTCTGTTTCAGAGTTTAAAAGTTAAAAACTGCTGCAAAACTCCCAAAGGTTTTTGATCACAAAGGTACAGTCTACATGCTTTGAGCTTTAGCTATTTGAGAAGCCTTTTAAGATGAAACCTGGTGATGTGAGAAGGTTTAAAGGTGTGATTTTTATTTAATTTATTTAATTTTAGCATTCCTGGAGTTTAGACAGTTAGGTGTCCAGCAGGATTCCACAGTTTTAAGACATTTTTTCTTTTAATTCTGAGGTAAAATAAAAAAAAATAAAAACTGAGGTAAAATAAAAAACAGGTTGCCAGCAAAACAGCTGCTAAATGCTGAAGTTTGCAATCAGCTTGAAATGTAAAAATCTACAACCATCCATCGAAATTTACATGGTATAGTACTACATAAAGAGATAACATAACCATTGAGCAGAAACAACCACATGAAATAAATGCAGTGAATATTTGCTTATCCAGCCAGTAAATAAGAAAAATGCAACCTATATTGAGTGAGAAAAAAAATGAGAGTCCTTATTTTTAATATGACACAAACTATTATCATACTTGTGCTTAAAAAGCCATGTGAACAAGTTGAAGTTGCACTGTGGTGGAAGGAGAACACAAGCACATTCATGCTGTGCCACATCATATTTGTTGTGTTTTAAAGCAAGTTAGCTCATTTCTTGCAGCACTTGTGAAAGCAGGAGAAAAAATAGATGAGGGTGGGGCAAGAAGAGAATTTGAATTATAGAAACAGAGCAAACCCCCGCTCTCTCCTTCAAGTTTCAAAGGCATCCTCATTTGCATATGCATATCTGAAAATCGAAAATGCAACCTTACTTCTACCCATTTAGATGGGGTATTGTACAAATTTGTAATAGGCCCACAGTCTAAAGAGACACAGCCTGGCATTCCAAGCCATCTCTGAAGCACCAGCAGAATAAAACCTGTGCAGGGATACAGCAGCCAAGATCAGTACATAGCAGCAGGTCAGCCCCTCAGATTGGTCTGAGGTGCCTGTACTTCAGAGACCATAAAAATAGAAAGTGGCAGGTTTGTAAGAAAGCACCAGCATTCTGTAGTGCTGCAGGTTAATGATATTCTGCTAAAGCCATATGGATCAGTGTCATGCAGACACTAAGGAGGAAGGAGAAGAGGACAGGGTGATGAAGAAAACTGAGACAGGAGAGTGGGAAAGTTGAGGAAGACAAGGAGGATAGCTGCAGCTCCACTGGTCTCTGAGGCTATTGCACAGTCAGGAGGTCATCCTGAAAATGGCAATTTAATATGCCCACTCCCTAGGCCCAGGTAGAAACACTGGTTCAAGTGTCTGCTCCCCACAGAGATTTCCTATCTGGCACAAGGTAAAGAGCAAAAAAGGCTCTGTCTGAGCATCTCAAATTCCAAAACTAATCTTTCAGATATTCCTTTGGGCACCAGCCACCATTTGTGCCTGATGTCAGACCCTGGGTAATGCAGCATCAGCTTCTCACGGCCCTTCTGCTTGGCAGAGAAAGACCCCATTTTTACTGCCTGTGCTGGGGTGGGTGCTGTGTGGGGAGGAGGCCAGCAGGCACAGCTTTGCAACCCGCCTTGAACCAGAGGCGTATCTGTACAGAGGCACCAAAGTTGGACAGCCCCTCAGATTGTGTGAGGCACCCCTCTAAAAAGACATCAAGTTATGATGTTAAACTTTGTCATCATTTATGGTGGCATTTAAGAATGAGAAGAGGATGGTCTGTCTGCTGGTTTTGGCATTTACTTTCTTCACAGTGGCAAGTATGGGGCTTTTGGATTTTTGACGAACACAGGCTTGATAACAGAGGAGTGTTTTTGTAATGCTGAACAGTGCTTATACAGAGCCAAGGCCTTTGCTGCTCCTCACCTACCCCACCAGTAAGGAGGCTGAGGGAAGGAGGCTGCACAAGGAATTGTGAGAGGAAACAACTGACCCCAGATGACCCAAGGGATATCCCAGTCCCGTACCTCATGGTGACATGCTGAGCATATAAATGTGGAGGAAGAAGAAGGAAGTGGAGGAAGTTCAGAGTCATGGCATTTGTCTTCCCAAGCCATCCTTCCTATCCATGATAGGGCTCTGCTCTCGCGGAGATGGGTGAACACCTGCCTGCCTATGGGAAGCAATTGAATGAAATCCTTGATTTCCTTTGCTTCTGTGTGTGACTTTTACTTTCCCTATTAAGCTGTCTTTATCTTAACCCATGTGTCCCATCCAGCTGTAAAAAGGGGGAGTTGAGCAGGATTCTTATGGGTAGATTTCTCAGATGAAAACAAAGCACAAACACAGCAATATTAGGTCTGTTTCTTGATAAGAACTGTTTCTTGATGAAGGAGGGTAAGTGTTCCTACCGTGGTGGGACTGCAAAGAGAGCAGAGAGGGCAGGAGAGAGACAGAGGGAGAAGCAGAAGACAGGGACAGATGGTTACCGCCGTGCGCCCGGTGAGCGTCAGCTCGGCAGCTGGAGCCGGGCAGCTGGAGCAGCGCTAAGGCCGCGCAGCTCCCGGGAGCGGCCGGGCGCGATTTCCAAGCGGCGGCAGCCGCGTGTCTGCGGCGTCGGCGAGCGGCGGCTGCGGCCGGGGCTGCGGGCACGGCGGGACGCAGGGCGGCGGTGCCGGCTGGGGCTGGGTGCCGGCAGCGCCCGTCCTGGCCGGGAAACACCGGAGCACGGGGGTGTCGCGGCAGCCGCTGCCTCGGAGAAGCGGCGGAGCGCGGCGGGACAGCTGCGGACGGGGAAGCGGGAGCGCGGGGAGAGAAAGGCGGTGGGGGAGAAAAGGGCCAGGCTGACCTGCCGGGCGAGCCTCCAAGAAACCCAAACCAAATGGCACCGGTGGTGTGGCAGCTCATTGCTTTTCTGTGTTCAGGCTCCTCTCAGAGCCCGACTTCCCAGGTGGTTGGGGTTTTTTTTGTTTGTTTGTTTGGTTGGTTTTTTTTTTTTCTTTTTTTTCCTGTGCATCCAGGCATCTGCCCCACCAGCGAGTGGGGGTCACTGGCAGCCCGATCGTGGAAGCTTTCCCTGCCCTGATCGGCTGCCAGGCACAGTCTCCCTGGGATAGGGCTGCCAACACGTGTACACTCCCTATAAGAATACTTCACGTAACACCTGTTGAGGCAAAAATAAAAATCAAATTGGTCCCTTTCAGATATGTGAGTTTATGATTTAGAAGGTACCACGTAGTGATATTTAAATACTGAATAATGAATAGCACCCTTGCAAGGATTTTAGTTTGATGCTTGTTTGTACTCAAAACTGAATTAATTGGCTTTACTTTCTGAACATGGAAGTTCAGCACATGCTTTTGCATGTGAATAGTCACCTTGAAATCACTGGGAACAACTACTACAGTTGTGGGAAGCTTCATGTCTGACATGGATCTAAAGCCTATTGCAGATGTTTACATAGAGCATAATTTTTAAAGTTGTGTGCTTTTATTTACTTTGATGTGATTATTTGCTCCAAGTCAGGTGAGTAATTTGTATGGAATTTAGATTTAATCTTCTAAAGAAAGGAAAAGGAGAAAGAATTGAAAAGGAGAGTGTGCTACAAAATTCTCCGTCTTGCATTAGGCACTTCTACCTGCTGCAAAATGTATTGTCCACCCATAGTTACATCTGAAAAATGACAACAGAGAACACAGGGTGTGTTTTCCTGTGCTTGAGAGTCTTTGTAGAATGGGGAGTGACAGCAGGATGACAGCAGCTGATGAAAAAAGAAACTATATGATTATCAAGCTGCACACCCAGCAAATTATTTCACTTGTTTGGTTTAATGTGGTTTTTTTTTCCTTTTGTTCTCTAATGGTGGCACTCAGCTTTCGGTTCAAGATAAAAAACAATATATGGTCTTAATTATAGTTCATCACTTTAATAATTTTGATTACTTTGCTACTTGAATCAGCACAAGGATAAAGTCAAAATATAATTTGCAATGAAGAACTATGAAACCACTCTACCAAAAAATAGTTTGTTGAGTAAAAATATTTTATCTTAATGACTGTAATCAGTAACACATGTAGTGTGAATAAAGTAAATGCTGCCTTTGTCTGCTGGCCGTGTTGTGCTCTTAGCTGCTGCAATTATTTCAAAATGAGTGGAGGTAAATGCCTTTTCCTCTTCCTTAGAGTGACTGTTGTCCTTCTGTTCTTAAGTGTGATGCGTGCCACAGAAGAACGATCTAAAGGAACTTACTGTCTATATTTTTCCATCTCACCAAGTCCAGAAATTACTTTTAGAGCAATCCTGAATAGCCACACATCTGTACCCAGCTAAAAGATTATTAATAATCCCTGCAGCAACAACTTGCCAAATGAACCATTGAAAGCAAGCCAGACTCACTGAACCACAGCAAAATCGATTAATGGCTGCTTGGGGTAACATATGGTCTTCGAATGTCTTTATCATTTTAACCATTTGTCTCTTCCAGTGTTTGTGGCAGAGCCCTCCACCTCTCTTTCATTGGAATGTAAAGAGCCATTTCATAAACTGTAACTTCCTCTTCGTGACAAGCTCATTTAGTGGTGTGTCACTGTTCAACTGGACCTCTACTAACATACAGAAATTTGAATTAAAGACAGAAAACAACTTTCTGTTAAGGAAAAATGGTGTGATTTTTCTGCTTTAGGAACTTAACTTGAGCCTTTTTGGCTGTTACTTAGCCCTGAGCACTCCTTTTGTGGTTGTAGTTTTTGAGGCTGAAGTTTCAAAGATGCTAAACCATTTTTTATTCAAATGACAAAAAGGGGAGGTGGAAACCCGATTCCCGTAAAGAGTCTCCACAGTTCAAGCCCGCTGTGCAAACCCCGAGCAGCAGCTTGCCTGTGCCTCAGAGCATGTGCCAACACTGCCGTCTAGCTTCCACAAAGGCTTTGTACACTTTTGCTTCTTGGTTGCTTGTGTTCATGTGTTAACACAGGTCCGGCGAGTCGAGGTCCTGTAGTATTGACTTCTGCTCGGAAACACAGAATCGTTTGAAGTGGTCACAGCACGAGCTGAGGGATGGAAGACAGTAGCAACAAACAGTAGAGGAGATCTGAAGTGGCAATGTATCAAGAAAACACACCGTCTGTGTTTGGAGATAGGGAAATGAAACCCATCTGTCCAAACTTTTACAAGATATCTGGCAGCACAACAAGGTAGAAAAAACCCAATTCCATGTCTGTTCAGTATTTCTAATGACAAAGCATTTGCAATGTCATTGAACAGGGTCTCCTGACACATCACCCCCTAATATGTCCTTTGGGCTCAGTGCTGAATCCTGCTTTCCTCTGTGTGTGCCTCTCTCCCTTATCCTTCTCTGTGTCTGACCACAAATACATCTGTTTTACTCTTTTCCCACAGAAGTTGTAGCTTTTGCTTCTTGGTCTGTGGTGACATGGGAGCTACTTGTCTGAAGTAGTCTGAAATACTGTGTTTAGGTTTTATATGAATCTTTTATCTGGTAATCTAGGGATTTTAAAAGTTTGTATGGTTTCCATTTACAACGAACTTGTGTTTGTTTACCAAAATCTGTATTTACATAGCCTTTAGGTTATAGATGTCCTACATAAATAATAAAGGATAATGAAAGCATATAATTATTTTTAAGGAGGCAGACGGCTCTATTAGGAACTCTGTTAGGACTCTTGTTTGAAATGGTACAATTCTTCTATTTTAAAACAGCATGTTATGCAGGAATGAAGCAATTATGTTTGAGCTTTCTGGGTGGTGTAACTTATGAGAAATTGATTATCATAATATATTAAAGTGATTTAAAGCTGTATTTAGCCCACAGTGGTCTGGCTAATGATTTTGTTTCTTGTTTTTGCTTGTTTTCAATAGCCTTCATTAAATAATTCAGCTACATTAATCAGAGAATCATCAGGGCTGGAAAAGACCTTTGAGATCATCAAATGCAACTTTTGATCAACCACCACCTTGGTGGTGGTTGATCAGGGTTAGACCATTACTCTAATTGCTACATCCAGTCATTTCTTGAACACTTCCAGGGATGGTGCCTTCACCACTTCCCTGGGTAGCTTGTTCCAATGCCTGACCATCCTCTCAGTGAAGAAATCCATCCTGATGTCCAACATGGACATCCCTGGCAAAAGTTGAGTCTATGTCCTCTCCTGTCAGTAGCAGCCTGGAAAAACAGGCTGACCTTCACTTTCAGGTAGTTGTAGAGAGTAATAAGGTCACCTCTGAGCCTCCTCTTCTGCAGGCTAAAACAACCCCAGCTCCCTCAGCCTCTCCTATAGAACTTATTCTATACATCCACCACCAGCTCTATTGCCCTTTTCGGGACACACTTCAGCTCCTTAACAAATTTCTTGTAGTGAGGGGCCTGGAATTAGACACAGGACTTGAGGTATGGATTCACCAAGTACAGGGGCATGGTCACTATCCTGATCCTGCTGGCTGCACTACTGCTGATAGAGGCCGGGATGCCACTGGCCTTCTTGGCTACTATGGACACATGGCTGGCTCATGTTCAGTCACTATCGACCAGCACTCCCAGGTCCTTCTCTTCTGGGCTCCTTCCCCAACCTGCAGCTCTGCACGGGATTGTTGTGACCCAAGTGCAGGACCTGGCACTTGGCCTTGTTTAACCTCATACAATTAACCTTGGCCCATGGATCCAGGCTGTTCAGAGCTTTCCTGCCCTCCAGCAGCTCAGCTTGGTGTTATTTGCAAAGTAACCGAGGCTGCACTTGATCCCCTCACCCAGATCATCTATTAAGACAGGACTGGCCCCAGCACAGACCTCTGAGGAACACCACTGGGGACTGGCCACGAGCTGAAAGCAGCACCATTCACCACCACTCTGGGCCTGGCCATCCAGCCAGTTCCTAACAGAGTGCTCCTGTCCAAGCTCTGGGCTGCCAGCTTTTCCAGGAGTGTGCTGTGGGAGGCAGTTTCAAAGGCTTGGCAGAAGTCCAGGCAGACAACATCCACAGCCTTTCCCTCATGTTCTAGGTGGGTCACTTTTGGGGGGTTAGGTTTGTTCCTTTTTAACTTAAGAGAATTTTTCCCCATAAATTGCTAGGAGACTAACTACTGGGTGCTTATGGGTGCTTGGCCAACACAAAGAGGTGGCCAGAAGTTGGAGGAGGAAATAACCCGAGTTTTGGGGCCATAAAGGACAGGGCCAGAGGCAGCTTCATTCTCTTTCTCTCTGCATTGGAGAGAGGATGTTGAGGCTGTTGCTGTGGGAGGAGTTCGCTGTCACCACCCAGTCAGGTCCTCACAAAATCTACCTCCATCTGCTCGTGTGCCTTGGAACTCTGAGCTGCCTCCTCCTGCCCTGCTGGAGCTGAGCCAGCCCTGTCCCACCACGGGCTGTTTTCCTCGGCACTGCTTGGAGGCTTTTTGCTGCTCTCTGGCCCCACACCCCCTGCCCTGCCGGGACATCCTCGCTGTTCCAGCTACCGCTGGCAGAGCTTCTGATCTCATCCACCAGCCCGGGATTTTGCACTGTTCCAGCCTGGAGTCCCAAGAGATCAGACTGCCCCACCTCAAGGTTTTCTTGGTTCTGTTTACTATTAATGCTGTAGTTGTTCTTGTTGGTTTGTCTTGTTATACATACTAGTAAAGAACTGTTATTCCTATCCCCATATCTCTGCCTGACAGACCCTTTAATCTTCTAAATTATAATAATTTGGAGGAATGGGATTTGAATTATCCATTTCCAAGAGAGGCCCTGTCCCTCCCTAGCAGATACCTGTCTTTCAAACCAAGACAGTCACCTTGTCATAGAAGGAGATTAGGCTGATCCAGTAAGACTTGCTTTTCCTAAACCCATGCTGGCTGGGCCTGATCCCCTGCTTGTCCTGTATATGCTATGGAAACACACGCAAGAAAATCTGTTCCATAACTTTCACTGGCACCAGGTTTAGCTATCCTTACATATTCTTATCATCCTTATAATTAACATGTATCCATGGGTACCACTCCATGTTAATGAGATAAGGTTGTATTTGAAGGAGAATCTTTTATGTCGATTAAAGCAGCTGTTAGTGTGGCTGCATACCTGGGTGAATCAACTAATCATTTCATTAAATGAAAGTCCTCTTAGCTATGCTAATCAAAAGCATGCTGATCACAGTTTTTCCAAACAAACCCCCTGAAACCTAAACAAACAAACCACTTCAAGACTAATAAACCAGTCTTGCTCTGATTATATAAGCTATGCTTTATTAAAAAGGATTAAAAAGGAAAAAAAGATCTGAGGGAGATTTCATCAGCATTATGCATATATTCCTTTAGCCACCTCTGGTGATGTCATCTGAATAGTTAATGCTGCCTAAACACAGCTATTTGCTGTATCATTTTGAATGTGACAGGAGACACAGGCTTTCTCCTCTTCTTAGGTGAGGAGAAAATGGTGGATGCTGAACACTGACACATTAAATCCCTGAAGCAGGTTGAGGGGGTTTCTATGGGCTTCTTGACTTCTATGACCAAGCACATGAGCAGAAACTGAACAGAGAGTTTGAAAAAGAAGGACAGGTAGAATATATAACACTGTCAATGTTTCATAGACAATGCTTTATAGACAGCTTTTTCAGAGAGAGGTAGATCAGTGTATTAAAAAATGAGACAAGTGGCTTTAAAACTTCATTAGTGTGGTTTAAGGCCAGCAGGCAACTAAGTACTATGCAGCTGCTTGCTCACTCCTCCTCCAGCAGGATCAGGGAGAATATAAGAAGAGTAGAAGTAAAAAACTGTATGCGCTGTTATAGTAACAGCTTAATAGGTAAAGCAAAAGACACACATACAAGCAAAACAAAACAAAGAATTCCTTCACCACTTCCCATAGGCAAGCAGGTGTTCAGCCATCTCCAAGAAAGCAAGGTTCCATCATGCATAACAGTGACTTCAGAAGACAAATACCTTCCTCATTGATTCCTCTTTTTCACTCACCTTTATATATTGAGCATGATGACACAGGGTGTGGGATACCTCTTGAGTCCACTGAGGCTAGTTCTGACAGTGTCCCATCTTTTCCCAACTCCTTGTGTACCCCCAGCCCCCTCCCTGGTGGTATGGGTGAGGAGCAACAAAGGCCTTGGCTTTGTGGAAACCCAGCTCAGCAGTAACAGAAAGTACTTTTTATTATCATCTCTCTTTTAAGTGCAAATCCAAAGCACAGCCCCATACTAGCCACTGTGAAAAAAAAAACTGCCCCAGCTAAGCCCAGTACATTCTCTACTCCTTACTTCATACAATTTATGTCATGCTGTAGTCCTACATGATTTAATAGAATCTCATTGACACCCCCCATCCCCTTCTCCATCCTTTGATGGAGATACCATTCCTGTAGTCTATAAACAGCCCCTGCAAAAGCCCATCAAATGTTAATATATGTCCATAGACTGTTTGTTAACTGAATTCATTTCAGGGCCTGTGAGCTGGGGCTCTGTTCTGCTGGTCATTCATAGGAGAGGAGATGGTGGTGTGGTACTGTGGCCTATAGCCAGCAAGTCAAGTCACTGCTGCATTTGCACTGTTTATTGTAAGACCAGTCCTCCATTCATTCATGTGGTTCCTATTACAGTAATTCCTGTAAGTAAAACTTAAATAATGTGTTACAACAATTTAAAGGCAATTCCATTACTATTTCCATCCCTGGCCATTTTGTGCCAGACTGAAGGGTTTGATAGTGTAATGAACTCCTCACCTTGCTTCTAGTCTAGCTAGCAACAAGGAGTTCCTTCTGTAGCAATTACAGGGTCNGCACCCAGCACCCTGACCAGCAGGGTGCCAGGTTGTAGCTCTGACTCTGTCAGGTTTTTCTCCAAAATTGTTGTTTGTTTGTTTGCTTGTTTTAGGTGGGTGGTTTTGTTTTTTCTACTATATTTGTATTATTAATATTCCTAGTAAAGAACTGTTATTCCTATTCCCAAAATCTTTGCCTGAAAGCCCTTGATTGCAAAATTATAATTTGGCGGGGGTGAGGGGTTTACATTCTCCATTCTCAGGGAAACTCCAGTTTCCCTGGTAGATACCTGTCTTTCCAAACCAAGACAACCACATACCTCCATGGGATGTAGAGGAACAGTCTGCCTGACCATGGCTTCACCGTGGGCTGCAGGGGAATCTCTGCTTCATCACCTGGACCGCCTCCTTCTCCTCCTTCTTCAGGAAAATGACTTCTCACACTCTTCCCCTGTACTGAGGACCCATCCACAGGTCACAGTCCCTATGTCTCAAGTTCATACTGAAATTCCAGCCTGTCCAGTACAGCAGCAGACAGTTGCAATGCCCTGGCCACCTGCCAGCCCAGGTCCATTGTGGCTGATATCAAAACATTCCCAGGCACACAAGAATGAGGTGATAAGAAGCACAGCACTACAGCAAACAGCCACCAACAAGCACTGGATTGCAAAACACAGTCAGGCAAGTGAGCACTGGAGCTTGCTGATTAATAATTAAACAGCCGTAACAGCTGAAAGTTTCATCTGGCACATTCCAATGTGGACTGTTATAATCTGAGTTTTTTGAGCCCCAAGTTGGGTCCAAAGAACTGTTGTGGTTTAACCCCAGCCAGCAACTAAGCACCCCACAACTACTTGCTACCTCCTCTGTGGTGAGATGGGGAAGAGAATTAAAAGGGTAGAAGTGAAAAAACTCATGAGTTGAGACAAAGACAGTTTAATAGGGAAAGTGAAAGTCACACATAAAAGCAAACGAAATCAAGGAATTCATTCATTGTTTCCCACAGGCAGGCAGGTGTTAGCCATCTCCAGGAGAGCAGGACCCCATCATTTGTAAGGATGACTTGGGGAGACAAATGCCGTGACTGAAGTTCCTCCTCTTGCTTTTTCTTCCTCCAGGTTTATATGCTAAGCGTGCCACCGTATGGTATGGGATATCCCTTAGGTCATTTGAGGTCAGCTGTCCCAGCTGTGTCCCCTCATAATTCCTGGTACATCCTCTGTGTCTTCACTGGTGGCATGGGTGAGAAGCAGCAAAGGCCTTGCTTGGTTCAGCAGAAAAAACGTTATCAGGCCTGTTTTCAGCACAAATTCAAATCACAGCCCGACAGCTTAAAGAAAATTAGCTCTACCCCAGCTATGGGGCTTTTAATCCCACTTCAGTGTTATGAGGGAGGTAAAAGTGAATTCTTACTTCTGCCATCATGCTGACATGAGTTCAGGTCAGCATCAGGATATGGAACTGAAGATGTTTCTAGGACCCTTGACATTTACTCTAGCATTGAGCTGTGACAGCAGTACCAGAGAGAGGATATAGAGAATAGTCAAGATAGGCTAGAGAAGTAAAAGCTCTTGAGTAAGGCTCTCAGTTCTTTTAATATAGGCAGAAACATCACACAGTTAGCCAAGGGCCAGGTCATAAAAAGAGGAAGTTCTCCTTCTGCCTTCTTACTGTCACCGTACGAAGTCCTCGTCATCAGCAGGGACATTATCGAACGTTTCATCTCTCTTGTGAGCTGTCTCTTCCTTTCACTTCAGGGACAAGAGAAAACAGACAGGTCTTGGTCCTCTGGAGATTTTTGCAGAAGCATCTCCAAACACGCACACCAAGCAACAGCTAAATTGAAGGGAGAGAAATTCAGCCGCTGTTGCTGTTGCTGCTTCCCGGCATTCCTGCACGGCTCCAGCTGCGGTGCAGGCAACCCAGCTTGGAGGGAATGCCAGGGAGTATTTTGCCATCTCGTGGCAGCTCGGAAGTAAAGCATCTCTATGTGATCACAAGCACTCTCTGCCCGGAAGAAACAAAGCCAAAAAAGAGAGATTTCCATTGAGCTGGCTGCAAAGTGACACTTGGAAGGTTTGCAGCAGAGCAGGCCACAACCCTGAACTGACTGGTCGATATCTGTCCATGTGCAGCCTCAGACACATGCCAGTGGTGGTACCTGAAACAAAGGTTGAAAAGGTAACACGAAAGAGGACCCAGCCTGGGGCAGGCCAGTGGTCAGAGACTATTTCTAACTCCTGCTCTTGGTGTCATGCTGCTGTAGATTCCCAGCTAGCCAGGGAAAAGAGTGGATAACTACAAGCTGGCAAAAGCTTCAATACCACAGGTGAGGACAAGAGCACAGTGAAGCTGAGCTCTTATGGTGTGGACAGTGAAGAATGATCCAGCCAGTCAGCTTTGGCTCAGATAACGTCAGTGGAGAGGCAGAGAGCCTGTCAGTACAGAAACCTTTGGAGGAGCGCTGCTATAGGTCTATGACGATTTTTATGTATTTTCAGGGTGATGTAACTAAGATGGGATATGCTGACAAACTCAGGAATTGAACAATCTAAACCTTTCACTGCCCTCCTTTCCCACAGGAGCTGCTGTGCCTGAGGGAGCATTGTCCATGGTGCCAGGCACACCAGAAAGAGGGCTGAGGGTTGTCCCTGATCAAGGACTGCAGATACCACTGTCAACAGCACTGCCACTGCTGTGGCTGCTGCTCAAGAGGACAAGACCTCTCCACACTCTTATTCCCACAAAGCTGCTGGCAGGGAAAATTCCTTTTGCTGACCAAGGAAATCCAGAGGACCTGATCCTAGAGAAAGGAGGGCCAGGCTTCTCAAGAAAAGGTTGTTCCCCAGCTTCAAGAGGTATGTGGGATGAGGTACGTTCCAATCTGTGTGGGCAGTGGAAGTGACATGAGTTCTGCTCTTCATAGCTATGTAGAAAACCAGCACCTCAAACCAGATCCATTTTACTTCCAGAATTGCTTCTTTTTAGCTCAGAAATTATAAACCCCTGAAGAGAATGGAATGCCTTTCAAGTAAAACTTTATACTTCCATGACCCAGCGATGAACTGTCCAAGTGGGTCCCACCTTGTCAGCCTAAGAGCTGACACATGCACACAGCATTTAGCAAGAGTACAACTATTTGGGATACAAATCCGTCCTATTATGCCAGTAATGGGAGTAGGTAAGGTTAATGACCCTGATGCCAGTAAAGGGTGCAGGTGACAGTGAGGTTCCAGCCACTGGGGCAGGATGGGTATGTGTGCCCCAGGTGCACCTGCTGGGACAAGTAAAATGACTGAGTCATGGCACCACCACACAAAGCAAGATTGCAGGTCACAGCCCACATGCCTGCTGCTGTCTGCTGTGGACTCAAGAGAGGTTGCATCTGCCCTGAACACCATGGAAAATTGTTGGGGGCAGGGATGCAACTCCTGAGAAAACTTCAAGGTGGGCTACCTGGTGAGAAGCAGGCCCTCAGTCCAGGCAGACCATGGAAGTTTGGCCTGTGTGCTACCTGAGGAGATCTTCAGGAGTGGAGTGCCTTTTGGGAACTGCCAGAGCACATTTGCTCTTGAGCAGGAAAGCAGGACCAGCTGGTGCGTGGGAACGATTAAAATGGCTCAGGATATGGGGCAGGATTATCACATGACAGAAGGGCTGTGCTGGTACTCTGGGGATCTGTGAATTCACGTGTGCTTTTGCAAACTTTAATCCATATTGACTGTGGGTGACAAAAGGGACAAGGCTGGCTGTGCTCGTGTTTTACGCAAGTCTTGGTATTAATATATGCAGGTACTGTGGCAGGCTGTGCCCCACTGTGGCAGCCTGCAGAGCTGGCCTTTTCTGTGTCCTTTGCACACCCGTGTCTCCTACAGGTATGTGCTAGTAAAAACCAGTAAGAAGAGTTATTTTTTCTCTTTCGTAATAACGGTTTATACCTTATCTATCTTTTCTTTCCTACGTACTATTTATGTTTTACCTGCCCAACCACCCGCACGGCCTCTCCAGCCTCCCATGGATTCCTCGGCACCCTCGGAGACAATGGCAAGCTCCCGATGGCCCCTGGGCTCTGCCGTTGCCTAGGGCAGCCCCTGGCTGGGGAAGCGGCCCTCCAGCTGCGGCAGGGCGGCCATTCGCGCCCCTGGAGAACGAAACTGGAGCCAGTTGCGCACCACCACGGCCCCACTACCTGCGGAACAAAGCGCGTTCGTTCCGCCTTGGCGGCGGCACCGCCGTGTCTCCTGTGGCTTTTGTTTCCCCAAGGCCCGCCGCTCTCGCGTTGCTCGCCGGGCCCCCGCACAGCACCGCCGCCCCTGCAGCTTCCCCGCCCGCCTTGCNGCTGCCGCTGCCGCTGCCGCCGCTGCTGCCCCAGCCCCGCATGGGCCTGCCGGCGGGACAGGCCTACTGCCAGACCGGCCGTAAAACATGGGCTGATGGCTTTTGAAGCGGGGTGGTAACTTATCTCATTGGATTGTAATGCCTTAGGGTAACGCAAAACCTAAAATAACTTTTAAATAGATGGATTTTTTTGTTGACCGCGGTTGACATCTCTCATGATTTCACCCCAGCCAGCTGCCAAGCACCACGCAGCTGCTTGCACACTCCTCAACCAGTCAGATCAGGGAGAAAAACTCATCAGTTAAGACAAAGACAGTTAAATAAGGAAACCAAAAGTCACGCGCACAACCAAAGCAAAGCAAGGATTTAATTCCCTGCCTCCAATAGGCATGCAGGTGTTCAGCCATTTCCAGGAAAGCAGGGTCCCATCATGTGTGACAGTGATTTGAGCAGACATGCATTATCACTCCAAATGTCCCACCTTTTCTCTTTCTTTCCCCAATGTTATATATTGAGGATGATGTCACATGGTCTGGAATTCCCTTTGGTTGGTTGGTACCAAGGTTGGTACCTGTCCCAGCTGTGTCTCCTTGCAACCTCCCATGTACCCTCATGCACCCCCAACTTCCTTACCAGTATGGAAAAGCAGAGATGACCTTGGCTCTGTGTAAACCCTGGTCAGCAATAATGAAAACATCTCTGTATTATCAACACTGTGTTCAACACAAATTCAAAACTCAGCCCTAGATCAGTCACTGTGAAGAAAATTTAATGTTTCAGGCAAAACAGCACAACAACCTGACTAGATAAAGGGCAGTGTGTGCTTGAGGATGACATCTGGTTGTTTCTGCTTCATTCTTGAAAAAAAAAATACTTATTTTTGGCAGGAACACATCCCTGGAGATTGTCTAATCCAGCAGGCTACGTGTGGTCCAGCATGAATGCCCAACAAAGAGGGGCAGAGTGTGCAGGAACAGAACAGGTCCACCAGAACTTGGAAGGTGATAACATAGTTCAAGTGCAATTACTTCTTTTGGCTGGTTTGTTTTAAAGTACAGAACTAACTGTTCTCATATTCTTCATGTGTAAATGCTTGGTTTTTTAAGCTGTGTTTTGGAGGATACCATGTAAATCAAAAAGTTTTACTGACCACATCAAAGGAGTTATTTAAGAGTGAGGAAGAAGACAGGCCTGCCTTTTAGCTTCATCTATGCCAGCATGATTTGAGTGCTGTGTAAAATTTGCAGCACTGAAGAGCTGGACCACACTGTGAATAGAAGCCAAACAACGTAACGAGGTCATGCTGCCTCTTTGTTCAGCATTCTCTCTGTGCCACTGCTTGGCTTTGCAACCTTAAAAGCAATTGCTATGGGTTTCTGCATCTAGAGCGTAAGATTTTTGTGTCTGTGATGGCAATGATCTTCTGTCTCTGTCTTTTCTAGACCATGACTTCAGATAAGGAGTTTACGGAAGATAGCAATTTTTCTCCAAAAGCCAGCACCAGCAAGCTGCCGACAGATGCGTCTCCTGACTCCAAATGCCCCATCTGCCTGGATAGATTTGACAATGTTGCATATCTGGATCGCTGCTTGCATAGGTTCTGCTTCCGCTGTGTCCAGGAATGGTCAAAAAACAAAGCAGAATGCCCGCTCTGCAAGCAACCCTTTTTTTCCATTTTCCATACGATTCGTGCTGAAGATGACTTTAAGGAGTACATACTCAGCCCTTTAGAAACGAGCTCGTTTGCCAGCCCTGATGGCCGGAGGTTTCGTTACCGCACGACCTTAACAAGGGAGCGCCGCACGCGCAGTTCCCCTTCCCGAAGGATGCTGTCCCCTCCAGATAACGGGATGTTGTTTGAAGGGTTGTCAAGCGAGCCAACGCGACACAGACACAGAGAGATTCAGCAGATGATCAGGAGGCTGGCCTCGAGGAGAAAGGCGAGCGCAGAGGGCAGATCTCTGCGACAGATTCAGGAGGAGGACATGATCAACTTCCGCAGGGCTCTGTACCGCACTGGCGTGCGCATCCGCAGCATTCAGGACGGCGGCCGATACCGAGAGATCTCGGCAGAGTTCTTCCGCCGCAACCCTGCTTGCCTTCACCGGCTGGTTCCTTGGTTGAAGCGAGAACTTACAGTCCTGTTTGGTGCCCACGGATCTTTGGTCAATATTGTGCAGCACATAATCATGAGTAACGTCACCAGGTATGATCTGGAAAGTCAGGCCTTTGCTGATGATTTAAAGCCATTTTTGCTGAATCGGACAGAACACTTCCTGCACGAATTCATCAGTTTTGCTCGTTGTCCTTTTAACTTGGAAGCATATGATCAGCATGCCAATTATGACTGTCCTGCACCATCGTATGAGGAAGGAAGCCACTCAGACTCATCAATTATTACAATATCTCCGGATGTGGCGTACCCGCAAGGACCAGATAACAGTTTGTCTGTACCTGGTCTTGGTCAGGACCCCTGGGATGACGAAACTCCAGGGCCTTCCTATTCCATTTCAGAAGAGGTTCGTGCAACCATAGCTTCCCCTCTGGAGTCATCAGAAAGCTCTGATGAGGACTCTGCTTCAGGGAGTCGAAGAACCAAAGTGCAAGCTGAGCTACAGGCTGATGCTGACTCAAATGACAGTGGTTCTTCCTCAGACAATTGTGTCATTGTTGGGTATGTTAAGCCGTTAGCTGAGAGGACACCAGAAGTGGTTGAGCTGTCCTCTGACTCTGAGGAGTCCATCAAGGAAGAGAAAAGGGAAGATGTCAAGAGACCAGTCCAGTGTCACAATTGGAGTGACAGTGAGCCAAGCAGGAGCTTCTCACCCCATTCCCCTACATATAGGGAGGATGTAGGAAGTTGTAGAAGCTATTTATCTCCTGCAGTTGAGAAGATAGAATCTAAAGATGATGAGAAGAACAAATGTAAAAGAAAAGATCTGCCTCCACAGGATTTGAGTTGGAGCCCCTCTCCAGGGAGTGACACAGTATGCTCCCCTTGGAATCACAGATTGTCTAAAAAGGCAAAGTCCAGAAGCCCACAGTCCTGTTCACGGGACAGTCGAGGCAGTCATGGCTGTCGGTCTAGAAGGGAGCACCATAGCAAAAGCCAACTTAAAAGGAGACGATCAAGAAGCAGAGATAGTAGCAAACATAGGAGCAAGAGAAGCAGCAGACGGTCAAGGACTCATGACACCAGAACCTCTCTGAAAAGCCAGAGGGGCTCTCTAAGTGGTGAGAGCACTCCATCCAGAGAAGTGAGCAGGTCACGTTCACGTAGCAAAGGCCACAGTAAAAGGAGATCAAGGAGTAGAGACAGCGATCGTTATTATGTAAGAGACAGTTATCAAAGTAGGCACCAGTGGGGTTCTGCTTTCTGTAGTCGAAAGGTGTTTGGAGACAGCTATGAATCCTCCAGCAGAAGGAGGGCCCGGTCTAACACTCTTTACTCAAGGCAATCTGCTAGTCCAGAATACAGGATACGATCATTTATTGAGAGGACAGATCTGCATAGCCAGAGAGGACTCCATGAGAGACACTATTACTGTTATGAAAGATGCAGGTCAAGGAGTCGGTCAACCAATAGATCAAGGACTCCTTCTGGAGGAACTGACAGAATGAAAAGTGAAAAGCCTGGTGGAAAAAGGAAGTACAAAACTCGCCACCTGGAGAATCCATTCATGGAGAGCACAAGTCTAGAAAGAGAAAATGACTCCAAGAAAACTTCCTCAAAATTTGGTGACTGCTGCAAAAATGAGGATAGCCTGTCAGACAATCGTGCAAGCAGTGAGACAAAGCGTAAGAAAAGGAAGAAGAAGATGAGGAGCCCAAGTGTTGAGATAGTCTACGAAGGAAAAGCAACAGACACAACAAGGCATCTTAAAAAGAAAAAGAAAAAGCATAAGAAGAAGCACCGGAAACATCACACGAGTAACTCAGTACATTCTTCTCCAGTGGTGATTACGATTGATAGTGATAGTAGCAAGGAGCCAGAAAATACTGAATGGGACAGCAGTATTACATGGACAGGCACAACTCAGATAAACGAGAGGGAAAATGAGTCTCCATCTTCTTTTCTGAGGAGGATAGGATGTGAGGAAACTGGAGGAGTAGACAAAAAGTACAGTATCCCTGCCACAGGGGAAAACTTAGATGATGGTATTAAAAATGCTGATGTTAAACTTCAAGAAACAGCAGCTGATCAGAGTGTTAGCACAGTGAATACCAGCAGTAACACCTCTCACACAGAAACTGTAACCAGTTACATTCAGGAAGCACCAGAAGTGCCTTCCAGGCAACTGCCTTCCCCCAGGACTTCCTTCCTAGAGTGTCCAGAGAGAGAGCCATTGATACTAAGACTGCCAAAGAGACTTGTCAACAGATCCTCGTGGTTTGATTTCCCAGAAGAAAAAATGTAGTAGACTTTCCTTGGAACACTTGTTAAAACTGTGAATTTAACTACTTTTTTTTCCCCTTGAGAACTAAAATGTCTGATAGAGTTTTGTTCTGTTAAAAAGATGTCTAGGAAATGTATAAAACTTTTGAATGTGTATGCACTTTTAAGTCAAAGAAGATAGAATATTGCTAGTATGTAATTCTTAAAGTTTGTTAGACAACTGTTTGGAAGTTTTAATTTCGCAAAGCCATCCACAGAGTATTTCAAAATTTTGTGTAAACCAAACAACAGAAAGGAGCCCAAAACAAGAGCCAGGAAATGCATTTTATGGGGATTGCTCTTCTTAGACAAGGGAAACATTGTTTAGTTTGTAAAAAGTGATTCAGTCTGAATTCCAGCATCATTTCAATTTCTTTGGTTTAAGCTGATCTCTGTGAAAAGTAGTTAGTGATTTTTACAGAAATTCTCAAAGGACTTTGAGTAATTTTAAGGTAAGCTATGTCAAAATCTGAATGAAGCAATAAGTTTTTTTTTGTTTGTTTAAATATATTTACATATGTACTGTGTGTTTTGCAAATGGAGTTTTTTTCTTTTCGTTTTGAGCATCTCACGTATCCAGACCACTGGATGTTTGTGCAGTCAGGAGTACCACAAGCTGGAAGGGTTGTCTGGAGATCAGCTGGTACAGGCCTTCATGGAAGCAGGAACTTTGATCAGATTGCGTGGGATTGGTTCAGTTTTGAGTTGTCCCAAAAGCTGGGTGGCCACTCTGTCCTGCCCTTTCTAATACAGGAGTATTCCCTTGGGAAACTTTTTTTTTTTTTTAGATTTCTTTTTATTTCTCTTATTGGAGCTGTTGCATTCTGCCTTGCATTCTACACAGCTGTGCAGCCTTCAAGGAGTCTCTGCCTCTTCTTTATACCCTACAGCTGCATACCTAAAAAACATCTGTCTTGTCTAGCCTTGGCAATAAAACACTTCCTTCTGACCCCCTTAAAATAACCAACATTCACCCAGCTCAGCACATCCTAGATGTCCTGCTGGTACGTGCAATGCACAGGACTCTGGCAGGGTTTTGTTCTCCATTGTCCCTTCTCTATATGCACAGCAGTGGCCCTGAGGGCTGGATGAGGAGGTTAGCTTCTCTGTCTCTCCTGCAGTACCTCTGTGAGTTTGATGGATTTGACCTTGGCCTGTTGCATATCTGGCCTTGGCCAGATACTCACCAAGCTGCTTTGTCACTTCCCTTTCTCCACAGGATGGGGGAGAAAGTAAGCTGGGAAAGCTGTGTTGAGCTACGGTAAAGGGAGAGTACCATCACTGGCCAGATAGAATGGGGGACAATTAATATCTTCTGTTGCCAGTGAAAAACTGTGTAAGGGGATAAGAAACAAAGGCAAAACTAAAACAAATTTCCCTTCCCTTCCCAACTTCACTCTTTCATTACAGGCTCTTCTACCTCCTCCTCCCCAGCTGTGCAGAAGGATGGGGAAATGGGTATTATGGTCAGTCCATAATATTCAGTCTTGCTGCTTCTTACTCCTTACACTGTTCCTCTGCTCTAACAGGGACCCTTTCTACTGGTGTGCAGTACTTCCGAAACAGATTGCTCCAGCTGCCAGGAAATGTGCTCCTGTGTGTGCTGCTAAGCACAGACTACAGCTCCTGACAGGAGCCTCTTCCTGTGTAAGATCTCTGTGGGCTGTAGCTTCCATAGGGGCATCTCTACCTGCTCCGGAGTGGGGCTTTTCCATGGGCTGCAGGTGGATCTCTGTTCCACTGTGGTTTTCCAGGGGCTGAAGCTTGTCTCACCATGGTCTTCATCACCTGGAAGTCCCCTGGGTGTGTAGAAAGGCTGCTCCCGCCCAACTGGAGTTGGCATGAGTTGGCTGAGGCTGAGGGAGAATCAAGAGTGATGACAGTCAGTCACCTCCACTCCTGCCCCTGGGAGCATCTCTGGGCTGCAGAGGTCAGGTTGGTCCCTACGTTGGGATTAGGTTTCAGGGAGCACAAATGTCTGAAGGAGTTGGGCACTGGGGGGCCTGAGGGCCACGTACCATAGTGGTGGTCTTGCTATGGTCCCTTCTGGCTCTTGGCTGCTCAAAGTTCCCTGGCAGCTCCTTGGGATGAATGTGGTGGCTGCCTTTGTTCTGTTTATCCCTGACAGCCTCTCCAAATTTTCCTGGAGGGCTGGGGCTCAGGGACTGGGGTGTCCCTGGTAGATGGTTCAGGGATTGATGGTGCAAGTGCCTTTGACTGGAAGCCTTGGTCCATTCACAGAGCTGGGGTATCCTTGGCATAAGCAGGATTTTTCCTGTACCTGGAGTGCTGGGATGGAGGGTACAGGCTATTGAGGAGAGGGCAGGGCAAGATGGAGCTGTTGCACTTAATAGAAGGGAGAGGTTCGATGGTACAGCCCTTAGAGCTGGAACCTTTGGGTGAGGATGAAGGGATGGAAAACAAAGCAGGTGTGGTGAGTGTCTTCTGTCACTTGCTCAGCCAGGATGCCAGTGCTGAGAAGTTAATTAGGCCATTAGGAGAAATCTCTGGATCAGCAGCCTTTGTCCTTATCGCAGATTTCAACTTTCTAGAGACCAGCTGGAAATGCCATCCTGCTGTGGTGAGCAGATCTGAAAAAGTCTTAAAGTTTGTGGGAGAGGTCTTTGAATTATTACAAAGTACTCAGAGAGACAACTAGGAAAAATGCCTAGACTTGCTGGTTGGGAATGGAGAAGGGCTGGTGGGAGATGGCATGGTCTTGGCCACAGTGATTGAGAAATGGTTCAGCTTAAAAATTTCAGTGCAATGAGAAAAAACTGCAGGTTGCTTCTTTATTTTGAGAGTGCAAACATTGCACCACCCAGGAGTCCTCTGGGAATCTGCAGTTTGAGGGCTCAGGAGCTGCATGCTGCATGGAATCTTCTGCAAACACTGGAAAAGAGCAAGCTGTCAGAAAACATTCTCAATACTTCAGAGACGTTTACAGTGTGGGAAACCTCATTTGGTTGCTTTTCATTACTCTCATTACTAGGAATTAATCATTAAAACGTGAAGGGTGTCTAAGGCAGTGAGTACAACTGAGGAAAACATGCTACAGGCAGCCATTGGTTTCCAGTGCTGCTTTGTGTAAACTGGCTCATCACTCCCACAGCACCTACCTACAAAGTGTGAGTAAGCAACATGGTTTGGTGTCAGCTGCTACTAAGAATTCTACTTGCATAGAGAAAGCATTGTAGTTTAACCCCAGCTGGCAACTAACTACCATGCAGCTGCTGACTCACAACACCCTACCCCAGTGGGATGGGGACTCCCCCCAACTGGGGGAAAAATGAAATGTGAAACTTGTTGGTTAACAGTTTAATCATTGAACTTGAGTAAAATATGATAGCAGTATTAGTCATAGTAATAAAAAGGAGAAAGGCAGAGAACCAAAGAAAAGTAAGTAATGTACAGTGCAGTTGCTGACCAGTGCTGGCCAATGTCAAACCCAGATAGGCCCTCTTCTGGGTAGCTCTCCCAGTTTATATACTGGGTGTGACAGTCTATTTTGTGGAACATCCCTTTGACCATTTCAGGTCCCCTGTTCTGGCCTCTACTTTTTTGTGCACTTCCTCACTGGCAGAGCATGAGCCACTGAGCAGTCCTTGACTCAGGGTAAGCACTCTTAGCAACAACCAAACCATCAGTGTGTTATCAGCATCATTCTCATACTGAATCTGAAACATAGTGCTGTACCTGGTCCTAAAAAAAATTTACTCAAATTCCAGCCAAAACCAGGACAAGGACTAAGCTGTATTAATCAGCTCAGGGTAGGAAATGAGATTTATCAAACCTTTTCCAGAGTTCCTCTAGCATAATTTTGAAAGCTTAGACGAGACTCCAGTCACCAATAGTGTTGGATTTAGCAACCCACATAACCTTATCTGGGGTTATTCGACTTGCCTTGGGTATTCTTCCTGTTTTCCAGGTGCCTTTTGCAAAGAAGGTGTCTACCAGACCTCAGGTGTAAAGCTCTGGACTCTCTTGACATGTGTCTTTAAAGTTTAAGGTTTTTATTCCCTGAGACAGGCTCATGGGAAAAACACAATGTTCTCAGGAGGTTAAACAAACTTTTACAGTCAAGCTTTAGGAAATAAAGGTACCTGGGAATTTTTAAAACATTCAGTTGACATAAAGCATTTCACAAGGCATTGACTTAGCAAACTCTAATCTGTACAACTTTAAGTTACCCAGATTTCAAGAAGAGGAAGTTAGAAAGGGAGATGGTGTGTCGTTGTGGAACTGCTTTTATCTGCTTTGGCCTCCTGGGACCCTCCCCTCCACATGGGGCTTCTGTTGTGCCAGTGGCTAATAATCATTCTGGAGCTGCAGTAGAGGCTCCAGGGGGGTGGGATATGGAGAAGCACATCATCACACTTTTTGCAGAGCTTGCCTTACCACCCTGCCGCACACACACATTTTTGCATAAATATAAACATACTGTTTTGCACAAGTAATGATTTTCTCCAGTCTCTCACATTGTGGTAACTTGAAATTTCAAGGAGATACATGATAGCAGATAAACCCACCAGAGTTTTCTTGCTCTATGTGCATGCAGAGCCTGCTCATGTAGGCCTGGGATCTTATTTGCAGTTTATTCTGTCAGAAATACATCATAACCCAGAGTGCTCTGCATGGGGCTCCTCCTTTATTACCCACCTGCTCCCCTTCAAATGAGTTTCTAAGGTTCATCCCATTGAAGTGAACTACAGGGATGAAGCATGTTTCTGTCTCCAAAGTGGACCAGAATCCAAAACGTGGCAGCAGAAAATGCTGCTGCTGCTGTCATGCATATCTGTTGAACATTTGTTGGTAGATGCTCAGTTCCTCAGTTTTAAGAAGTTTCAATTGTCAGTTTCCAGCAAGCTGGAACTGTCTGCAGTTCAATAGATTTCATGGCCTTTGCCATGGAGTGACAGAAGACCTGGAAATGTCCCAGGCCTAGCTAGGCAACCTGCTCATCTAGGTATGTTGTCAGTGGTCCCCAAAAGAGGAATTAACTGAAGCAAGCCTTTTGTATTAGCAAGGTGTCGTGATCTGAAAGACAGGTATCTGCTAAGGAGAGGCAAGGCCTCCCTTGGAAATGGAGAATTCAAGTTCCCATTCCTCCAAATTATTATAATTTAGAAAATTAAAGAGGCTTTCTCACAGAGGTATGGGGATAGGAATAACAGTTCTTTACTGGTATGTATAAAAATACAAACCAACAAGAACAACTGCAGCATTAATTGTAAACATAACGAGGAAAACCTTGAGGGGCTTTGTTTCACAAAGCCCGGGGCAGTCTGATCTCCTGGGTCTCCAGGCTGGAACAGTGGAAAATCCCGGGCTGGTGGATGAGATCAGAAGCTCTGCCAGCGGTAGCTGGAACAGCGAGGATGTCCCGGCAGGGCAGGGGGTGTGGGGCCAGAGAGCAGCAAAAAGCCTCCAAGCAGTGCCGAGGAAAACAGCCCGTGGTGGGACAGGGCTGGCCCAGCTCCAGCAGGGCAGGAGGAGGCAGCTCGAAGTTCCAAGGCACACGAGCAGATGGAGGTAGATTTTGTGAGGACCTGACTTGGTGGTGACAGCGAACTCCTCCAGCAGCAACAGCCTCAACATCCTCTCTCCAATGCATTATCTCCCCCTCCCAACTTCAGGCCACCTCTTTGTTCTGGTCAAGCACCCAGTAGTTAGTCTCCTAGCAATTTATGGGGAAAAATTCTGTTAAGTAAAAAGGAGTAAACCTAACCCCCAACACAAGGGTTGGTGGAAAGTAGAGGAAAAGTCCCCTCTTAGAATGCTTTGGAATGCTGAGTCCTAAAGAACTTTTTGCTCAAGGTACAGAGACCAGCTGCACACCTAAAACTTAGTAGTTAGTCCTGATGAATAACATGTGAACCAGTGTGTGTGGCAATAATATCACATCTTTTTTATCTTTTGAAAACCTGTAGCCGTTAGAGATCAGGCATCCACCCAGTGTCATGCACAGAACATGTCACAACTAAATGACCAGCTGCTGTCCAAGGCATTGAGATGAACATCAAGCATATAGCAGAAAAGATATGCAGAGCATAACTGTTTTTTTAAAGATCATTCACCTGGTGAGTGTAACAGGGATGGTAAGTTTAATCCTCAGCCAATGAGCCAGGTTACACAGCTCCTCCGAAACAGAGGAGTTTGTGCCTTGAAGTCATAGCAGTTTCTTGTCCATTAGCTGAAGAGTCAAAAATGAATGTATGTACATGCATGTGTATGTATATGCACACGTGCATGCATTATGTTTGTGGGGAGGGAGGGAGAGAGAGTAAATTGGCAGATGCCTCTTTTACCCTGGGAGAGGAGAAATGCAAAATCAAATACTGTGCATCTCCTGCATGCACTGCTATTTTATTTGGATATATGAAAGAAGGAAAAACTCCCAAACAACAAACCACTGGATGGACTGGTATCTTGCAAGATTTATGAACTACTAAATTTAGAAAAGTCATTTTACCCCTGGTGGTGTATGGCAGGCTCTTGTGCAAGAGTCAGTAAGAAAAAAAATGTAAGTTACTTTCTCTGTGAGAGCATGTACAAGTAGCATAAAATGGGTTCAATTAATCTTTTCAACCACTGAATTTACTCTGGATAAACAAAGCATGTATCAAATTATATGTCCTAGAAAGGTAATCAGGCTTATAAAAATGCTTCATAGTTCTGCTTTTCTCATTATTGTATTGCAGATAGTTTTCTGAATGGAAAAACTGTTCAAGCAAAATGTTAAATAGCGTTCATTTGTCATTTTCCTGCACAGACCAGGCAGCATCCTGCTGAATCTCAAAATATGTAGTCATTATGAAATTTGTATTGAACTGTTCATCTTTCTGTGCTCTTTTTTAACAGGTGGTGTTCCTTTGTGATGGGTAATTTCCAGAATTCCTGCTTCAGTTGGTACAGGTGAAAACTCCACAGGAATCACACAGGTGATTAAATACAGGGGACCATCACAGCCTAGTGATTGAGCTGTGTTCAGGTAACCTCTACAAGCAACCTCTACTGCTTTATCTGTAACTATAGCTGTTTCTTCGTAGCAACCACCTGTGCTCCAAACTACATCACCAAGATGTTTACAGAACAAACCTGTAGTTTTGGGCTGAGACATTAATGTGTGGAAAGAGATTTTATCAATCCCTTTATGTTGTTTATTTTTCTTCAAGTAGGAAAAAGGAAATCTCTACATTTTTCATGGCAAGTTGATGCAGAAATAACTCAGTAGGACTCTGACTTTTGCTATGAAGTGCGTCATAGTAAACAATTGGATTAAGTAGTCCCCTCCAAGTTTAAAAAAAAAAGGGAAAAAATAAAATGTGAAATAAAGAGTTCAGCCAAAAACCAGAGCCTCATGTTGTTTAATGGCAAAGCCTTTTGCACAGGCATCTCAGATTCAGAAAGTGAGAGATTTGTTACACTATCATCAGTACACACTAGGTGCCATTGCTCACTTTAAAATGATTGCAAGAATTTCAGCATTTCAAAGTATAATTAAATACCACCAATTCATTTTATTTTAATTCCAACTTTTTTATTGCTTTGTGTGAGGCTTGCTATTTAGTGCCAGATTTACAGGGTTGGTTGGCTAAACTAGATTAGAGTGATTATCCTTGGGAACATTAATAATCGTTGATTTAGCATGCCAAAATTGTCAGTAGTTAATTGCACTGTTGCTGTCTTTTTGCACAGACCTATTGATTGCTAGAGAGCACTGATGCAAGACAGTGCTGCTGTTCAGTCAGAAAACAGCCTTGTGCAGGAAACAGCCAGCACCACAATGAAGATTGCAAAAAAAACCAACAACTGCTGTCACAGAGTAACACTACCATATCCCACAGTCCAAACGGGTGAATAATGATCTCATCTCCTACACATGAGAAGATATGTTGAAATAGTATGCAGCATATTACCTGTGTTGTAACAACGGCTGCCGGAGAGAGTCTCTTGTAAAAATACTTCGTCGTCACCAATTTGAGAGTATCATAATCAGTGCCAGTTCCATAGATATTTCCTTCAACAATATTAATGTAATTTAGAAAATGAAGGTTAGCTTTTGCCCATGCAGAACTATTCTGTAATACCAAATCAATTGTTCTGAGTCCTGCCATCTCCTTATCCCATGTCATCAAGCTTCTGGATTTCTAAACTCAATATATGTTTTTTCTGGAGTGAGCTTGAGTCAGGTGTGAATAAATAGGAGAGTGGAGAAGTAGTATTGAAGAATATATTTGGTGCAGGTAGCGCAGCATGGAAGCTGCAGGTTGAGCTCATGGAGCAGGATCCAAGCTCACTGACTGTTTCATAACAAAGGGCCTAGGGACCCATGGCCCAACCAGGGAGATACCGAAGGAGCTAACAATTCAAGATTTTCCCATGTGTCCTGTCTCACTGTAAAAGGGGAATCAGGGGGGATACTTTTGAGAGATTTCACAGACGAAAATAAAGCACAAATGCAACAATCTGAGAACTGTTTGTTGATAAAGAAAGATAAGTGATCCTTACTTTTTTGTAATGCTGAACAGTGCTTATACAGAGCCAAGGCCTTTGCTGCTCCTCACCTACCCCACCAGTAAGGAGGCTGAGGGAAGGAGGCTGCACAAGGAATTGTGAGGGGAAACAACTGACCCCAGATGACCCAAGGGATATCCCAGTCCCGTACCTCATGGTGACATGCTGAGCATATAAATGCGGAGGAAGAAGAAGGAAGTGGAGGAAGTTCAGAGTCATGGCATTTGTCTTCCCAAGCCATCCTTCCTATCCATGATAGGGCTCTGCTCTCGCAGAGATGGGTGAACACCTGCCTGCCTATGGGAAGCAATTGAATGAAATCCTTGATTTCCTTTGCTTCTGTGTGTGACTTTTACTTTCCCTATTAAGCTGTCTTTATCTTAACCCATGTGTCCCATCCAGCTGTAAAAAGGGGGAGTTGAGCAGGATTCTTATGGGTAGATTTCTCAGATGAAAACAAAGCACAAACACAGCAATATTAGGTCTGTTTCTTGATAAGAACTGTTTCTTGATGAAGGAGGGTAAGTGTTCCTACCGTGGTGGGACTGCAAAGAGAGCAGAGAGGGCAGGAGAGAGACAGAGGGAGAAGCAGAAGACAGGGACAGATGGTTACCGCCGTGCGCCCGGTGAGCGTCAGCTCGGCAGCTGGAGCCGGGCAGCTGGAGCAGCGCTAAGGCCGCGCAGCTCCCGGGAGCGGCCGGGCGCGATTTCCAAGCGGCGGCAGCCGCGTGTCTGCGGCGTCGGCGAGCGGCGGCTGCGGCCGGGGCTGCGGGCACGGCGGGACGCAGGGCGGCGGTGCCGGCTGGGGCTGGGTGCCGGCAGCGCCCGTCCTGGCCGGGAAACACCGGAGCACGGGGGTGTCGCGGCAGCCGCTGCCTCGGAGAAGCGGCGGAGCGCGGCGGGACAGCTGCGGACGGGGAAGCGGGAGCGCGGGGAGAGAAAGGCGGTGGGGGAGAAAAGGGCCAGGCTGACCTGCCGGGCGAGCCTCCAAGAAACCCAAACCAAATGGCACCGGTGGTGTGGCAGCTCATTGCTTTTCTGTGTTCAGGCTCCTCTCAGAGCCCGACTTCCCAGGTGGTTGGGGTTTTTTTTGTTTGTTTGTTTGGTTGGTTTTTTTTTTTTCTTTTTTTTCCTGTGCATCCAGGCATCTGCCCCACCAGCGAGTGGGGGTCACTGGCAGCCCGATCGTGGAAGCTTTCCCTGCCCTGATCGGCTGCCAGGCACAGTCTCCCTGGGATAGGGCTGCCAACACGTGTACACTCCCTATAAGAATACTTCACGTAACACCTGTTGAGGCAAAAATAAAAATCAAATTGGTCCCTCTGACTGTGCTTAGGTTGTGAGGGGATAAAAGCCCAGAGGTTCCTCTCTTTTGGGTCCCTCCTTGGAGGCACCAGCTTGAGCTGCTGGTTTTTTTAGTTGTTGCACCAAGAGAATCTGGATGTCTGAGACTGCTATGGGAAACCTGAGATCAACACAGTAAAGGAACCCAGTGTGACTGTGTGAGTATGGCAGAAGGGGTGGATCTGGGAGTATCCTGGTCCCAGCTTGCGTGGTGCAAGTGTGACTGCCAGAGTGGCTCCTGGATGGTCAGATTGGGAAGTTTCCGTAACAGTAGGAAGGAACATTTCTTTCCTTATGCACAGCATGGGCCAACAAGGTGAACCACACTTTCCTAAACTAAGTGTTCTGGAGAGCCAAAGTTTTATTAGATTAAGTGGATTTAGGATGAATGATGGCCTCATTTTTAACTAACTGTCTTGGTCAGTCCAATTTGTCCTGTTAAGTGTTTGTCCTATGAATACTCTGCTGTTTAGTGTGATTCTAGATGGATACCAAATGTCTAAACTTTTAGCTGAGTGGAAGTTATATACTTATCACAGAAGATCAGGGCTTCATTACAAGAATTAACTTGTTACAGTTTGGGGATTTAAGCCCTCTCTCTGCATCCCAGGGCTTGGGATAAAGAATAAAAAACAACAAAGCCCCACTTCTTAACAGAAGATCATAGGTTCTTCTGCAAGTTCTGTGTATGCAGAGTGCTTAAATGGTGGTCTTAAAAGCATAAAATGACAATCCATAGTTTAAACTCTGATGATTCCCAAAAGTGGTTACCTAACCTCCATGAGAAAAGTTTATGTTATCCTGGGCATCTGCAGCACAAAACATCCCAAGACAGAGCTATGAAATGAAAATAGCGAATAACTGTCATTGGTACATCACCCTGCCTGGACTGTTTGCATTTAATAGGGGTTTGCAGTTATGTAAATGTATTTGTTTACACTTAATCACAGTATTCCTGAAAGGACAGTGGAGGGGTTGTATGGATCTTCTTCCTCTGTTTTGAAACATCATAAAGAAGCTAATAAATAATAAATTTTATTAATGATTGCCAAGATCTCTAAAAATGGCTAAGAGCCGTAGAACTGGCATTTTCCCCCTGCTCTTTCTTCTCCTCTTTATTAATCCTTCTCTCCTTTTAGCACCTTTTCCATTTGTTCTGCAGATACCCTGAAAATCTCAGATATTTGATCAGATAGGGCAATATGGGCAGAGTATGGATCTTGTGAAGGTAATGTCAGGGCCCTGAGGACATTGCATTCCAGCCTTCTCCCCAGTTCTTGTCTGCCTATGCAGATGCACAACTCTGGCATGGGGCATTAGTCTGGGGTTGTGGTGTTGGGGTGCAGGGTGTCCCATCACCTGGGAGCTGTGCATCATTCAGGCCCATTGGTTTGTCCTTGTGCCCAGGTTCCCAGATTCTCAGCCAAGCAACCAGCTGTTGCCATTTGCCAGCATTTGGTGGACCTGCAAACTGGTTCAGCTTCAAATGACCTTAGCTTTGTGCTGCATGTGTTGAGTCTGGTTGTGTGGTGCTCCTCTTCCAGGTCCTGAAATATTACATTGCCAGTACCACTTAGCACTGGTCTAACAGGAGAATCAAGAAAATTGTCAAAAGAACAGCTTTGTGTCAGCCCTGACATGCTTTCATGTTGACTAAAAAGGACAGGGAAGTAAATGTCTCTGCAATGGTGAACTTTCCTGCACAGTTCCTCTTCCCTGTTTTCCCAAGTTCTTTCTTACTGTAACTTAAGCTTGTCCATACTATGGTTCATTCACTTCTGAATGTACTTTTGCTCCCATCTGCTCAGGCAGTTTATTTTCCTTTTTCTTTTTT
>VWYO01005599.1:26435-39663 GCA_013400275.1 Rhadina sibilatrix | reverse complement strand
AAAAAAAAAAAAAAATCATCTAGTCCCTTCACAACAGAGCATGTAACATCTCAAGTGTCTCCATGTCTCTCCCAACACCCAGACCCACCAGAAGCTGAAAAGAAAGAGTGAAGTCACTTAAGATGGCAGAGCTAATCAAGCCTTGCTGTTGTTAAAGGAAAGGCACAAATTACTTTTCTGTCTGCATATCTCCTGCTGTGAGTCCTCAGTGAGCTTGGGTCCAGCACCGACATCTCTCTTGTTCACACAAACCAGATTGATGCTGTGCCATTACCTGTTACCATAACTCTTCCATTAATTGAGGGGGCAGATAGCCCTTTATAGTCCCCCTGCTGACCTTGTTAAAAACACAAGGATGTTTTCTTTCCTCTAGATGCATGGTCCAGAAATATATTTGTGGTCATGCAAATTTTGGAATAAGTGTCAAAAAGGAAGATAAATTTTGTGATATGATGATGTATTTTTGCAATTCTACTGCTTTTTAAGATGTCATACATTGGCATGAAACCTTGTAAATTTTCTAGTTATACCTGTAAAATTTGCTCTTTTAGTGTTAATGCCTTTATCAATATTTAGCATATGCTGGTGCTTTCTTGAAAACAATAACAAACAAGGTAAAATGCAGTTTGTTAAAAATTGAGGTGTTGCTTAGAAAATTCCCCTAAAAAAATTAAAATCTTTGAGCACATTTTCAGTTTTCTTATGTCAAAGCATTTCATAAATGTCAAAATGTAAAAATTCAGAAATGCTTTTCTTCAATTTATAGAGTACATTAATGTGTTACATGTGTATAGAAATTACGTTACTAGATATTTAATGCAATACCCTTTCAGTTTCATAATAAAAGGAGAACAAAATATTTCAATGATATTGCCAATTACGTTGATATTATTGAAATTAGTACTTTCAGATTTTAATTTCATGGTATTTTTTTTTTATCTTATGGTAAATATACGATTTTTTATGACTTTTGATTTGGATATTTTGGATATAAAGTAATATATTTCTGGTAACTGCTAGGAATATCTTAGGAACACAAATTGTGTTTAATGAGTTTTCTTCACCTTTTTGTGAAGCAGTAGCAACGCGGTTTCCCACAAGATGGCAGAGGTGAGCCGTGAAATTCAGGGGCCAAGATGTATGGAGACCCATGAAAATCTGAAAATAGAAGATAACAGGATTGATAAATTAACTAGAATGAGGATATTACGAAGTCACAAGGAAAACTCCAGCTTTAATTCACTTTTTTGTGGCCAAACAGAACAGCATGTATTTTATAGTAAGATCATATACTGTGGCTTTCTGATAGCAGTCCAAAATTGGCTAAAAGTTCTAATTACAGTTATCTAAGATCTTATTTTTCTTTTAAATTAAGTGTTTTCAGGTACAGAGATCACTCTCAAATACATATTTTTATATTCATATGGCTGAAAAGTGTTCATATATTGCCTGCTGTTAACTGAGTAGTTAGAATTCACAAATTATTTTACCTAAAAAAACCCCAAACCAAAACCAACCAACCAACCAACAAAACCCCAGAAAACATATTTGAAAAGATATTTGAAAAGACAATAAAGAAGATTCATTATATGTGCAGTGATGAAGACATATCAAAAATATGTTTTCTTATTAATAATAATTAATATTTTATTATGCCAGATATTGTTCTAAATCTCATTAAACTTGCAATTTAAACCCCCATAAGTAATGAAATACTGCATAGCAGAGAGTTACCATAAATATACAGTAAAGTCTTGTTCAATCATGAGAGGAGCATGCATCATCGGTGGGCATACAGTGATCTTCCCTGTTCTTAACTAAGAAATAAAAACATGTTTTTCACACTACATTCATAAACACCCAGCAATTCTTTTTATTCTGATCTAATTTAATCTTGGCAAGAAAGCAAGTGGAGTACAAAAGCCAAAACAGCAAATTCCAAGCCTTAAGTAAAAGCTGGAGTTTTTTCCCTGTTTTGTATAAAGCAGCTTGGACTATGTCTCTCACTACACATGTATGCATCTGTGCACACCTGCTCCAATTCTCCCACCTATTTCCAGCTTTTCCAGCCCTATTTCCCAAAAACATGTTGGGAAAAACACCTATATTCCTAATTATGAATACTACTTTACCATGACATTATGAAGAATGACCATTTTCTGAAGATGTCTGTGCAGAGTGAGTCCCCATATGGTGGAAACCATCAGTGCTACAAACACAGGAGCAGCAGCTCAGAAGCTGCCCACTTGAGTTCAGCCCTTCCTAAGTCATAACTCTCTATGAGGCATGGGCGATTTACTCGGGGTAATGTAAAGCCTTCCTGTGAGATTTGCATGAGGAAATGGTTCACCCAGATGGATCCCAGCTGAAGTTAAGGATGGCTGTTCAGAAAGCATGGCTTGGGCCCATCCAGCACATGCACTTGCTGATAAAGGGTCACGCTTGGATACCTGTGTCTTTCCAAAACACGATGGGGCAGCTGAGGATGTCTGCACCGAAACGTAGCAAGGAATACTGGCTGAGACAGGCTCTTGGTCTTTTCTTCTGACATTGCTAAGTCAGGTCAAGTCCCTACTTTGCAGCTTTCAGATGGGTATCCAGCAAAGTGATTTCACCTTGCCTTTGACAAGCAACGGGAGTTGTCACACAGCCTCAAAGCCAGCAACGCAGCAAACTTGGGAGGAATGGACTGACTGTCTCAGCTGCTGTAGGGGGAACAAGAGGAAGCATGATTGGCTGCAGGGGACACAAAGACCTTGCATTGAGTCTTTGTATAAACTTAAGTATCCCTGTCTCTATTAAGTATCTCAATTGCTGTTACTCTGTTGGGTCTTTGAGAGTACTGTGATTTACAGAAATGCATGTTTTGATGTCAAAAATACTGTGAAAGTCATCTCCCTATTGTTGAACAAATATGAATGTTGCTTCCCTAAGGCCTTGGAAAAAAAATTCCAGTGGGAAGGATGTTCCACAAGTACCCAAAAAGTTTCCAACTTAAGTGGTGGAGAGCTTTTGCTAATCTTTAGCATAGCTTTCCGTAGCAATTGTTAGTGTTCACAAATTGGAATTTGGTTTAGATTTTTTTTCACCTTTGACCAAATTCTAATTGTTTTGCAATTTCTATGCCAACTAAAGGCTTTGAAAGCTGATCCTTATTTCCTGTAGTTTCTTGATCTTGAGTATAATAACTTCTTTTTCCTTTATGATATTTTATGGCTTTCCTGCTGTATGCAAATTTTGTTATCTCCATTTGCTAAGAGGTAGATTCCACCTCTGCTGAGATCACCAAGGGCTGCACTATTCTCATGAATGAAAGTTAAGTAATATTATGGATGCCTTAAAGCTAATTGATACATCAAGTAAGTATTACATTGGTAAATGCAGTAAGGTGCAGGCTTTATTCTGGCGTCTTGGTATATTTTAGCTTTAACCTGTTACTGAACAAAAGTGACTGTCAGGTGTTTTTGCGTTTTCAAAACACTTTGTTGCAACATAGACTAAGATGATTTTGTTTGCTCAAGTGAAATCTTGCTTTATGGATGTGGTTTTTTGATTCATTACAGTTTTAGGTTGCCACTGTTGTTCGGATGGCCCAAAGAAGAACAGGAAGAGTCTAATTCCCATAACACCACCACAGGCTGTATAAATCAGTTTCACAGAAGTAAAGTTCAACTTGGCTCCTGAAATCAATTGTCTGCAAGAGAAACCAGAGAAGCTGAAATTAAAAAGAATTTGCCTAAAATGCTTTTTAAGTTTGCTTCTGTTGTGGTATGATCTTTTTTGATGTAGGATTTGTCTTATCCAAATAAGGCTACCAAATGGAAACCACTAGTGCTTAGTGCTAAATAAGGAATATTCTTACCTTTTCCAAGTGTTCTCTACTGTGTCCTGAAGTTTGAAAGTGTTACCTTTGTTGTGACTTGATTTCAACCCTTTTGACTGCACTGTCACAGAAGGAAAATATGATCATAAAAAAGTCACCATGAAGTTTCATTTGGAAATGCATGTTTAAAAATGTCTATATTCCTGACAAACTTGATACCATTATCACTTTTAGAAAGTATAATCAATGAATATAGGAATAGCAGTGACTTTTGTGTGTTTAAATTTTTCCAATTGTAAAAGAAAATGTAGCTCACATATGAAGTTTCAGGTTGTTTGCACAGTCTCACAAACACGTGGTGGCCTGTAGTTAAGCATGACAGAACAAATGGAATTGGCATGTTCTTCTTTCAAATTCCTGGTGAGAAAGATGGATTACAAAAGCCAGTGGTATTTAAATGGATGATACAACAAACTGTTACTTTTAAAATTCTCACTTGTACAAACAAGAACAGATATTGCTTAGCTTTCCACATTTTTTACACATTGGAGAATAATATTGTCTTGTATGCATTACTCCGTAAACTCCCCAAAAAACAATATGAAAAAGTATCAATAATTCATGTTTATATATCACTTGGTTTTGGAAAGAAGAAGGCTGAATCTAGGATGTAAGTCAGGTTCATATTGTAAAGAAAATAAATTAGTTTAAAGCAGATTTCTATTTTGAAAATGAAATAAAATACATGATTTCTTCAGCATTTAATTTATTCCAGCATTTCTTAGTTTGGGCCATTTACATGTTACATTAAAATATTTCATGATCTCTGGCTCCAAAAAGACCTTGGAACTGGAAAGTGAAAGCTTGCCCTTTATATTTCACCAGAAACAAGGATTCTGAGGTCATTGTTTTCTTCAACTATTCTGTTGATAATACATCAGGAAAAGATTGATCCATTCTTCCAGCTCTTTTCATATACCAATTGAAAAAGAATAAAAGTATTTTGCTCACATAACACTACAAGCAATTCTCTGAACACAAAGAAAGAATAGAGATACCACTATGTTGTCATAACTTTCTAAATTAGAAGTTTTACAAATAGTGCAAACTAAGAAGGAGGAAAAAAGATTGAAGTTCATATTACAGTGGATTCAACAGTTCTGGTTGATTTTCAGTTTACAGCTGAGGTAAAATGTTTTCTCTCTCCTTCAGTGAGAGGGAAATTTAAATCTGATTTTGACTATATATGAGGTTTTTCCAAGATCTACCTTCCTCTATCTGAGAGGTTACACATTTTTAATTATTGCTTACAAGTTGAAGAAATTCACTTGGGTATGTAAAAACTTCATGAGGTTCTGGAAAAAGAGCAAAAAGACATTGCTGCCTTCAGAAGAGCTTATTGCCTGCTCTGAGAAATGCTGCAAAGAATACATTATTTTTTTAATTTAAATAAAATGTATAATTAAAATTCAGGGCTGATTTCACCTTTTTCCTTGGTTTTTTTGAGCAAAGTATTTCCATTTGTCAAACAGTTTCACTATCAAACTAGGTTACTCTGAAAAAGCCAAGGAAAAATGCCAAACCACTTGCATTTAAACACTACAAATCCATTTTTATATCTGCCAAGTTTTGCTGGGCTTCGCACCAAAATTGTGTGAAACTACAAATTTCTTACTGTGCTACTCTGGGTCTCCAAGGATTAATTTAGAAAAGAGGAGTAATAGCCCACGTGTGTACTCACTACCAAGATTCTTTCTTTAAAATTTTAACAGATTTTTTAGCTGTTTTATGTCTTAGAGTTTTAGAGAATTAAACCTTTTTGCCAAAAGTTTTATATCTTGCAGTGGCCATGAAATCCTCCTAAGTTTTAATCAGTGCAATAGTATGAGTTCTCTTTCACTTGTGACGAGGAATTTTAATACAATATTATTGATGTAGAGCTCATGCAAAAACCCTTNTGATGGAATATGTCATGCCCTTGGGGAGTCTTAATGACCTATTAGCAGAAGATATCCCCCTTGGTGGGAGGATGTGTGGTAAAAGAGATAAGAAACACTGCCCCACCTGGTTTTAACAGCTGGCCCATCATCAGAAGGCACCTGCCCCCCTCCCCTCACAGTTACAAGAGAAAAAGAAGAACAGCTGTGCAACTGCTTTCAACAAATGAAATAGAATACACATTTTTGGTTCCATAACCCAAGACATTATACATTAATTTTTTGACAATTATCCTTTCCTTACCTTTTTGACAGCACAATTCAGTACTTTCCTTACTCACTATGATGCTTACCCACTTCAGAAAACACTTTTCGTCTTCAAATTTTTCCTCAAGCATTAAGCAATATTTGTTACACGTGAAAACATTGACATGGGCCAGGCAGAGAAAGAGCAGCCTCTTTGTAGGAGCAGGCAAAGGAGTAGAAAGGTTTGGGACTTGGTTCCATCTGAAGTTGTCCTTGCACAGCCTTTTCTGCAGCCAGGCATGTTTACATAGCCTGTAATTTCACCCTGGCTTAGCCCCCAGCTGCCTGCCGCAAGGTCCTGCACAGAATAAAGTTAGACCCAAACCCTGGCTTGGATCCCACCATCTGCTTTCCTGGTGCGTGAGGGTCAGCAGGTCCCTCCCACTGCATCCTGGCCAACACACTGTCTGAGCACCCCGGGTGGTCTGAGCACCCTGACCACTGCTCCACCACTCCCTGTGGCATTGACATCCCTCCTCCTGGGTTTCCTTTTGCTGCCAGTGCTCCAGCAGTCACATGGAAGTAGTGCTCCTCCTTTGAGCAAATGGGGTCCCTGCAGCCCTTGTCAGCTCCTGCAGAGGGTGGTAGCCTCTTTATAGTCTTTGAATCTCACTGAGCTACATGATATAAGCCAGAAATAAAGCAATTACAGAGTATTATGTTCAAGTCATTTAATTGCAACAGCCAGTATCACAATTCTTGGGGTTTTTTAGTATGTGTAGTAGTCAAAACCCTATAGGATAAACTTTCAGCAAAATTTTGTGGGGTTGTGTTTAATCTCCTGTAGCACACAACACCTGCAATAAAAGAGTTGCATATATGGTTCAGTGAGCAGCATGACTGATGTGTGAACCAGAAAGTCATCATATCATGAACGTTTTTATTGCAGGCTATTCTTTTAACCAATCTCCCTTGTCTCCTTTGTATCTTATCACTGGACACACTATTTATTTTACTTGTGCCTCAGATTCTCTTACTGTACAGTAATGAAATTCACACTTCCTAAAGTGTGTATAACAGCAGTTAGTAAAACTTTGCAGACAAAAAGATTTCTGCAGGTACAAGATATATCATAATATGACTCTCTTTGATTGCAAAAATTACATTGATGTAATGATCCTTGACACAGAATTGTTTTCACACCGGCAGAACAAATCCAGTCAGACCTAACAGACCAAGCACTGTCTCCAGGGTACCTACTAAACTTTGGACTAGTAATGACATATGCATTTAAATAGGAGTTGTTCTTTTCAATATGTACAGATTTTTCCTGATAATATCAATGACTTCTGGTGACTAAAGGCCATATATACATTGACAGTTACTGACAGTCTCCACACAATTTCTATACAAATCTTACAACTGAAGTGAAAATATGAGGAAAGAAAGTATTTGACATACCAACAAGAAAACAAACAATGCTTCAAGCATCTATTTTCCTCTTCCTGGAGTGCAAACACTGCCCTGAATTATGCTGTATTTCCTTCAGTGCATAGTTTCAGTAACAGATACCATCCTCAGTTTCATACCATCCTCTGAAGTTTAGAAAGAAAATTTGTGTAGTTTGAAATATATCTCAGTATTTTCCATTCATTAGAGTATAATTCATATATCTGGTTTATACCACCATTTTCACATGCTGTTGATCACAGCACATCAGTCATCACCCTCTGTACTGAAAATATACCAAGTCCCTATTTTGCATTACCTTCAGTAGCATACTAAAGGTAAAAAAAGCTAAAGTAAAGTTCACCCTAAAAGCTGAACCTGGACTTCTCTGTTCCTGACTGTCACAATCTCTGCACAACAGTCCTGGTGGAGTTTTATAGTCTGTTTCATACTGACTGCTTTAAAATTCACTTATTTTTCCCCTCTGTCTTTGAAATTCCATTGACTTGTGAGTGGAGGATTCCTTTCATGAAGTGTTGAGGGGTCCCTGCAAGGGCTGTGATATGTAGAAGGAGCTGGAGCTTTTTGATCAGCAACTTTGTTTTCTGCTTGAATCTTGAATGTATCAGCTTGATAAATTTTTTCGGGTTTAGTTTTGTTTTACTATGTCTCTCATTTTATATTCTCCATCCTGTATAGCAGAGGTTTTTGGACTCTGGCACTCCAACAATATTTGGATGGATAGGGAGGGGGAGCTCTTTATTCTCAGAGATTTTTTGATATCAATATTTAATTTAGTGAATTCCGCCTGCATTGTAAAATAATCTAGCATACAGAGGAGTAGGTACTGAAACACTCAAGTTACATATAGCTGCCCTGGGTAAGTTGTGGACCCAAGTCACCTGGTCTTCTAAGTAAACAGGAGATAGTTCCTCTGCACACTAAAGAATTTATCTGGAGGTGAGTGACTGGGGGTGCAGAGCATCCCACTGGCACTCAAGATGTGCATGGAAATATTTAAATGATGTATGGCATATTGCCCCTGTTTCCCACATTCCTTCACCTGGAGCTTGCTATACCCAAATCAGGATATTCCTTGTTGGCTTCCCTCTCCTCCTCTTCTCCAGGGTGGACAAGGGTGCTCTGCAGGGCTCCAGTGTTACCCTCTTGCTGTGGTTAGCCAGCCCTGCCATCCTCTCCCAGACCACCCATTCCCACACAGGGGCAGTTTTCTCTGCTGATCAGCTCCTGAACCTGCAAGTTTTCCAGTGTAAGTGATATACACACTTGAAGCAGATTTCAGGCGAACATTAGAAATTTCATGTTTTTCAGGTCCTTGGAAGTATCTCAAAGGAGCTCAAGAGGAGTTCATTGGCAACAATTGGGAATCTCCACAAAGTGACCTGTTACTGCCTGAAGGGCAGTCCAGCAACAAGGGACACAATGCACTTAGTTTTAGCTGTGAAACTTTTTTCTCTTTGCTAAATTTATAATTTTAATACGGAACTATATTTTCATTTGCAGAATTCATGCACTGATTTCTAAAGAAATATGTTTTGTTATCCTGTGGCAGATAGCCATAGCCAGTTTCTCAGCCAGTTAACTTAAAAATTTCAAGAGGGGACTAGCCATTGTCTATCACTCTGCAATGATTTGGGCTTTCTGAAATTTGCTCTAGATCTGTCCTAGTGTTCATGCTTGGTTCCTTGCCTCAATTTCCCCACTACTTACTCTTTTCATAGGTTTTCAACTGCCAGTTTATCACATTAAATGTCCTCCTGCACTTGTAGACAATGTAAAGTACAAAACTGTCTCTGACCCTAAATTAGTAGCTAAATATAATGTAGTTCTGTAACTTAAAAAAAACCAAAACTTTGTGAGTAAATCTTATTTCATTGTTCCTTTAATGTCTGAAAGAACAAGCTAAACCACAAACTCTGTTTCAAAAGCTGATTCAAACTTCAGTGTCCACAGAACACCTCTGAGACACAGACCTGGGTCTTGTCCAAGGGCACCAGCTGGATGCAAAGCTCCAAGATTGTAGAGTTTAAATTAGTTTACTCTGCATGGGCAATTATCCTAGTACAAACCACTCCTGACCAGAAGACAGAATGACCGGTTTTAGGAGACATCAGTAACAAAGTGTAGACTGCTACACTGATAAGAAGAGAATAAAGGAAAGCAGTTCCAATTAACACAATTTCGTTTGTATAAAATCTGTCAAGGGTGTCCTTCAATTACATTGACAGAATTACCTGCATACTATCAGCATATTAGCTGCAGTTGCCTCTAACTTGTAAAGCTCTCACCTTCAGAACTGTTTCATACTTGCAGCTCCAGTAGATGAAGCAGTTCTCCAGCAGATCTCCACTCATGCCCCAGGAAATTAATCTTCTACTGTTAAGGGTCAAGAATCCAAATTAACAAGAACTTCAAATTTGTCTTGCGCTTGCATTCGGGTAAACATTTTTAGAAAATGATAAGACATGGAGAATTTACTTTCATGCAGAAAACTTGCCCATAATTTTCCTTAGAAAGAGATGAGGAAATATACATTAGTGTACTTTTGTCACTGATGTAAGTACATACTTAAATAAGGGGATAATAACAGTAAAAGGGAAATATATTTTGCAGTGAAAAATCTTGCTTGAAATAATGGTAGGAGGAAATTATAGTAGAAAAGGAGAGCATCTTATTTTATGATGCTGAATTGGAAGTTGTGTTTGCATTCATTTTTATGCAGTGTTTGCTGTTATTAAAAGCCTATTCCTTTAAATAATAGACATATTAAGGCATCACACACCCCGGGGTCTTTATTAGACTGTAGGTAGTTCTATTCCAATGTAAATTTTAATACCATGAAATTGATATAATTTTATAGGTGCAGTTATCTCCTGCTTTCCAACATACCACACATGGGAACTTTTTCATGCATTTTTGCAACAGCAAGCCTGAAGAGAACTCATATTAAATATCTGCTGCCTTACAGGATCTTTGATTCTTGATTTTTTTCCGCTTTCTCATAAAATTAAGTTGTTATAGCATAAAGTAATGACAAGTAATATTTGTATTAAATTTTAGTTATGTTTATTGATTGATTGATGCTAAAACCCAGGCATTGTATTTCCTTTCACTTTGGAAAATAGATAAAACTTGTTTAGCTCAATCTTTATTCTTCCAACAAAACCAAGAAAATTTCTCCAGTGTAGTCTGAAAACTGACTATCTATGCTGGCTTAGGAATTGAAAGATAACTTGGTGCTATGGTTCTGTTAAAGATGCTTTTACCCTAGCTTTTTACTTCTAAACTCTACCCTTCTGCAGAGTTTCCTTAAGCATTTTGCTTCCTCATATGCAACATATTGAGTCACGACTTGTATACTTACCAGAAAGAAAAGTTTAATATATATGTGCAAAACAAAGAAACAATGAACCTCTGCACATCTTGTCATAATTTGCAACAAGTTCAAGGAGCATGACTTGACTTCTGCAATATGATAAATTATAGTTGTGAGCAGTCTTTTGGCCTCTAGGACCTATAGTGAGTGAATGTTAGGGAAGCAAAAGAAGAGGTGGAGGCATGTGTATTCTGCATACAGCCAGCTTCTCTGGAAGTCCCACACCAGACCTAGTGGGAGCAGTAGGATTTACTTTGGTTGGCCTCTTTTGTTTTATGAAGTTGGCCCTCCTTCCCCTCCTAGAACAAGGGAGATGGTCTCCAGAATTACACAACCTCCTTAAGAATATCCTTTATTTTGAGGTCTACAGCAGATAAATAATCATTTGATATCTGAAATCACTGCTAGTTTTGTTGTCTGTAATCATCTTCCAGACTCTGCCTATATTATTAGAATCTGAAAAAAAATCTTTTAGGACAAAGATCATTCTCTGTCACACACTTCTCTCATACACCATTTCTTAGGCTTGCCTCACATCTGGCTACTCTCAGGGACAAGACTATGGGCCATGTATTCTTGTCCACAAGGCATTTCCATTCTTACACAGTCAAATATTATGAAGTTAGTGATGAAACAATATTTTTATTTGTTTTGTGCTTGTGCAACAGGTATCCAGACAGGGAAACGATCTGTGAAAATATTTCTCAGGCATTTGATTAGCAATCACTGGTGTTTCAAATAAATGCCAATACATTGGTGTCAGAAATATATTTATATTTCCAGGTTCTCCAATCATCCTAGTTCCTTTTAATTCTGTAGTGCTGGCTGACTTTTTTTTCAAAGGAAAGGTATTATTCAGGCTCAGTTCCATCTTAGCTAAGCTTCATCAGGAGTAAAATTTTTCCAGCAGGTGCAAATAGGACAGTTCTATGTATTGGTGTGATGTGTGACTTCACCAGAAAGATGATGCTGTGGACTTGCTGCTGCCCTTGGACCATCAATATCTCACCAGCTTGAAATGTCCTGCCACCTCCTGGTGAGCTTAATGCCTGTGTGTAAGGTGTTGATGGAAATTTGGTGCTGGGTTAATAACTAAATCATTATAATAATTTCAAACTGTCCCTACTGACATGCCATGTGGATGTTGCATTGCACAGATGAAAAAAGAGGACCAGTTCAGGTCTACTAGTTTATTTATTATTTGTTATTTGTGACCACAATTAGCTACAGGTACGTTGTCTCTCCAGGGAAAAAGCTAGTTCATTAACCCACTGCACCATGCAGACCTTGAACTGACACCTTGTGCTAGTAGCTTCTCATGCAAAACCTGTCACTCCAAGCAAGACACAGATTTGTGTCCTTGGAGTTGGAACTAGAGAAAATGTCACTGTGATTTAAGCAACAGTGATCAAAAGTAGATAACTCAAATCAGTAGGACTCAGATCCAGCCCTTTCTACTAATCAAAATAAGTAAAGAACATCATGTTCAAAGAAATGACTTTGTGTAAGACTTGACTTTTAAGTTTGTGTGCAAAAATATTCTTTTTGATCTGGATTCAGTGGTTTTCCTCACTTATCTAAAAACAGTTAGCAACACAGGTAGTAAATGAAACTCAAATATAAAAAAAAAAAAAAAACAAAAAAACAAAAAAACAAAAACCACTAGACAGATGGTTTTTTATGGCTTTGCCAGCTCGAGAAAGAATCCTGATGAGAAATTAATAATAGTGCTCTTAGAGGGTTTGATTTAGTACATTATTGTGACAAAGAGAAGCAGGGGCAGAGAAGCAATGCACTCTGGGCCATGTTTTACCCTTGGTGTTGAACTCCTGTGACTGGCAACAGCTTGGGCTGTCTGACATAACAGATGCACTTAAGGGTCATTTGTGCTGTCCGTGTTAATGGTACTTTTTGGGACACATTTACAAATCCATATGGAGACTAAAGAGGTGACAGAAGAGTTTCTGCCCTGTAGTGTTGAAGAACCAAAATTCTGACTGGGTTTCAGAGCAAATATGGCATGTTAGAAAGTAGATATTAAATGTAGCTTTCTGTGACAGTTGAACACCCTTAAAAGAATTACAGATTACGTCTGTACTGGAAGTTCACTGAGTAGCAGGATCTGCATTGTTGTCAATTGCTAAAAAACCAAGTTATCCATTCCCAGGTGGTCAAGCCTAGAACTGGCAGCAGGGTTTATATATGTCAGATTTTGTAGCTTAACAGGTATCAAGGGATTTCAGGATTTTTGGACTCAACCAGGTTGTGGTCAACCGACATTTCTTTGCATACTACTACTAAAAGTGGTTGTAAGGATAGGGAGTCAAGTAGGAAAAGGCTGTAGCTAGACTTTTCTTTGGTGGTTTTTTTTTTTTT
>VWYO01005599.1:3568-26406 GCA_013400275.1 Rhadina sibilatrix | reverse complement strand
TTTTGTCTTTTATAGTGCGAACCTGCACACTGTAATGTCTCTTCTTCATTTCATTTCAATTGAGTTATGTTTCCCTAAGTATGTGCTGAGTTACATAACTCCTCCTGGATTTGCTCTGATTTATTAACTTTCTATTTTCTCTAGGACTTTAAATCAGCAGGAGATATACAAATCACAAGAAACATTTACTCAAGAACAAATTTTGAACTCACTGGAATAAAAAAATGTATGTACAAAAATAAAGCCTTTGGATAATATTCAGAAAAGAAGGACATATGAAACTTCACAGTGAAGCTGATCTGTGGTGGGTAGAAGTGCTTCTTTTAATAGCAAAACTATGGCAATAGCTGCAACTATGCAACCTGTACTCTAGATGAAACAGCATAAATGTTGCAATGCCCAGTCATTCAGCAGGGAAAAGAGAAACATTTTCCAAGCGGGCTACTTCTTTATTCAGACTACCTTCCATTTTGCAGGTGATAGCTCCTTCTCTCTGCTTGTCCAGCTGTGGTTCCCATCCAAACATAGTGCTCTGGGAAATAATTTGTTGCAACAAATCCCCTTTATAAATAAACCAAAGCTTTGTCTCAAAGAACATCAGGACAGCTGTCAAAAGAGGTGAGATTTGTTTACAAAGAGAACAAGGAGATGTAAATGAATGATGCAGGAGCAGTGGGAAAAGGAAGCATGGTGTCTTAAGGTTAATGTACAAAGCAACAAAACTGTAGGGCACGTTTCAGGGGAAAAGTCAGAGGCATTTGGAATATGAGAAACTACATCCAATAAATCATATAAATCACTAGGTCATGAAATTGTGAGAAACTTTATTTTTATTCTAGAATAGCACTGACCTGGCTTGGAGAAAATTTTCTTATCTATTCAGCAATAGAAGATGCAAAAATATTTACTTCCAGCTTGTATTCGTTGGAGGATGGCAACAATGTTTATTCTTTTCCAAATGTTTGTTGTTCCTGTATACATCAGCAAAAGATGTATAAAGCTATAAAAATTAGTTTACAGTCAGTGTGACACCTACCTTTTGAGATCTCATGGATATTCATGTTTATGATGACTTAAATTTATATAATGATTTAGTGTGATGCAATAAAAACTTCCCTGGGCTTGCACATTAGGGTGAATTATCAGCCCCAAATAACATTACTGACTACAAATGAATTATTTTTAGTTTCTATTTTGATAACTACTCTGGTGATTAACACCTAGGAAAACACAAGTGCAGGGAACAATCCATGGCAACTTGATGCTCAGTTTTTAGCTCTCGAACTTGCAGAAAAGCAATTAGATTTTCTTCATGTTTTTATGATGTATAATAGCATTAGTGCTCTCTAAGTCAGGCATTTCCTGGCACCAAATAGTGTGTTGGGTTAAGAGCCCTGGGGTTTATCTTAGACCTTTTATTCTGCCAGCCAGTCATTAGCTGCCAGGAAATGTTTGACTCAGGGGTCATTATTGCTTAAATATTGCCTCTAAAAGCTTCTCATTCCTATCAATTAATTTTGCTTTTGTGCTGTATTAGCAGGCATAAGTAGCAATACTATTAACTATAATAACAAATCAGGGAAATAATAAAGGCTCTGCAGGCCAGGGACAGGACCAATACAAATTGTTTTCTATGTATTTCTAGTTTAGGGTTGGATATTGACACTGTAATAAATCCAAACAGGAAGGGTAAGTACCATGTGACTACTAGAAGAGAAAAGAGAAAAAGTGAAAAAGAAAAAAGAAGAGGGAGAAGTAATCTCATGGCAAGAGAAAAAAAGGAGTCAGATGGAAAGAGTAGCATAATGCTGAAGACTTGAGTGAGGAATTTTTCTTTCCTGCCAATGACAAAAGTTACAAGGGCTTATTGCAGTGTGCCAAGTAAATGCACATATTTCATCACCAGGATCTTCTTTTTGTGTTTTCAGTTTTATAAATGCAAACTACGACTTGTGGCTTGAGGCCACAGTACAAGTATTAAACAGGTCACTCTGATTTTGTCACAAGTTTTCTGCAAGAGAAGACATCATCTGAAATCCCCAGAAGCCAACAAAAATAGAACATTGCCTCAGTGTGAACCAAAAGTTTATTCCTTTTTCACTTTGTGAAATGCAGCTCAATTTCTCATAAGACTGAATCCATTATCTATTCCTTTATGTTCCTCCATCAGTTATCTTGTATACTGAGCAGTTCAGCTTTTCTTATAATTTGTTTCTTGAGAGAGAAGCTGACCACCACCTGGATACACCCTCTTTTCAGGCAGCTGTAGAGACTGATAAGTTCACCCCCGTTTGATATTCTCAAAATTAAACAGCCCCAGCTCCCTCAGTCTCTTCTCATCACACCTGTGCTCTAGACCCTTCCCCAGCTCCATTGCCCTTCTCGGGACACACTCCAGCACCTCAATATTTTTCCAGTAGTGAGGGGCTGGACACAGGACTTGAGGCACAGCCTCACCAGTGGCAAATACAGAGGGACAGTCACTATCCTGGCCACAATATTGCTGATACAGGCCAGGATGCCCTTGGCCTTCTTGGCTGCCTGAGCAGACTGCTGGATCATGTCCAAAAATTCAAAACATTGCTTGCTTTTGACTGCCTTTATGTACAGCCACCAAAGAAAAGCACTGTAAGCAGAAGACACTATTATAGTACACAGTGCATGCCCCCTAAGCAGCCACCAGGCTTGCTTTCTTGCACTGTCTTCACAAGGTTTGCTCACTTCAACACTCATATAAATTGTCTATGAATGAGTCAGTGTTTAGCAGTCAGACCTCACACTGAGCTGCATTTTAGTGAAGCACTTTTGTATGCACTCAAGCTCATCAATATTTCAGTAAATTTTGGGCAAATATATTTCTAAATTATTCTGGAAGCAGACTGAAAGTTGTGCTTAAAATAAGCCTATATAACTTAAAAGCACATTTAGGCATCTTGGTTATCAAGTCTAATATATCCTGTTACCGTATCTGAGAAAAAAAAAAATGAGAGAAAGAATTATTTCTTTAAACATCAATATACATATTCTGGAGACAATAAGGAATATACTGCCTTCAAGACTATTTATTTGATTACATTATGTTATCACTACAAGCCTCACCCAGAACTGACAAGACCTATTACCCTAGCCCTGTACATTATTCTGCAAAAATAATTGGAAACCATAATTATCTAACTTAAATTTGAAGTCTAGAGGAATGTGCTACAAACAGGACCCTGGTTGAGTTTCAACCTCAGATGAAAGTTACCCTAAAAAAAATGTGATAAAAGTAGTATAATTAAATGATCAGTCCTTCCAAATGAATGTATTTTAGAGGTAATTTCAAGTTAAATTAATTAATCTAACTCAAGAAGAAAATTAGTCAATGTTGTGAGGACCTATACATTCTGAGTGAGAAAAGTGTTGCCCACAAATGAAAATTCCATTTTATAGAGCAGAAATAAAACTGGGGTTCCAGCCAACACCTGCAGAAGGAATGGTTCCCTAAGCTCTGGATTTGAAATAGATAACAGTTAGTTATTCCTAACTGTATTTAGCCTTTCAGATGTAGATAGATGTATGAAAACTCTCATAAGCTTGCATTTCCCCATTGTCTCAAAGGCAGGAAGAAGAACACCCACCTGCATAAGTAAAATGCACTGAGACTTTACTCCCTCAGCAGTTCACTGAACCCGCTTTCCAATTAAAGTAAGTAAAATCTTAGCAATTTTAACTTACCACAGTGTCCAGAGTTCCTAACAATAGTCTTGAACCCATAACCTATCTCAAACACTACAAGACCACTAAGGTTGTGAAGTCCAGTGTTCAGAAAATGAGGAACTACTAGAATAAAATTGTCCCTGATATTTGCATTTACCTACTCATGCATATGCATTACCTTGCAATCCTTTCTTACATAACAGCCCACAAGCTGTTCCATGGGATGCCTGACTAAGTCAGGGAAGGGTAATCATTTGGTTTTCTCTTTTATCCTCACTGGAAAGGCCCCAGGCCTCATTTAATGCATACAAAGGGAAAACTTCAGTGAATTCAAAGTTAATAATTTCCTCACTAATATTTCTATGGTAATTTCTTTGTGGTCTCTAAGACAGGGATTTTTTTATAATGTGTTTAGATAGCTGTTCAGACTGCCAGTTACCTCCATAAAATTTTCAAAATTGTCTTTGTCACAAGTGTCTGCAGCAATTGAAAACATTTTTGTGGTGGTCACCTCTGGTAGGAGCTACACAGAGCATTCATCCGTCCCTTGCTGCATTGGAGGAGGATTCACTCTCCCATGGTACAGCCCCAAAGCACCATCTGGCAGAGATCAAGGCTGTTTTGTATATTTCCCTTGTGTTTGTGCCATACCCAGCTGGTACCACAATGTGATTGCTTGGGTCTGGCCAGGGTGACAAGGAAGAGGCCGTGAATGTAAAGGGGCTCAGGGGCAGCTGACAAGGCCAGGCAAGAGGAGAAGTAGCCCACAGGTCCAACAGTGACCCTGTCTGCCTCTGTTCTCCTAAGATCAAGGGCTAGCAGACACTGTGGAATGTGCATTCATCAGGTTCTCAAATGCTGCAGAAATACATCAAGAGAGATCAGTCCAAGGTATGAAAATCCTGTCTGGGAAAGCCATTAACTGAGTGAAGATCACAGATGAGTGATTGGGAGGTATACTGTATAGCTCAACACAGTAGCCCAGATTCTTGAATATTCATTAAGAAATGATAATAAATTAGCATTTTTTTGTAATCTGCGGGTTGCCTTGTGGGGTGGCCCATAAAAATGGCTTGGTCTAGACATAGAAAAAGATATTAATTTTTCTTTCAATTTTCACTTATATGTGGAGCATTTTCAACCAGGTCATTGAGCAACTTCGTGCTTCTAGAACACATTGCAGAGATCTGTCAATATTTCAGCCACTTCACTTACATATCTCATATAATATTTTTGCATAATTAATTCTTATTTTCCAATTTGTCACCATCCATTAACTATGTTTTTCTGGTGCATTAAAAGGTGATCATTTTTGCTGCCCGTGTCTTGCAATCCTGCTCAGAAAAGAAATTAGAACAATCAAACAAGTATCTTTAAGCCTCAGTAGTCTGTGGCTCTCAGTTCCAGCCCTCCAAGCTGTAAGGAGGATATTGTGCAGCTGAAAATGAGGACAGAAACTTGAATGCCGTGTTTCTGTGTTGGGGTCTGCAGTGCTGTGCAACTATGAGAGGTACATGTCTGTGTGTCCTGCAATACCAACTGAGGACTGCTTGCCCAGATTTGTGCCAGGAATTTGGAGCAGGTCTTTGGCTTGTCTGGCAATCCAGATTTATAATTTTGCCCTTCAGACATTTTGAGTAGGCAGGTGGTAGTTACAGTGAAATTGCAACTCATCCTTCCCCAACAAAAGGGATAAAAGCAATCCTATACAAGTCTTCTAATTATCCTGCATTGTCGTGTAGCTGGTCATAAACCCATCCATTTTTCTTGTCATACTATCACAGCCTATAACACACAATGTGGGAAACAGAAAGGAGTAAAAAGGCCTATCTTGTGGTGCAGAGTAATTGATTATGTCACGTGAATTAGGCAATGAAATGTCTCGGTGCTGCTTCTCCTTTAATAGAGTCACAGAACTTGTGCAATGTGAAACTGCTGCTGCCTTCCTTCTTCTTGAGATGAATCCTGAAACATGCTGTTTCATTACCTGCTTTTTCTTAAACGTAAGATAGAGTAGGACACCCTACTTGGAGATTTGTGTGGTCAGTTCTGCAAACACAGGTAATAAAAGGCACAACTTATTCCAGAGAGTACATGGGGAAGATGCACAAATCTGTGAGGACTGGGAGGAAAACGGNTTCACCCGATTCCTGGGAGGAAGACTGGACCTCATCTCACCAACACCAGACCTCATCTCACCATCACCAGGCCCGATCTCACCATCACCAGACCCCTTCCCACTACCCCAGACCCTTTTGCTACAGGATCATCTCTACTTCAACAGAACCACATCTGCTACTCCAGGAGGACTCACTTTTGGACTGCTTCCAACACCCTGACCAACAGGGTGTCAGATTGTAGCTCTGACTCTGTCAGGGTTTTCCAAAATTGTTGGTTGGTTGGTTGGATGGTTTTGTTTCCTATTACATTTGTATTGTTAATATTCCTAGTAAAGAACTGTTATTCCTATCCCTGAACTCTTTGCCTGAAAGCCCTTGATTGCAAAATTATAAGTTGGCGGGGGTGAGGGGTTTACATTCTCCATTCTAAGGGAAACTCCAGCTTTCCCTGGCAGATACCTGTCTTTCCAAACCAAGACAGGTCTTGAGAAAAATAGTGTATTTTATCTATATATAGGAAAGTTAGAAAGCAATATACATGGATACACAGGAGAACCCATATGTACATAACTGAGAGCAACTGAGCAATATTTCAGAATACAAATATGATGGATATGGTCTATAAACAATATATGCAGTAACAATGCTTCTCCCTGAAAGACATAAATTAGAGCCTGAAATGAAAGGCTGAGGTTTTCTTTTTTTATTAATTTTGACATAATATTGAAAAATTAGCTCCCAAGAATTTTAAAACCAATGAGGTTGTAATGAGCTCAAAAATGTCTTACATCTAGTGCTGATAAAATAAATGTAAATTGTAGCTCTTAAGACACAAACAGGAAATGTCAGTTAATGCTAGATATTTTCAATGCAATATTACATTTCTATGGGATCACAAAAGCCAAAAAAACAATAATTTAAAGGTCTATGGGCATTCTGGATCTGACTTAATTATATCCCAACAGTCTCACAGTTTACATAAGGTTTTGATTTTCCACAACCAGGGGAACTTCTCACTTGCTATGAAGGTGTTCCTCTGACCAGGAAGGAGTTGCTGTGTACTGAAATGGTTGCTTGATCTTGGCCACAAGGAGCACAGACCAACACATTGGCTGTGGTATATTCTTTGCAGTAGTGGCCCTGAGGTAGCTGTTCCAATGACAGGACTGTAAGAATCCTTCTTTCTGCAGGCTGGTTAGATTTTTCTGTGCATTTGATGGGGAAAATGGAGATGTAGACAGGAGCTGTGAAGACTTTTCCACAAGTAGTACATGAAATTTTCATGCCTACCACTGTTTGGTTTTAAGTCATGTTGGAATACAGCAGGGTACAGCAGTGCGCCTTCAGGAGCCGCCCAGAGGAGCTGACCCCACCACAACTGGGAGGGATATTTAACCCATTCTCAGCAGCATTTCAGGAGGACTCTAGGAAAATAACTACTCATTCTAGTTTCTTTTATAGACGGACTTGTAAGAAATGGCCTGAGTGGATTCTTCTTTGGAAGAATGGTGATTTTCTGGAAAGAGAGGGAGTGTACTCCTCTCTTTTCTTTTCAGAGCACAGACCCAGGACCAAACTAATATGAGTCTGCAATTGAAAATCTTGGTACGAAAATTAAGGACAAATATTTCATTTTGCAGGCAAAAAGGACACAGCAAGCACTGCTTTTGACTGTCCAAAACAGAAGTCAGAGCAGCCACATCCTTCATGGTTTTATGATTTCCAACAGAGCCTTTGATACTATCTCCCATGGCATTCTCCTGGAGAAGTTGCAGCTCATGGCTTGGACAGGTGCTCTCTTCACTTGGTAAAGAACGGTCTGGGTGGCCAGGCCTAGAGAGACATGGGGAACAGAGTTCCAGTTGGTGCCCAGTGATTATAGGGATTCCCCAGGGCTCAGTTTTGTGTCCAACCCTGTTTAAAATCTTTCTTGAAGATCTGGAGGAGGTGTTTGAGCACACCATCTGCCTGTGGAGCAGGGTGGGAGTGTTTACCTGGAGGGCAGGAGGAGTCTGCAGAGGGATATGGACAGGATGGATTGATATTATGAGGTCCAACAAGGTGAAGTGCTGGGCCCTGAACTTCAGTCACAACAACCCTGTGCAGTACTACAGGTGGGGGCAGTGGCTGGAAAACTGTCCAGTGGAAAAGGACCTGTGAGTGCTTGTGAAGAGTACCTGAACATGATCCAGCTGTATGCTGAGGTGGCCAAGAAAGCCAGTGGCATCTCAATTTATATCAGTAATGATGAGTCCAGTCAGATTGGACAGTGCAGTGACTGTCCCCCTGTACCTGTCACTGCTGAGGCCACACCTTAGGTGCTGTGCCCAGTTCTGGGCCTCTCACTGCAAGAAAGACTATGAGGTGCTTGAGTGCATCCAGAGAAGGGCAAAGGACCTGATGATGGGTCTAGGAGTTAAGTCCTGTAAGAAGGGAGGTGTGGTTGTTTTGTCTTGAGAAAAGGAGGCTCAAGGGAGATGTTATCAGCTTCTACAAATCCCTGAAAGGAAGGAATAGCCAGGTGGGGATCAGCTTCTCTCCTAGGCATCTGGCATCAGGAGAGGAAATGACCTGACACTGCACCATGGCAAGTTCAGGCTGGACATCAGGAAAATTTTCTTCATGGAGAATGTTATTCAGCACTGGAATTAACTCCCCAGGGAAGTGGCAGGATCACCATCTCTGGTGAAGAAGAAGAAATGACTGGACATGGCACTTAGTTCCATGGTCTAGTTCACAAGACAGTGATTGGTCAAAGGTTGAACTTGATGATAGAATTCTTTTCCAATCTAAATGATTCCAGGATTCTGGGTCCTCTTGTATAAATAGCTTACTTGTGACCATTAATATCAATATAAACTGCCTTTAAAAATCGCCAGAGAATCAATGTGTATTCTCTGGTAGTAGAATACTGTGTGTGAACAGTAACTTTTCAAGCTACTTCAAATATTTGCTGGTAATAAGAAACTGGTAATTTGAATAACTTTAAAGCAAATAAAATAACCTTATAATTTTTAGAAGTTTTTTTTTTTCTAAATTCTTGTTGGGTTTGGTTCCAATCCCTTTAAAATAAGTAGAAATGCTCCTTTTGATCTAAATAAGTGTTCAGTCCCTCTTCAGCTAAGACCATATTTACAAGAACAAAGGGATTATTTACACATTTTTTAAAGTTCTGAGCAATTTTTTCTTTACATCTTATATAAATACAGCAATTGTCAATCCTTATTCAGAGCTACACAATCACCAGTTTTCTGAGGTTGGCAAACACCTCCAGAGACCATCCAGTCCAACTCCTATATCCTGCCATCAGATGTTTACACACACAGATAAAATGCCAACCTGAACAGCCCCAGCTCTCTATCCTCAGTTTATATAAGACTTGCTTTGAGTCCCCTGACTTCTCTGTGGCTCGTTCCAGGATGTCCATGTCTGTCTGGTATGGGAGGGATCAGAACTGGATTTGGAACTCTAGATTTGTCTTAACAGAGCTTAAAGAAAGACGGAGGATCACCTTCCTTGATCTGCTGACAGTCCCCTGATGCAGCCTGAGATACCCACTGGTGCAAGAGTACATTGCTGGCTCATGCCAAAAAAAAAAAAAAAAAAAAAAAAAAAAAAAGTGTCAAAGCCTTTTCTGTGTTGTTGTTTCCCAACTAGTTGGATCCCAGTGTGTACTGATAGCCAGTCATTCCTTTGCAGGTGCAGAATCTGGCCAAGAAAATAAACTTCAAGAAGTTAATATTGGCTGATTTCTCTAGCCTATCCATATCCCTCTGGAAGGCAGCCCAGCAAGCCAACCAGTCAGCCCCTCCTCCCTGTTTTGTGTCATTGGCAGACTTGTTAAGAGTCTGTTCCATCTTGGTCACTGGAAAAAGGTGAAACAGTACTGATTTTAGTGGTCTTATTGGCCACTGAGATGGATACACCATTGGTGGTACTCCTCCAGTTGAAAATTTTGTGCCACAACCCTTTGAGCCCAGCTGTTTAATATTCCTGTTCTCTTCCTTTTTCATTCTCAGAGACAAGAGTGTTATTTGTTTTCTTCCAGTCCTTTGGAACTGTTCTGTTCACCATGAGGTCAACAAAGGTGATCAAAGTTGCCTCAAAATGGACTAGTGGCTGCATCCTGTGGCACATGATGAATTTTTGACACTTGATGAATTTAATTTTTGACTTAAATATTTCCTAAGCTAATTAAATTGCAGTTGATGATAAGTCCTAATATTTTGCCCTCTTTATTCCCCTCAGGACCTTGGAATCCACCACCTCCTACATTGCTTATTTCATGCTCTGTTTCCCTTCCAAAGATACTGGGGTGGTTAGGTCACTCAAGAAGAGAGATACATGTTAGAACGAGGCTTCTTCCAGTTGTTTGAAAAAGGCATAATCTAATTTTTTTCCTGATCAGGTCATAGGTAAGCAGTAGCGTGGTCCCACTGCAAGGTTGCTCATGCTCATCTTCTGTCTAGCCCCAACCCGTCACATCTGGATGGCTTAATATTCTTCCCTGGATGGAGGATTGTGCATCTCCTCCGCTCTCTCATTAAGTCAGGACACTCTGCTACATCACCTGTTTTGGATAGGAGCCATTGTTTAGAATCTGGGGCTTAAATCTACAATTTCTAGCTTCGAAAAATTTTGGTAATAGGAAGTCCAAGTAAGTCACCATAGCTGGTGTGTATATAGCTGCTGAGCACTGGCTTGCTGTTTTGTTTTTCTTGCTTTCATGGGCTTTTGTGATGTTAGTACACTTAACAAGTGTGTCTCCTTAGTTTTGTGGTCCAAGCACACAATATTTAAAACAAATCTTCTCTATTAACTACAAGGAGGTTTGTTTTTTGGTTTTGTTTTGTTTTTTAATTCTTTACTAACCCTTTACATTTACAATTAGAGTGTGCTTCCTCTTGAAAAGTAGAAGAGCAAACTTCACACAGCAGACTGGACACATCTCATTGAGAAATCTGTCCAGAATAGATACTACTGCATATCTAATCCTATTTATGGGAACTGTGTATTATTTCAGAGTTCTGTCCAAGTTCATAAGTATTTAGAAGGTGATAACCAAGTTGCAGAGTGCATCAGAGAAAAAAGTCAAGAGTGAAGTTTAGTTTTCAAAAACATTGGTAACATCCTGAGCAACTAATTTTAAATTAATTCATTGATTTTAAGGCAGGGTTTAAACCCAGGGAAATTTTATAAAAGCAAAACATGCTACTTTGATTATCCAAAATGTAGTAAATAGGTTAATTTGTTTTTTTAAATTTGAATTAAAATCTGTATTTGTATTGTGCAACACCCTCAGCAGCTGCTAGCATTTGAATACCAATCATCTTTGTATGTCAGCTTTTGAAACCTCAGGAGCTTCTGCCATTTGTTGTGATTAGGTCTGTCTTCAGGAGACAAGTCTCTCAGGTAATTTGAACCACTGGCACAAAATGAAGTCCGTTTGGCGGTCTGAGACTAAGAAATGTCTCTTACCCAATTAATTAACTACTTTTTTAAAAATTCATGTTCATGTTTCATTTTTTATACTATTTCCTCAGCTATCTGAATAGCAGCACAATTATTTCGGGATTTTTCCAGTGTTTCTAATAAAGTGCGCCCTTATGTAAGTGGCAACACTTTTTACCATGAGCTAAATAGTGGTCTGAATTCCTTTCCATATCTGTGTCCACAGTGGCACACTCCCACCAGAAAATTTCATATAATGTCTGTGTAGGATTTAAAGTTAAACTGACCTCTTTTACTCCAATACAATTTATCTGCTGTACTGAGAATTATTTAACACCAGGAGCAAGCAGAGCATGGAGACAATGGAGGAAGAGCTAAGCACTCACTCTGTAGTGTTGCCTGCTCCATTTCCTTTTAATATTACAACTGAAGCTACATGATCTGAAGATTTCCTTTAAATTTCAAACTTTTTTTTCCCCCATTGAATCTGTGGCTGCTAGTGCTAGAGTGCAAAACTGATCTCCAGCTATAAAGCTGGTGCATTATTTAAGCTCTCTTCTCTATTATGTAGTTACTTTATTAATACCTTTTTTAAGATCATGACCTTAATGTTTAAAGGAATAACAGGAAATGTCTCAGTCAGTGGCACATTTCTCATTTTAAGGAAAGATAAACTGGCCGCTCAGCCCAGAATTATGGAAGCTGGAAATGTAGGAAGCATTTCTCAACATGTATATTCAGCAAAATGTGCTCCAAGGTAGCAAATGCCACTTCTGAACCCACATCCCTTGTCAACCATTTTGCACACAAGTAGCATTCCTGTTTGCGTGGCAGACATCTCACAGAGAAATAATATCACTTGTGCGCAGGAACCAGCAGGAGACACTGATAAACAGTACTCACTCTTTATTAATGCTGCTTTAACGAGCAGTTTTATTTCTGAGCACTGTGAAGGCAGTAGGAAATTATATTGCTCTTGGAGGTGGATAAGGATATTAAAGATTTTACTTTTATTACACATGTATCATAGTGCTGTGAGGTAATCAAAGAGATATGAAATTAAAGTACTGCACCAGCTAAAGAAGTGCTGATACTTTTCCTTCAGTCATAAGAGTTTTATGTTGAAATGCCTGGGAAAATAATTCACAAATAACTCAGACTGGCTCTAAGCCTTGATTTTCCTGATTCCCAGCTCCTCCATTCTCTTCCCTCTTTTCATCCATCATGCTTTCATCTTACTGGTGATCTAAATGTACACAGTGTGATGAGATTCTGGAATTGGTAAAATAGAAGTATTCTCCTTTAAAACATGTATTCTCAAATTAAAATAAATAAGAAACAAAGAATGCTGTTAGGGTTTGTTAAAGTAAAATAATTTGGCAATTTGCACTGTTATGTAATGTGATTTTTTTATTAGCACTGAACTCGGTTTGTTTCAGCTTCTCTAAAGAAAAATTGCAATGCTAAATCCAGTATCAGAAATTAAAATGGTGCATGGGATGCACTTTTAGAAGCCCAGCATTCTGCAGAGACCCTTGCATAACTGAACAAATAAGGAGAGCTTAGATATAAAAATAGAATGGAAAAAGCCAGTGTTGTCAGATACAATTTGCCAGACTTTTGATCAGAAAAGCATTTACTATGAAGTTTTCTTAATCAGTAACTAAGATCGGCAGTGCTGTTCACTGTAAGAACCATAGGAATTTTAACCTCATCAGTACTTTACTTCAATATTTTTCTGGGTTTATTCATTCTATTTAAAAGATAATATTGGAAGGTGTGTGTATATGTTTTGTTTTCATAAGGTCACTTTTTGCATTCCTTTTTTAAATGGAGTATGTCAGCCCATCCTGCATTGTTTCATATTTGTGTAGGTATTGCCGCAGTGTAGTTCATCCTGACAGCTGTGACACATCTGTGGCCCCCCTGCACAAATCAAGCATTGATCACCACTATGATACTCAGACCTACTTACACCATTCCTCATGTGCTGCACCACCATTTTGTTAATTACAAAGGATTGTTGTATTAATTAAACTTCTTTGATTTTGCCAAAGATTTAGTATATAGAGTAATCTTGAAAAGCTGGTACTTGACCTCTTGATGAAGTAATAGCAGCAGATCATAGCAAAAATCTCAGTGGTGTGTGTTCCACACAGCACTGTGCATGTTCAGATAGGTTGTTTTAACTCATGACTCTGTATTGGTCTAAAACCCTATGAATAAAGTCCTACATCTCTAATAAGCCCCTTGTGAAGCCTCCCATCATGCTGCTGCCCCCACATCTGACAGACTCCCCTCGTGACAAGAGCAGAACCCCCCTGCTCACCCACGAGCAGAAGAAAGACACCCATTCAGTGACTGGGATAAACTAGCAGATATCTCGGAGACTTGTCTGACAGGAAATTAGAAGGGTTTTAGAAAGGATGCATATCCCTGGAGAAAAGCTGTCTGACTACCTCAGCCACCAGGACTTTGGAAGAGAGAGACCTTTCATCCCAAGAGAAGTCAGGACAGAAAGCAGGCAGGCTACTACAAAACACTGGCCAGAAAAGTGAAAGAAATTGCTTTTGCAGATTCATGTTCATCAAAATAAGTCTTGCTGCAGAAGACACTTGTAATGATGAAGGGAAAAGATCAAATCTGTAGGGAGTGAGATGAAGATTAAATGAGAATGTGAAAAAAAATTACTGGAAACTTCCACGGCACAGGGGTTAATTGAAAGAAAGAAAAAAAATTACTGCTTTGTAAACATGCTGTCTACAGCATGGATATATAAGACTGAATATAGAAGAGTGTTTCTAAAAGGCTAGCTGACAAACAAGTGAAAATAGCTGTTTCCCCTTCTCTGCCCTGCCTGAAGAATTACTTTTATTCCTCTTGAAGTTACATTTTCCTTGCCTAAATGAAATGAAAGAGTATTTTTTTTATGAGCCACCAAGAAATTGATTTGACTCAAAGTCAAACATTTTTAGTTGGGAGATTTACTTATTAAAACAAGGAAAGTGTATTCAGAACATTCCAAAACAAAGACTTTTTTTTTTTAAATGAAAAGTCAGAATATTTCTGTTTGGAAATATAAAAAAAAAAATTCTCCCTTTTTCTTTTTTTTTTTTTTTCCTTTCCTGCCCTATCACCCTTTTTTCTTTTTTTTTCTGTTTTGCCTTTTTTTTTTTTTTATTATTTCATTTTTTCGTTCTTTTTTTTCCTCTCCTTTTGGTCTTTTCCTCTTTCCTACTGCTATTTGCTTTATCTTCAAGAATATACCTCGTCAGGCTGAAAACTCATTTCTTTGAAATATAATACATCTGGCTGTTATAACTGCACTAATTTGAGAGACTATAAGCATACATGTAGGTGTAGCACAGGTATTTCAGGTAGCAGGTTCAATGAATATACTTATTACCCTGCAAGAACTCTAACAAAGGAATGGATCCAAATAATAGCAAGGGAGAGAATGTGATAATTGTCCTAGAAAATACATGAAGAGGAATACACCCATGTATACAACATTCAAACCTTGGACTGTGATCAATAACTTTATTCCTAGGCTGAATGCTGTAAAACATCAGTTAGGGCCTGATTGGACGGAACTCTGAGCTACCTGATCTAGTGAAATGTGTTCAGGCCCATGGCAGGAGGGTTGGAACTAGATTATCTTTAAGATTCCTTCCAGGCCAAACTATTCTATGATTCTGTGATCTATGCTTTATGAAGTCTACTGCATGGCAAAGGATGCACACTTCAAATGTGTCCTGTGATGATCAGAAGAAAGCTCCAGTGCTGAATCTCTTCAGTGCTGTCCTGCCACATATTAGTAAAGGATAGAAAGAAGTGAAATTTAAAGAAGAAAAATTTAGCTCAGTCAGTAGTCTCAATTGTTACAATATTGGCCATGTGAAAACATTCAAACTAATAATTTCTTACTGCTTCAGATCAGGTAAACTTCTGCTTCCAAAAAACACCTGTGCCATCCACACTAAAGTTACTTGGCACAGTATCACCAGGGAGCAGTTGTTGAAACCTATCTAAATAATAGAGAGCAGAAGACACATTTTCTTCAGCCTCTTGAGCTTCTAAATTATAGTGTGACTGAGCTTTAAATGTCTCCAATGCTGAAATGCTTTAGAATATGCAGGCTGCAGACAATCTGCTGTAGCACAAGATCAAACTGTCAGTGAAGAAATTACCTGGAAAAAAGTATGTCTCACATCAGTCAGAAAAATATCCTGTATCAGTTAGAGTTGTTATCAGTTGGTAAGGCTGTGCTTACTCTGTTTTATTTCTGGGGGAGTTTCAGTTATCCATAGCACCAGTGAATGATGCCTCATATCATGTCATCTAGGTGCTGCAGTCTTGACTGGCTTTATGAATTAACTGTTCTTGTGTTTGTCCTCATTAACTCTTCCACTCTCTCTACTTTTGTCTCTTTCATCCTAGAGTTTTTGATTTTATTAAAAAGCTTAAACTATAAGATTGAAGTACTTCTGACTTCTGATTTATTTTTTCACTGTGTTAAAAACACTATTTCTCAACTCAGAAAGAAGACAGCCTAAATCCATTTATGCAAGTTATCTGCTGCTTGTCACCTGTTACTTAAAAAAGAACAAATCCCTCTACAGCCTACCAGGGGCTTTCTGCTGGTGAGATGCAACACCTCTTGGTGAGGCTAAGTTTTGGAGGAGGGATGTTGGGTAGAACTAAACTTCTCCCAACTTCACAATTTTTCCCTTTGAAGAGCTTTCAGGAGGTCAATTTATCACAGGAAATACTAGCAGTGGAGAGAAAGGACGGGGAATAGGGAAGGTGATAGAATGTGCTTGAAAGAAAAGAAGACAAAATTTTTTTTATAGTCATCAGGAAATGTCAGAACAAAGACATTGCAGTTTTCCTTATATCTTAAACCTAATGATTGTCACACCACTCAGGGTTTGTGGACCTGATTTATGCAACCTGACCAAGCTTCAGCTTTGCACAGATTTTGAAAAATATAAATAAAATAAAAAAATAAATAAAATAAAATAAAAATTAAGGCTCGCTGAAGCACCACTGGGGACAGATATTGCTCTTGTTATACACATCATATTGAAGTAGAAAACTTTTTATGCCATGCAAAGTGTCTGGCTATCTTTTCCAATCGGTCTTGAGAATAAGAGACAAAAAGTCTGATAATGTGGTTTTATTTATCTTAAACCCAGAAAATTAGTATGTGATTACACTTAGCAAGCAACATAATTAGTGGCATTAGAGGATGTCCAACAAGAAAAGGAAGCTTTTTCCCCTTGGTACATGCAGCTACAGCCAGTGTTATTTGCAACAGTTTATCTATTGCCTATTGCATACCTTTGGGTCAGTAAGGCAAATGCTGGGGATCATAGAGATGAAAGGTTGTTAAAGTGTGAATAGCTAAAAGCAGTTTTAGATTCTGAAATGTTATGTGTCAAGATATGGGAACAAATATATAGACAGTTCAAATATTCTTAGCAAGAAGAGTTGTCTTTCATATTTTCATATGAAGCCTTATGCTTTTCCAGTTTTACTGTTTCTTGTTGTGTTTTACAAAGTGCAACTGATTCCACCCACAAAAGCTGGAACATTAAACCTCCTGACTTGATGGTTTCCACGTTTTAGCAAGAGAGTGGAAAAACTAAAAAAAGACTGAAGGATAGAATGATGGATGGATGGATGGATGGATGGATGGATGGATGGATGGATGGATGGATGGATGGACTGAAGGGCAAGAGAGAGAAACAGAGAAAGGAAGGCAGGAAGGCAGGAAGGCAGGAAGGCAGGAAGGCAGGAAGGCAGGAAGGAAGGAAGGAAGGAAGGAAGGAAGGAAGGAAGGAAGGAAAATAAAAAACTGAAGAGACCTTACTATATAAACCCATTCCTAAATCAATAGTTTCTGGTGAGACATTCTACCTATGTCCTCAAAATCCAGTATATTTATTTCCCCATGGGGGAAGCTGGTCCAGTGATTTTCCTTTGTGCCTTTACATTGTTTTCTAACTCTGAAATCTGTAATATCTTTTCTGCAGATCCTGCAGCACTGTGCCTGAAAAAACCCATTTTCTTCCTCTGCTGCAATTCCATCTCAATGTTATTTGCACCGTCAGTGAATCTACGGTTTATCTTCTTGTACAGATGATTTTGAGATCTCCAAATATGTACATCAAACTTCTTGAATGTTTGAATAAAGTTTACAAGGGCAGACTCACTTTCAGGATAGTACAAGTCGATGAGTTTCAATCTTCATTTATTTGGTCCTTGCCATTCTATGTCTCCTTATTATATTTGGGTCAGCAATTTTATCCCCTGGTTTAGAACTGAATTTGCCTGTAATCAGAGAATGCTGAGTAAAGTTTACTCTAGTGTAATCCACAGTGGAGTACTTCCATGGGGAGTTTGGCTTGGAGTATTTGGCATAACATCAACGTGTTACCGTAGCTTCTCTAGGCCTCTTTATTTTCATTATCCTTGGCTACTCTGCTTGGTACTTAAACTTGAATAGTGGTCAGATTTATCTAGGGTCTTTAGAGAGGAATTAAAGCAAACTTGACAGAGCCTGAATTATTTCCTAAAACATTCTGCTTCTTACTCAGATCTGTATAACACCTTCACATATGGCCAAAACCATGAATCCTGAATAGGAGGAAGGAACTGAGGTTATAAAACATGCATCAAAATTAAAGGAAACGAGAAGGATTTCCTATGTTAAACCTGGAGAATAAAATGCAGGGCATAATGTGAGCTTTTTTGCAGTGTTATGAATTGCACAATGTTACTTTCTGTCAAAAAGTGGCTAAAAATGGTTGAAAATTTGATCCTTATGTGGTGAAATTTCACTTCATTATAGATTTGACTATTCTATACAGCAACATAGTAATAATAATAATAATAATAATAATAATAATAATAATAATAATAATAACAATTTTATCCTCTCTGTTCCTCTGCTGACATCACTAGAAAGTTATAAAGATTTAGTTCTGTTTTGTTACTTTTTTGTGACCTATGCAAAATATATAATTGATATCTTTTTCCATTGACAAGGAAATTCCCATAGTGGTCAGTTATGTTAGTGATATTTATCCTTAACCTTGAAATGAAGCAGCATCTGCAGAAGAGTTAGAATATGCAATAAATTGTTATTTTTGTGCCATATTTGCTTCATATGGAAATACTAATTTACAGGGTCTCCTGGATCACTTGTAAAGGCCTTTTAGGATTATTTTCCATTGTAATGTAAGAAGATATCTTTTCTTTAATGGGAGAAAAATATAGGCAGTATTTTTTTTTCCTTTTCCTATCACATCCTCCAAAGCTTGGAAATAACTCATTTCAGGTGTTAAATTAGCTAAATGGCATTAAAAATATCAGACTTATCTGGTCTATTCACATGATTATGTTTAGAAACAAACAAACAAACAAACAAAGAAAAAACAACAGAAAACACCACCAAAAAAAAAAAAAAAAAAAAACCGAAAAAAAAAAAAAAAAAAAAAAAAAAAAAAAAAGCAGATTTTTAGGTCAGAAAGGAATCCATCACTAGGTTAGAGCCTATCTGCGTGATTTGGGAATTTCATTTAGCATGTTTCTCCTATTACAGCAAAGTAAAATTTTGGCAAGTAATGACTCTAGTACCTTATATGCCTCTTGTNTTGTTTGTTTGCTTGTTTGGTTGGGTGGCTTTGTTTTCTACTACATTTGTATTGTTAATATTCCAAGTAAAGAACTGTTGTTCCTATTCCCAAATCTTTGCCTGAAAGTCCTTAATTGCAAATTTATAATTTGGCAGAGGGTGAGGGGTTTTCATTCTCCATTCCAAGGGAAACTCCAGCTTTCCCTGGCAGATACCCATCTTTCCAAATTAAGACACCTCTCTTTCATTTGAGTATCATATTGTAGATGCAGCTTTTGTTTTGTGTGGATTTTTTCCTCATCTGCACTATTTTATTATAGGATATCAGTGATATTACTACAATGCCTGGATCTTTTGCAGTAGACTACCAGACGGAGGGCCCTGCTAAATCATTTTGATTTTGAGTGATTTTCTTTTCATTCCAGCAGTACTTGTTACTTCCTTTTTCTTTACATGTTGCATAATGGATCCATAGTGACTGCTGCATCTGAAACAAAACCATGTTGGATATATGTATGATCTGAGAAAATTTTAGTTACATGATTTCCAGTCAGGTTGTTCAAGTTCTCCCCGGTATTAGGCTGAAGAATATTTAACCATGATACCTTACACAGACAATCAAATGCAGAATCACAGACTGACTTTATGAAAGAGTCCAAATTCATTGAGTAATTTCTATAAATAGCTTGCATGAGCTTAAGTATCAGCAAAAGCAATGTGCTGGATATACTCTAAAATAAACACAAAACAGGAGGGACAAATCATATTGAACATCTAGTAACATTACTGGAGTGGTGGGTTTGAGGTTTTTACTGAATGCTTTGTTAGGTCATCAAAAGCCACTTGTAGGACTGAAGTGCCTCTTCAGCCTCTGAGATAGGAAGGAGAGTGAAAAGGACATGATGTTCATGTGTTTCTTCCAGAACAAGTCAACAAAGAAACCAATAAGATGAGTGGAGACTAGCTTGGACCTTTGCTCTCTGACATAAATATTTGATAGAAGACTTAAGGTGGTGTGTAGAGGTCATATTTCCTGCTGTGGCCAGATGTAAATGGTCATTGCTCCTCCTGAGGACCATTGTATCACAGACATATCTCCAAGCTGGAAAACTCTCCAGAAGCTGCCAATATCAGTTTGTGGAGAAAAAGCAAAAATTTTACCACAGAAAAGTTGGTGTATGACAGTGTGCATTCAGTCCCATACTCACACAAAGAAAGAGCAGTGGCCTGCTGAGCAGTAATACCTTGAGAGAAATTTGAGTAATTTCATAGAAAAGAAAGCCCAAGAGTAAATCTCTTTCCATAGATGCAAAGCATATTCATGGAGAAGATTTATCAATAAGAAATAGATAATCCTTGTAGTTTACTTTTCGTATGTAGTAGGTCACAGGAACATCATTACTTTTTCTCCTAATTATTAACGTGCTTTATATTCCTGTAAAGGATCTTCATTGTGTTTTCCTGTGTATTTTTTAGTTAGTGGAAACAGAAATCTTTCTTTCATGGCTGTTTCCCTTTCATAGCTGTTTTTTGGAGTGACCGAATTCCCCCTTGCTTTGAGGAAAATGTCTTGCATAAGAGAAATACTTTATGATTTGTGTTTGAGTCTGTATGAATACATGTTGATGGTGGTGCTTATGACCTCTTTGCGGAAATTATATACACAAACACCCAAGTAGGAAACAGTGGTCATTTTGAGGCTTATAATAGGATTTTGGGTAAAGGATTTAGCTTTGTAACTCAAGGACCTCTAAAATAGCAAACAATTATCTACCTTGTCTGCAACAGTAAGGATGGATAATATAGCAATGTGATTTAAAAATTGATTTTAGCTCCACTCAGCTGAGTGTAAAGGAAAATATATGACCTGCTGAGGAGACATAGTGAGCCTGCAGCATACAGTATATCACTGCCAAAAGTTATAAAAGCCTTTAAAAGACCTTGCTATTACCAATAAAGTTTTCCATCTGATGCAAATTTCTAGCTAAACTTTCATTTGACCTTGAAAAACTTACCTTGTAGTCAGTGATCACCTCTTACCAGTAGTGCACACCCAATATTCTGAAACTTTTATTCTATGCATGATTAAGAAATGCCTGCTCCATGCCTATCCATGCTTTAAGAAATTCAGATGGAGAAGATGAAGACCTTTTTATGGCAGAATCATAGGCTTCCACAGGGCTATTTTAGACTATTGCAGTTTCAGACTACTGGATCTTTTAGAACTAGGCTGTTATCTATTTGTATCTTTACACAAAATATAAAAGACTGGACATATGGAATACCTTAGCCATTTGAAATATCCAGCAAAGTAATAGTGATACAGATTTTCTGAACTCCCCTGTCAGTGACAGAGGTCAGGATTCCAAAATGTTGTTGGATGTTCTTGCAGCTGGAGATTTAAAAGTGCAGATGTGTTCCTATGCATTTAAAAAATGCAAAAGAATTTAGGCAAAACCTCAGCAGAAAAAATTTAAGTGCTTTCCTTATCACTTGACACCAGCTCTGGCAGCATACACAGTCAGTTTCTGCATGCTGGCTGATGTGTCTTTGTTAAAAAACATGATGCCTTGACAGTGTCTCCCATGCTGCCATTCAGTTTCCCTGGAGTATTGGAAGCTGGTGGATACTTCTAAAAAGCTAATTGCAGAGCACCTCATTGCTGAGTGCATTGCCAGCTGGCATCAGTTCCAACAGCAACAACAAAAATGTAGGTTGGGTTCATTCCTGGCAATCACATGGAAGATCATTATCTCAGATCAGGCAGCAAAATTTAATCTTCATTCACTTCAAGCTATATTTGATTTCTGTCACATAAAGGACATGAAGATATTTTTTACATCTGTTGCACTGCCTAACACTGCTCTGACTATAAGCTTTAATAATGCAATAGAAAGAAATAATTAACAGAAGAAATGGAAAAAAGTATAAATTTGTTATCATGTATTTTCCTGCTCATGGTCACTTGGGATCCCACAGTTTATCACTGATTATAGGAAAGAAAGAGGCTATGAATGGTACTATCATTAAGCAAAGGATGAACACTGCTGTTCAGAATTTTGATGAAGTTTGTTCAATACATTGTGAACCTTTTATTTTTTATTCCATGTTTTATGACTTGGTTTTGGTTTTTTGTTGTTTTTGTTTGTTTGTTTGTTTGTTTTTGTTTTGTTTTGTTTTGTTTTTTGTTTTTTGGTTTTTTTTTTTTTTTTTACAGATCAAGCCATCTTTCTTGTCTTTAAGGAAATTGTGCTGATTGCTATTCACTTTTAAAATATCTCAAATTTTTGTGGCTTTTGTGAACACAAAACCATCATAAACTATTGCTAGTAAAGACTGCATATGAGGAGATAGATACCATATAATGCTAATATAGTAGAAAAGTTGAGTTCTCTGTGACACAGCTGTGAAAAACACTAACATACCATTTCTTTCTCTTTCTACATATTCTTTGCCAGAGTTGAATTGGACTGAATATTTCTTCATTTACACCCTCACTACTGCAAGTAAGAAATCTCTGACAAAGTCCATATTTAATCAGCTGAAATCAGTCCAAAGCTCATACTATATAGAACTGCTGAAATTCAACAAAAAGTTGCCTAATTTCCAAAAATCAATTCTGCTTTGCTAGCTTTGTGACCCATTAGCTTGCAACTGTGAACTAACAGGAAGAGTAGCTGATACAAGTTATGATTTTTCTGTAATTTTCTGGTGGCTCAAGAGGTGTAATTGGAAGCAGAGTTTGGCACCATCTTATGACTTTGGACTGCTCAAACAAGCTTATTGATTTAGATCCTACTGCTTTGCAGTTTAACCTATCAGTTTAAGGACTCTGGATTTAGCTCTGAAGCAGAGTTACAGGAACCATACTATACAAGATTGAAAATTATAGTTCTTCTTTGTCCTGAGGACTGCTCTGTGATTTT
>VWYO01005595.1:151723-228865 GCA_013400275.1 Rhadina sibilatrix | reverse complement strand
AAAAAAAAAAAAAAAAAAAACCACCAGAGGGGCAACTCAGTGCTCCTAAGTTTTTACCTAGGAAACAGAAAGTTGACATTTCAAGTCTACTGTCAAGGTGTCTACTTACATCTCATTAATGAGAATTAGTTATGGTCAAGATTCTGAGAAGGGCCTAAAAGAGCACAACAATAAAAGCTGCATGTTCCAATTCTCTCAAGTCCCATTCAGTTACACCATAAATCTTTTCAGAATGCACAGCCATGCACAGCCTTTTCTCATCATCTAGATCCAGTATTCCCAAATTCTATTATATCCCCACAAAATATATAACTCACCCATGGAGAAGAAAAGAAAAAAAAAAAAAAAAGGGGGAGAAATAAGGATATATACATAAGCAGTATTTATCTCTGAAAAGAAAACACCCAGTGTGGTTGCTCAGGGGTTACAGCTAATGTAAACAATTATCCAGACTGACAAAAAATTCAAAGCATAGTTATATACAGAGGTACTTATACACATGAACACAACAAACAATTGTCAAACAGTTAGGGGGGTCTCTATCCAAATGTAGCCAGGTATCCAGCTAATTAGCCCTGGTAAACAGTCATATTTCAGTACAAAAATGACTCAACATGAGTTCAGAAATCCTACTAATAAGGTGGGAAATCATGAGATGATTTTCCCAGCTATGGCAACAAAATCTCAGGAATTACCCACAGACATATTGAAAAGTCAATTTTAAGATAATAAATCCAATAAGTATACTTTAAGTTACACTATTTTAGCATTTGTGATGCATTTGGGCTTGCTTTTTAAATCTTCTTCTCTTGCTAGTGATGCCTCTTTGTCATCACATAGAAATAAAACACATGTGATGTCATTTACATGCTTAAATATCTGATCAGCAGCAGAATTTCACAGCCAGAAACACAGTGCTAGCACTTGTGACTTCAGAGACTCATGAGTACCTTTATTTAAAATTTCTTCTATTTATAGAAATACACATTGTAAATTAAGATCTCTCAACTAGCCAGGAATAAAAGCCATTAGACAAAGAGAGCATTTTATAAGGTAGCGCCACCCAGAGCAATTCCAATTTGAAACTGACATGGTAGAGCACAACACATATTTACATTCTTTAAAAACCCTACCCAAATTTGAAACACTACCAAAGAAAGAGCATTGGCTGCAGGATTCCTTATGCAACACTTGCAGTCTCCTTGGAGGGTGTGCAATACACACACACAGTCCTGCAGCACACATCCCAGCCAAGCAAGACCACTGCTCACCCCACGGGTACTCACCAAGCCAGCCTCCCCAGGTGTAGAATCCTGCCTTCTGGGGTGCTCAGCTCAGATGGCCTCAATTCATACATCTTCTCAGGTATCTTTTGGAAAGTACCTGCCCAGGTGATACAGATCACCACTCCTCCAATCAAGGTCACCACTTCTCCAGTCAAGGCCAGCAGTACTGCCTGCTGTCAAGGCTTGTTTCTACAACTGCAAGTTTCTAAATTTTGCTTTGTAACTTATGGTACCTTTTAGAACTAGAAAATTTCAGCTGCTTCTCATTCAAACCAAGAAGCCAAAGTTGTACTCTCCCACACCATGCTCCTGAGACATTCAGCCCCTTTAATTTTGAAAACTCATCCACAGACCAACCTAAATAATTTTTCCTGAAACCTGATGTTCCCAGAAATCTTACGATACTAATGAGAAGCTGCTAATGTTTAATTCTGATTGTAAAGCACAGGTGAAGAGGTGTACTTTAAGCATAAAATGAAATATTAGCGGTAAAGTATTTATTATCATAAGGTTTGCCAGACTTAAACAATGTAAAAGATTCCAGGTCTACAAGAATGGGGATCTTTGTCACTGTCCCTAAAGACCAGATAACATTTAGCCAGGCTCTAGGAGTAACCTTTAAGATGCTTCTTACAAAGGTGCCAAGAGAGATGCTTAAGGTACAGAATGCAAATTTTCCTTCCTAATGGAAGAATGAAGGAGAGGCAAAAGGAGAGCAGAGCATCCAAGAAGTGTTTTTCATTTGTAGTGTATTACATACACAATACTTGTTAATTTAAACAAAGACATATTGTATATAAATATTTTAATTATGTCTCTTAGGTATGTCAAGCTCTCAGAACACAATATTAAAGAAAAAAAATCACCTTTAGAAAGAGAAACAATCATAAACTCAAGCTAGATAGACAAGATAAAGATTTTCCTTGAAGAATTTACAGCCTAGCAAGAAACATGGGAGGTTATAGAGAAGAACCATCTGTATCTCCAAATCAGATGTGCACAGGACAGAAAGATCCATCAATCAACTTACATACAGGGTGGAAATATATTTGTTGCTGCATTTTAGTGGTGGAACAACTAGATAATCCAACCATTTTACCCAGCTCCTAACTTCATATGAAAAAATCTGCTTCGTAAATGTAATTTCAAAGGGTAACTTTTACCTAGAGATTGTACGCTTTCCCCATGAAAAATGTTGTTTTCTGGTGAGGAGCTCTGAATAAAAGCTATGAACTTACCCCTCAAGGCTGGTAACAGATGTGAGACAATTGACATGATCAGCACACCTTACTTTTGAGTAAGGCATTTTAAAGAGAATGAAAGTTAAGCCTTTAACTCTTATCAGGAGAAAAAAAAGTTTACGTGTTATTAATTGCCTGATAATCATTAGGCAATTTGCTGATCTTGAGGTTTCAACAGGAAGGCACTTTCTCTCACCAGATGTAACCTTATCAAGGAATATTTAAAAAAAAAAAGGAAAAAAAAAAGCCAACTCCAAAAACATCCTGAAAGTCCTGCTTAGAAAAAAATAGGACAGGTCTTAAGATACAATCATGCAGAAAGCTTCTGAATACCGTGATCACGGGACAATATGAATCATAAGTTGCAATTGATAGACCAAACTCTGTTGCACGCCAATTTTTTTTTTTTTTAAAGTCTACCTTAGGATGTCTGCACTTGGTATTAATGTGTTGCATCTCAAATGTCAAAATAAAATCTGGCTAATTTTGGATAAGCCAATTCACTTGCTATCTTTGCTGCCAATGCCTGCAGATCTTTCATGAAGATAAATTTGTCCTCTAAAAGTCTATAACAGTTTTATTGACACTGAAAACTGCAGAAAGAGCATTAAAATATTCAAACCATTCCACAAGTTCCAAGAATCACAGATGCTTTTTAAACTTTGAAACTGCACCAGAGTTCAGATATCTGGGTGAGAGGCAGAAAACAAATGAACAAGTTGGAAATACTGGGAATGAGGCAGATACAGTACAGCAAAGAGCAGCAGAACTGTTGCAGGAATGCAAGTTGTTATCTGTCACTTTGGTATTTATGGCATTTATATTTATGGCACTTATTATGGTATTTATTTTGGCATTTATGAAATCTCAAAAATCCACAAACTTTGTTTGAGAGTTAGGGCTAGAGAGACATCTGTTGCACGCCAATTTATCATGTCTTGGACATGAGCACCCATTGTAGTTACCATAAATGTAGTACAGGCTTTCCTGGAGACTTCTGAAAATCACGATCTGTCTTTCCAGGATTAAGGAAATAAATGAGTGATCCTTCTCAGGCCAACACACAGATTTCCTTCAGACCCAAATTCTTCTGTGTAGCTCAGTTTTTCTGCAATTGATGTCACCTGTTTCAGTCTGAAAAAAATGACATCATACTTGTGTCATTTGTTTCTGCTCTGTGATTGTCATTCTGCATAGATCATCAAATGCTTTTTTATTGACTTCTGGCAGAAGAGTGTAGAAGGTTTTAGTCAAAGGAAATAATTCCTGAAAATCTTCACAAATAGATGTGGAGGAGATCAAATATGTAATCAGAAGAACTTGCACCTTACAATAGTCCCTAGGCAAACATTTGTTCACATGGCACTGCTGTCAAACCTAATCTGGCCTACAGATACTACAGTAGTTCAAGTACAAAAGAGTTATGTCATAATCACTGTTCCTTTTAAAACAATGCTTTGTGATCCTAGTATTTCACATGTTTCTCCTGAACAGAGTCATCCACACCATTTTATAAAGCCCTAAATGTTTTCTGTCAAGCTCCAGTATTTTTCTTTCCAAGACCCAGCCAAGTCTTGTAAAAGCTGATGCTATTGGAAGACCTTCATGAAGCAGGCACTCAAGAAAAAAAGGACATATAGTGGTGCATATCAGTTCCTGCTTGGAGCTACAAAGGTAAGCTTACACTTATCCTTTTCCTTGGCACCTAGTAAAAAGGCAGGTCAATCTGAGCATTCTATTTGGTGTCAGTGGGTGGCAATTGTCCAAAAAGGCAGACCAACACGTAAAAAGGAGCACACAATTACAACTACAGACAAGCAAAGCAGAATCTGGGCACAAGCTGTGGCAGCAGTCCTGTGCATTATTCAATGTCACACTATTTTTTACAGGCACAGGAACCATCCCAGATAATTTGAGTACACAGAACAGAGCAAAATATGGAGAAGATGACAATATATTATTCATGAAAAGATCAAACCTTTGAAAAGAAATAGGGACAATGTCTACACCCTTTCATTGTACCGGCGTCTAAAAATCTCACTGTCATCCAGATTACTTCACAAAATCAGTTTGAAGCATCTGGGCTGTTTATGTATGTACAGCTTAGCATTGCTTCTTTTGTAAAACACACATGCTGACGTGGCTGGTATGACCCAGAGCGACCAGCTTGCCCCCACCAGCTACTGCTGCAGCTGGAATGGCAACAGAGCTGTCACACACTGCCTGTGTTTTTCCAACTGCGCAGGCCAGTCTGTCTGATACTCCACAGCGATGTAGGCAAGGTATGCAGCATATACATCTCCTGGCAATGAGACTCTAGCATGTCCTCCACCACACACAGGCAGCCTTTGTACTTTGTGCAATTCCCCCCACCCAGTGTGGGGAATTTGTTTTATACCAAGGTCAATTGTGCCTGTTCTTCTTTGTAAATGTTAATTTCTTAGGCTGCTTTCTCATGAAGGGTATAGTCTTAATCCCCTAGATTTTTCTTTAAAATACAAAATTACTCTTAACCTTTCCTGGTAAGGATTGGAGATAGCTTAGATCTGTGAATCCCTCCTTTTTTTTTTTTTTTTTCCCTGGCCTATTTGCTGGATGCTGTCTCAACAGGTATAAAACACACACTTGAAATACCAGCAGGCTGCCTTGAGTTACAGCAAAGGGCAGGTCAGTGACATGGGAAACAGTAGTTTTGGCAGGCCAGCCACAGAGGTGCAAGCAGAGAGTCACTGTCCTTTCCTGCCAGCTCTAACACCTTTTGTCTCTTCTCATGGTTAATACAGTATTTCCACTTTGGGTCTTCTGGATCATATTCACTGAGAAAGCGCAGAAGAGCAACATAGACCTCAACACCACATCCCAGCAACAGAAATCCTACCCTGAAGCAGACTATGACATGGAAGTTGGCTGAGGACTCCAAATACAGACTGGGAGGGGTTCAGTTTACTACCATAGACTCTGTAAAGTGTACCTGAGTAGTGTCAATCATTTTGTGTACCCCTTGCACAAGGATCTGTCAAGGCTTCTCCTTATACTCATGCATGGTTTGCTCGGCAATATCTAATCAATTTGCAAGTCATATCTGGGAAAAAAAATTAAAAAATAATAATAATAAAAAAAAGACAGGCAGTCCCATGCTTTTAGCTTCCACAGGGAATAAAAAATTGTCTGAGTGCAGAAAACAAAGCTGACAACACCATTTAGGAAATCAAGAGTACTGCATAGTTCTAAATATGTTTCTCAAACTGCTTTTAAGCATCTTTAATGTTCAAAAAAAGTCAATATAGACTAGACAGACAGAAAACAAAGAAGCAAGCATAACCCTGGAGAATATAATAGAAAATAAGTGGTCAAAAAGCAGCAAGGAAGAAAACAAAAGATGTTTTCATGAAGGAACTCTGCCCACTCAGGGGAACAATGGGGAAGAAGCCATGGACAACATACGGGGACAGGACACAGAAAAGGGTAAGAGAGCACATTTATTTGGAAAGCTTTATGAAAAGAGAAGTTGCCATAACTGGGAAAGCAATAAAAAGATTATACGTCAATACAACAAAGCTTAAACATGGTTAGTCTGAACAGTACTTGACACACACAGAACAGGATGGACTGGATGTAGAACAGCCAGTGGAATAAACAGTGAAACAGGTCTTAATCCAAACTGGGAAGAGCCACTATATCAGAGGTGTGCTCCACACAGGGACAAGAGATAAATAACAAGTAGGTACATTATTATAAGATCAGTTACTTTGCAGCAATGTGGAGAAACATGCAGCTTTTTTAAGGCAGGCAATTGGCATTCTATAAAGTTTTGCACACCACTAGTGTGAAATTTAGCATCCAAGGCTGCACCACAGAAGGTAATGAAAAACCAAACCTACTAAGTCCTGTTCCCCAGTCTGTTTGATCCATCATAGTAAATAGGAAGGCATTCCTGTCACTCCATGTTTAATGCTTTCACAGAATGAAATATCACAATGCACCTGTGTATTTTAAGTTAGACCCTAGGTTGGTATAAATAGCTGCAGCCTCACTGAAACCTGTAATTATCAAGTACTCCCCCTTCACCTTACTTCCTTTAGAAGGAAGCAGCTAAATTTCAGTTTTCTTGTTCAGTACCTCCACCAAAACTTCATGGTTAGCATGGCCTAGAGATTTTTCTCTTAGCATGCTATATATCCTGTTTAACAAACAATTTACTTAATCTGTGGCTGACTCTGAACCTGGTCAGACAATTACATTAAAAATCTTCTAACTCCCCCCACACATGCACTCTGTAATGACTGAATGTTATAAAACAGTAACTGCTTTAAAAGTGACAAACAAACTGACTCATCCATCCCCTGACTTTCCTGTTAACACAATTAACTGCCTGAGTCAAATTTTTATCCTTTTCAAAGGCTTGAAGTGACAAGGATTATCACCAAAACACTCCAGAAATTATTAAGTGTTTATTGTTACTCCCTAAAACCAAATCAACTCTTCCACCCCATCTCCAACCCACATATATACGTCTGCTATAATTCTTGCTGGGCTGAGTCTACAGTGCCTTTGCATCATAGCAACCATGTTATCACTTACAGTTATCAGGCAAGAGCGACACACAAAGGCACAGTGGCTTTAAAGCATCAACAGAGTATCAGCAAAGAAAAACTCCAAAATTATTATTTGCATAAGCAGCTGATAGTAGCTTCTGTGAAACTAATGACTACTTTGTGTCTCTTCAACCAGTTAATTTTGAGCTGGACTAGCTCTTTTTTTTTTTTTTTTTCCTTAGTGCAGTAGTTCATCACCCCGGTTAGAAACAAAGATGAGCCACAGAAATGGGATATATGAATCTTTACAGAAAGCTTCCAAGTAGGTTTGTATATGCATTGTGAATACTGTGGGCCCTAAGAAAAATGAAGGGGAAAAAATAAATAGAGTATTTCACCACAAAAAACAGCAATTCATTATCAAGTAATTAGCTTAGTAATAAGTTCCCATTTCTCACTTTGGGAAATTTCCATGAATATTGGTAATATAATTATGATAAAGGTTGAGGACATACTATAGTACTCAACTGTTAACAGTCCACAAACAATTTGTCTTCTCATGACAGACAGGAGAGGGTCTAATTACACTGAACATTTCAAGGAAAGATTGAATGTTTGCCAGACAACTCTCCATTGATTGCTTTTAAAGCATACTACTGGACTGCTGAAGGGAAAATACAGAATCTTGGCTCCAGGTAATTAACTTTTACACTGTTCTCTTCTTAAACCCTAATGAAGCTCCCTTGAAGTCTTCATTACCAAAGGGTATTTTTTAATAGAAAGAAGAGAGCCAGACAAAGGTCCTATTTCCCTCTCCTTCTTTAAAAATTCCTGGCTATTATGCATTTCTCAGGACTCAGTAATGTCTTTGAAGTGAGTAATGATGGCCTGAGAAGTGCAAAGGGTGAGGGATATGTAATGATAAAGGGCAATATTTCCAGAAATATGGAAAAATGTGGGACCTGAAGAGAGTCTTAAAAGAGAGAATGGGGGTATTTGACAGAGAAAAGAGCAGAAGGAGAAGGAAGGCAGAGCTTTATCAATATTTGGTGAAATGGCATTACCCTGAAGTTAAACTGATGAAGGTAAAAAAGCAAAACTTTAGTAGCTTAATCTAGATTTCATATCCTAAGGAATAAGATTGCTTACTGACACTGGTGGCAGTGCTTCCTCCCAGGAAGCATCTGTTCAGATATTTAAAGCGCTCAGTGTATCTGGCAGGGCTCTCCATAACAAAGACTTCCATCCAAGGACAGTGAATCCCCTTGCTCCAACCACAAACAAATACTGTTGAGCCAGCTGAGGTACATTGGCTACCTCAGGGAATGTGATCCCTTGCTTTGGCTTTGCTGAACATAAAGTCTTTGGTTTGCACAGTCTGGGTGGTGATATTTCAATGTGTCCTAGTGCTACCCAAAAAAGCACCAAGGTGCTTTAATACTCCCTGTGAAGTCACTGAAAAGCATATTTTGGATTACTCTTAATTCCAAAAACAAACATACAAGCATTTGCATAAATATTGTGCACAATATTACAGTTGGAAATTTTGTTGACTCAGTACCTGAGTGCTGGAAGAAAGTCAAGATGTGCAGTCTGTTTCCTCTTTCATTGTCCAGTTGCTGAATCTAAGCCAGAATCCACTAGGAAAAATGAATAAAAGTTTTTTGTGATTTCATTTTCATGTATTCTGTGTGTCAATATGTGCTTTCACTGTATTAATCCACATCCTTCCCTGTGTCTAAAACCTACATTAAAAACAGGAGCTAATCTCTATCCCTTCCTTATGCATTGGCAAGAGAATTTGGCATATGAAGTGCCTCAGCACTATTTGTTAGATGGCCTGTGCCTACATAAAAGGTTTTCCTGGAGTTTATGAGTTTGCACAATGCATTTTGGAGGAGCAGTTATCACATTATAATCAGATCAGATGAATTGTAGATAGCACATACAAAAGCACATCCTAGCAACTTCTAAAAGGATTAAGACAATAATAGCCACTAGTCACTACTTGTAATTATTGAAATTACCTTTTTGGAACACTGAGCATCTGAAGAGGACAGTAGTTCCAAGTCCATGAAAAATTTCCATTTCCCAAAACAGAAAGTGTTGCTGATAAAGTATTTGAGGGTTTGTTTTGCTATTAAAAAAATCAACCAACCAACCAAGAAAAAAACCATAAAAAACCCCAAAAATAAAACCAAACACAACCCCATACAGAAACCTCTGTACTTTTGATGGTCTAAAAATGGTTCTTACTCAGCCATTTATTCATCTTTTAGAAGCATATCTGAATTTTACAGAGCTACATGTTTTACATTTCCTGAAGTTCCACATACGACTTAGATATAAAAAAGAATGCTATTAGTGATTTCCTTTGTAAAGCTTATGGCCATGGTTTCTATATCTTGCTGCACTCGTTAAGACTCTCTAAAGCTAGGATTTATCTTTCTAATTTCAGGATTACTTTTATTTATTTGAGGCTGTAGCTGTCATTAATCAGTAGCTGCAAGAGATGTTCATTTACAAGAAATTTTGGAGCAGATAGAGACTAGTATAATCTCTTGCTTTTAAAAGTACCTATTAAAAATACAGTCAGAATATTGCATTAAACAGCTTAGATGCTAAACTGCATGAGAGACATCTTAGCTGAAATGTGATAACAGAAGTGCAATTAAATCCAAACAATTAATGATGCTATACAGATTAAAAATGTTTCCCCAAAAGTATCAAACATGAGCAAATACCCTATCAATGCTGTCAAGGAGCTTGCACTTAGATTCTGCAGTTCAGGAGTATTTGTAACAGCTCATATAAATTATGAATTATCACAGAACTAGCCTTTGCATCCAAACCCGTTATTACTTTGCACCACTTCATTTGGCAGAGGAAATTGAGTTCTGTTTAGAACTGCCTAACCACCAGTGATAAGCCAAAGTATCCATTCCAGATCTTTGACATTATAGATAAGGGAGAAGAAACTGATCTTCTGGTTGTAGCCTAAGGAGCAAAATGTTCTGTAGTTCCCTGCTAAGATGAACAGGAATCCGTCACCAGTCCAGGAACAAACAAGTAATTTTGGATCAGCCAGAAACTACATTTTTCAGAAGCTTCACTTGGAGAAAAATCCTTCAACATTTTTATTCATTTATGACCAACTCAAAGATAATGCAACATAGTAATTCCATAATAATGCTGATCACCTGTGCCACAGGGCATCACAGCCGCTTCTATGTTCAATTCGTCTCTTTGTCCTCAGTCTTTTACAACAAAGACACAAGACAGTGCTACTAACAACTAATGAAAAAATCCTCTCTAGCAGCAGAGGCCTTTGCATTCCTGCACCTATGAATCCCAAGTCTTAATACCCTTCCTCACATTGCAGTCTAAATGCAGGCTGTTATGACCTTAGGGGATTCAGGTGTGAAAATAAACTAGCTTCACATGCATTCTGGTGGGGCACATCAACAAGATTATACAAGCTGATAGGAGACATGTTACCCTTATAATCACACTTCCCAGTGGATGCATCTATGCCAAAACTCATTGCAGCAGGGACAGTGACAAGCAAATGTTCAGTCCTAGGAAGAGAGTGGAAAAAGCTGTTTTGTCATGCTGTTGGTAGATGGTTTGTGCATTTCCCCAGGAGTGTACTTTCATGGGTTGTGTAAATTTTAGGCCCAGGAAAAATGGGACTGGCTTTCAATATTCTATTCCATTTTCTTCCATTAAGATCTAATGTCCACGTCATCACTGGAACAACTGAGTGCTTTCCAGTAGTTTGTGAAGTGACATGACTGACATCTGTTCATGCCCTCATCCCCTCCTCAGGTACAGGAGTATGTGCAGTAGTGTTATGGGGAGTTTTGCACTTTCGTTTTGTTTGTTTGTTTGTTTTAATTAGACATATACACAGACTTGTATATGTTCTCTTAGGAAAAAGAAGTTAAAACATGCACTTTTTACTCAGCACAGAAGTTGCTTTTGTTCGTCCTGGTCCTTGTGGGGAGTTCAATCCACAGTCTCAAACCATGAGCAAGAAGTCTTTATGGGGCTTCATATCTTGTGGAGTGACTGGTCACAGGAGCCACCTGCAGGTCTCTGATCAAACTCTTTCTTTTCTTGCAGTAAAAGGATGTATGGTGTCTGGTTTAGTTACCATAGGAAAATATGGAGGGGAAACAGGCAAGAGAGAACTAGAATGAGGAAGGATTATTATCTTCACTATTATCCTACTAACTTCAGCATTTGGCTACACTCAGAAAAGACAAACTAATCAAACTCTCCAGAAGAGATCTTTATTTTTAAGACATAGGTGCAGGACTTGATCCTAACACACTTCATTACAAGACAAGGACAAAATCCAGCCTTTTCCTAAGGGTTTATTATCAACACAAAAAACACGGTGAGATTTAAAAACAAAGGCAAGCAAAGCTGACCCATTTTTGGATGCTAAAATAAAGCACCAGCACCCTCTATCAGGATATTTCAAACTCTGGCAACAGAACAGTGATTTATCCTGAATAGAAAATATGCCTTTAGTAGATATTTAGTATGTACCACAATCTTCGTAAGTCTGCCTTAATTAAAAGTTCTATTTTTCTTTTAAAACTGACATGAACTACTGCTACCATCCAGAGCTCTGCTTTGCACAGATATTTTACAGAGCTGTAGAGCAAATTGTTATGCAGTATCACTCAGATAAAGGCCTGCAATAAGAGAAGTGATAATGAAGACAGCAGCTGTTACTAAATTACAAAAACAAGACAGATTTGTTGGCAAACACTAACAATCTGGGAAAGTTTTTTGCAAGTTCAACACTTCGGCAAACAGTCCCTTTTTGGGTTCCCTCAATGGAAGGAATGACACCAGAAAAATTGTTTTACAGGAGACTTATGACCTTTCTAACACGGCCTGCTAGGACTATAGCACAGAGAAGAGGTCCAGAAAGGACACCTGGGCGTTCAACACCCACCCTTTCTGTGAAATAAGTTTCACAGAATCAACAGCAGGATATATTTACCTATCATCTTCACCAAAATCCTCAGCCACTAGAGAAACAAATCATCTTCAGTACAGTTTCACCATTCCTTGAGTCTAAACAATTGAAAGGCAAGAGCTTCCAGTCACTACATAATTATGCCAGAGGAAATTTCAAGGACAAAGATTTTATAGACATTCTTCCAGCATGTGGCAACTAGGCTAATGCCACTGGCTTTTTTAGAGCATTGTCAATCTAAACATGACAGATTCATGTCATGTTATCTAAACTGGACAGATTCATGAGTTTTCCAGCACCCTCTGGTTACATATACCTTACCCTTCACAATGACTTTACATAGTTATGAAATTCCCACCCAAAAATTATCAAGTCATGTTTATTCGCAATGCCCTAAACGAAGGGGCATAATGTAGCACAACTACACATCCATGAGGATTACCAATCACTTCAGACTTCTATGTGAATGTGTAGAACATAGAATTTGAATACCATTTTACCATTTTATTTGCTTCTTCCTCCCCCCTCAGGTGTCCCCAGTAGGCAGTCAAGTACATTCTTCTCTCCTCAGAGGACCCTCAAGGGCAGCTTTTTTTTTCTTTTACTGTTATCATCATTAAATTTCTCAAAACTTTGATAGGTGCCATTCAAGTTCAAGAAACCTTACTGAAAAAAAAAAAAAAAAGCAGCTGTATCTTCAGTGAAGCACTAGAGGCAAGGTTATCAGGGCTACTGAAAGGGAGAGTGCCGCAGTATGCTTTGAGTAAAGGGGCCAGAAAAAACTCACCCCAAAAGATTTTATTACTGTTCCATCTAGTCCTAGTTGAGACTTAGCAAAAAAATAATGTCAAGGAGTTATGGAGAACTTCATCATGTATGTTTTCAAATATGCAAATTAATTTAGAATGCAAATACCATGAAAATGCATTCTGCACTGAAGCATGCAAACTGAGGTTTTGTCCCACCCTTAAATAAAGCCATACTTCCTTGAAATTTTCAGCCCACAAGAGAGGGAAAAAATTGTGTGTCTACATAGAAGAATAGGGTTTTAATTAGGAAAAGTAGTCAATCACTTTGGAGAAGAAATAAACAATGAATTTTGGAAGAGAAGTTTTAATCTATTTTCAGTTCTAAAGATGTTTCACAGGGGAGGCTGCTGTAACAGCTGTCATAATTGCCTATGAGCGTTCTTTGCCTTTTTGCAGTAGTTTTGAAAGCTTTGATATGCAAAATAGTACTACATGGAAGGAATTTGCTTTGCCTCAGTTTCTTTGTGGTGACTTCTCAAATGGGTGTTACCACCCCACTACCTCCTGTCAAAGGAAGTTTAGCCCACTCTCATCAAGGGAACTCAAATCTTCCATGGCACACTAAGCAATACAAGAGACTGCACGTTACAGTGTACAGCTTAGTTACCCACCTCTATCATGACCAAAAAAGAGGCTGTTACTAAAGATGTTGTTCTCTTCAATGTTAGATGTTATATCAAGTGGCACTTCTCGGACAAGAAAGTAGTTTAAAAAAAAACAAACTTTGGAAAAAAAGGTTTTGTAATGAAAAAGAAGTGCAGAGCAGGTAAGGACAGATAATATATTTAAACACAACAAGTATAAAAAAACAGAAGATAAAATAAAGAAACTTTCTCACCTCTTCTCAGGGTGATAATAGGACTAAATTGACCAGAGAAATATGGATCAGTCAACACTGACATAATGTATAATTTTTTCAAATATTATCTTAAGTGCATTTTTTGAAATATACATAAATTTTAAACCAATCATAAACAATAAACAATAAACCCATCATAATCAATAAACAGATTATTATCAGGCATCTGACAACATGGGAATGATCTCTGCCTCTGCTAAAACTTTTGCTATAAGACACACTCTCATTTTCTTTCATGTCAACTTCATTTAGAAGCTGCTTCCTTTACAAAATGAAGTCAGACAAGTAAAAATCAGTATTGCATACACTGAAAGCTTCCCTATCAGATCTGTTTTAATCAATAGAGAGCCCACACAGTCTGAACCTGAACAGCTTTAATGGAAGGATTGTTTTCTGCTGGGGATATAACACAAACTTGCCCAGCCTCATGAACTTCTAATTTTTGAGAAGCTTTTTACTACTACCACAAAGAACCACTCTCTGTCGTCACAGATATTCATTCAGTCCCAACAAAGTTGAGACCTGTGCAGTCCCATCAGAAGAATAGTGGAGAAGGACACTAGGATCTGATCCTCCAAACATGGACAATTTTCAGAGATCAGATTAAGTAAATGCATGATTTTCTAACTGCCTTACCCAAATAAACCAAAAAGGAATTAAGCAGCTGGAGCAACTGTCTGAAGAGTAAAGATGACAAATTCTGGTCCTGCTACCTCTAAAGACATCGTGTAAGTTGATATTTGCTCCACAAACATTTAGAATTCAGTTTCCCCAAAAGCAACATGAATTGTGATGAGACATTCAGTACTGTCTTCACATGGGAGATATACACATTTGGATATCAAGGCCCCCAAAACTGTAATCAGATCTGACTCTTGTGATCATGTGACACTCAGTTAATTTCAGTGGAACTTTTGACTAGGATCTTCACAAATAAATTCTAGAGCTGCAATGAATACATATAAAATTAGCCAAAGCTTGCTGAGTGCTCAGAGTTTCTGGGATGACAAGTGCTATATAAATATAAATACAAACGATTACTGCTACATAATATCTATCTTGAGAGAACAGAGTGACACTCCTGGAGCTGTTCTGGGAGCTGAGGTGAATAACAGACTTTTCATAATTTACCATAAGATATGCATTTGTCTTTGAAGAACAGCAATAAGAAAATACAATGCTGGGGAAGAAGGAGAAATAAAAGTACACTGTATTTTTCTGTGAACTGGAGAGAACTGTTAGAAAACAAACTAGTCCCAACCAAATCAGGCAGCAACTGCAGGTGGCAACTGAATAGCAGGATTTGATGAAGCAACCAGTGCTGGTAATAGGGTAGTATGCAGAAATAGCATTTAAAAAAAGAATTTAGGATACTTATACAAATGTTGTTCAGAAAGGTATAGCTGCACCTATGGCAGGAATAAATAGCTTTCACCCAGTCCTTCGGGGAACTGCAAGGAGGTTTGTGGTTCCTCAGAGTGGTAACCCCAGCAAAACAGGGAATTTGACTGATGGCAACTTGCTTTTGAGGAAGGCATGATCTCCAGCCTCTGAGCTTCCCCTGAACTGGAATACCCTGGCATATATGTAAGCAAGAGCTTTTGTTCAGTAAGACTGCTGCTCCTCACCTTCAGCTCAGAGTTCCAACCCTACAGTCCTTCACCTCCCCAGGCACAGTCCCCCAGCGAAGGCAGCAAGAGGACTTTGTGCCTGAGGAGCAGAGAGCCCAACTCTCATGAAGATATCTGGTTTGTGAGAGGAAACTGGTTTTGTCTAGCACTGACTAGAATTGAACTTCACATACCCCAATCTTGGCAGACCTCTGACCAGCTAACAAGTTGCTTTGTCATTTTTGTGAGAAGCAGTTTCCTGGCTGTAGCTCAAAGCGCTATCCTCCCAAAACAATTTTCCCCTCCCTGCAAGCACTGAAATCAGCTGTGCCAACTACCCATCCACCTGGTCACAGAGACCTCTTCTTTCTGTGTGAATGTTTGCCAGGGATTTATTTACTTACCTCAAATATCTCCTAATGAAGACAATGGTCTGTAAGAACTCTGATCTGGAGACAGAAGGTGGAAGAGTCATTTCTCACCCTTGAATGGTCTTTATGATTAACCAGCTAAGGTGTTCTGGCTGAACACCATAGCGATTTTTCAGGCATTTCTAGCTGAAACAGAGAAATGGAAATGCTGCCAGGGGCCCATGTGGGCAGCACTGCTGCCCCACTACCACTAAAGTTTTCCATTGCCCAACTTCCTGAAGTTTGATGTCTGTGCACATGTCAAAGTCCTGCTCCAACTCCCCAAACACACACACACAAATGCAGCTCCCAGCATCCACCCATTTGGAAATAAATCTTGATCCTGTATGTCACGACAGTGACCAGGCCTGTCTCTATAGGCTGTGGGGTGAATTTTGCCCCACAGGCTGACAGTACAGCTGCCACCTTGTCCCACCTGGGACAAGGCAGATGACTGTGCTGCAGTGTCAGTGGAGCAGGGAGCCAAGTGTTGCCAGCTGCAGGAATGCTACAGCCACAGCCCCAGAGGAGACTTGCTGCACATCAACTCTGCCTTCAGAAAACCCTGCAAAACCTCCTTCTGTCAAACTGCTTTCCCAGCGTAACAAGGATGACATTCATCCTCTGGTATCCCAGTGGTATTAACCACAGGAAAAAGCACTCACTGAAGTAAATGAATGCCCAGAAAAGTAAACTGATCTCTCAAAGTACTGTACAAGAGACCCAAACATTGCTGTAGCCCAAGGCCAGGATTTTAAACCTTTAGAAAGTCCAGAGGGTTTATGAAGACCAGTTGGTGTCTTGTACTGGATACTGAACTCAATATAAAATTTATTCATATACTGCAGTAACAAGTTTCACAGATGCTGAAAGACATGCTGCTTCAAATATTATGGTCTGAGAGAGCAAGCAGCTGGGCTACCAGGTAGCTGAGTTTATTCTCACTGTGTGAAAAGCGTGCACACAACTACTCAAAAACCAGAGGGGTTACTTTTCCCTCCTCTAGCACCCAACAGTGTCAGAGTAAGACTAAATCCTAAGGCTTTTCACTGAGTGTTCATTCTGTAAGAGTGCCAGACAATTGTAAGGGAATGCTGGCTCCAATGGTTATGGGCATAATGGAGTGATGGGATTCTTGCTTTAGGAAAAGGGGCAAGAAGTTGTCATTCCTCTCCAGGCTCCTTTTAAGACACCATTTTCCATCTGGGATCATTTTCATCAGCATGTCTTTTCCCTCCATTTTCCCATTAGAAAGAACCAGGAACAAACAAGAAATTTGTTTAATCGTCTTCTGTGAGATCAGCTGAATTCTAATGCTGTTTGATTACAGCTAGTGACAAAAATGTCAAGTGCATTTCCATTTAGAGTGCTTGCTTAAACAGCCGTGCAAATGGGGACCACCCAAAAATCAGCATACATCATGAGAGATTTGAGCTTCCTTATGGTGTATACTTGTTTCAATCCACACTCTTGCTCTTTAAAATTATGCATTTTCACAGCACATCATTTCCTTAAATGAGGATGATACATCACTGCTGCAGATTGACTCATGAGGCCCATTAATAAAGGCCAGGGTTTTCCAGCAGCTTTTCTCATTGGGAAGGTGTTATCTTACCATCTAAATTTGTAATGAATATGATGCTCTTACCCTACGTATGCCAAGCACACAGTTTCAGCTCCCCTTGTCAATTTGGTTGGAGGTTTTCATTGCACAGGCAGTGGTATCATGTTAGAGAATAAATAATGTATTGTTCCTTTCCCTAAGTAAGTAGCTATTCATTTAAAATGCACCAAATATGCTTAAAGTGAAATGGTTACACTTGTCATATGGGATTCACCTCTTATAAAACATCTCTGCCTGGAGTTGCCCAAAGCATTACCCTATTATACAATTTCTAGTATTATGCTGCTGCATGATGCACTATCAGTACAAGACAAGAAAAACTAATATCCAGAAAGCCTGATTTTATGTTTGTAGTTTTCCCACATTCTTTTCCTTTCCAAAATAAGTAGAGCTGATCAGAAAATTGGACAGGAGACTACAATAATAAATGGCAAAAAACCTCCTAAAATCTCTGCTTGATCAAATGCTGATTTGATAATAAAAAAATGCTTTAGGATATAATTTTTTCCATGAGAAAAAAAATCAGAGTTTCATGATATTATGTTTAAAATCTAGGGATTGTAGCATTTTTTAGATAAACAAAATATTTTGGATGCAGTCCGGAAGAGTAACATGTTAGATATTAATTAACTGATTAGGACTGAGAATTTCAGAAGTCTCTATAGGAATCAAAAAATTGTACAGACATTCTCTGTGTACTTGACACCTGAGATATGTCAAAATTCCCTGATTGTTTAAAGTATTGAATTTAATACGCTAAGTATTAAGTATTTAATTGAAGTATTAAATGTTAAGCATCCTCCCTTGAACTGATCAGGCCCCCCCAACAAAGGATTTTGCTAAGGACACAAAATTATTATCTTTCATGATCTCCTTCAACTATTAGTTTGTGGTCTTTTCTGTTTCATGTTGTGCCCATTTATTAATTTATATAATAAAGTATCCCTGTTTTGGAGCCTTGAAAAGCTTTCTACATAAAGCTTCACTAAATTTTGGGGATGTAGAGTTGCATGACAATCTGTATTGTACTCTCAGTCAGCTGAAAACCGTTGTAGGAATGGTATTTCACATGATGGTACTTCCTCTTCTGGTCAAAATTAGGAAGTGCACAGATATTTTTCCCATCCTTTCAAGTTTAATGTAGCACTTTTGAATCCTCAAACAATTCAACGAGCTTGAGCTGTGCTCACTTCCCACAGGTTCTTCAGTATGCAAACTAATTAACACAACAAGTATAAGTACTAACTAGATATAGATATAGATATCAGGTATTGGACCTACACAGCACACCTCATCCCATACAGAATAGCGCCTCCAAGGAGTTCACTGTCTAAATATAAAAGTGGAGAGACATTTGGAGCCATCACTTCCCTATTCATCTGATTCAGTATAAAGAGCTGCATCTCAAACCTATTCTGAGCAGCTTAGGCTCCTTTTAGGGCCTGATGCATTTTTGGCAGTTTTAGCTGGTTTAAATGGAACTTCTCTATTTATTACTGACACACAGTAAATGAGGACAGTGTGGAACTGTTGTTTTTGGAGCACATTTTGTTGTTTGGTTATTTCTTAAAGAAAACTCTAAAAGACAAGAGAATAATAGCCAATTATACTACAAGGCTCCTTAGAGGAGTAACAAAGCAGTACATTCTCTTTCGTACATTGGGCCCACAGAATTAATTGAAACAGATAAAAGAGAGTCAGATTGCCAAGATACTTTGAAAAAGCCCAAAAGAAAGCTTAAGATTTACCTACTTAATTGGACACATTCTAGGTCTAGATAAGATTCTCCAGCCTTACTCTCACAATTCCCTGTACTCTGCTAAAGTTTCCCATCTAGCCCTGTCTGATGAAGTTCAAATTAATAAGTGTCTTGAAGACAGGAGAGGTTTGGCCAACTTTGCAAAAGGCCAGTGTAATAACTGGAAGGTGCTAGGTCAGTCAGACCTGCTATCAACATTTCTGTGCACACCTGCAGGCTATATTGGACTCAGGAGAGGAGTAACCACATAATTAGGTAGACTGACATTTTACTGCAGGTTGAAGTAATTAGGGGACTGGCAAAACAGGAGAATGACTTTCTAAAGCTTATGCTGTTGCATATACTGCCTAGGGTTTAAAGTTAATAGTGTGAAGGAGAGAACTTGATACCCTCTGATGCAGTCATTATTACCAGATATAGACAGGTCCAATAAGTAACATTTCAATTCATCTCTGAGATATTTTAAAGTTGTAAGAGCCAGAGCTGTTGTCCTGGTTTGAACTTGCATACAAATGAGCATCAAAAATGTTCACAACAACAACAAAAAAAAGACTGAATATAGTATATAGTGTATATATGCATTATGACAGCTCCCAGTGTATCACCTGAGCTGTAAGACATACCTGGCAACAGCCACATGTTGCTTCAAAATTCATTCCATGTGTTTTGTTCATACAGCAAAAGGAGAACAGGACCAAAACCCAATTTGGTCTTTTATCATTATGCCTCCTAGCCTTCCTCCATAATGTTTTATAACCATGCATCAACCACAAGTGGTGAGCATATTTCCCATCTGCTGGGGCTAAATGTGCTGTGATCAGTACCAGCAAGAAGAGACAGAGAGACAGTGAAACTGTGTCCAACTAGATTAAAATCTGGAAAGCTATGTTATCCAAGGGATGTATTGATTCTGAGGGTATCAGCAACATTTCATGCTGCAGTTCCGCAGTCATGAGCTGAACCATGACACACTGGCTCCAAACCTTAATCTTGTCCCTTTAACTTTAATCAAACATCCAGAAGGGGAAAAAAAAAAAAAAAAAAAAAAAAAAAAAAAAAAAAAAAAAAAAAAAAAAAAAAAAAAAAAAAAGCACAGATGCAATAAAATGGAGTAAAACAGACTATATAAAAGATGATTAATTGCTTGCTAAGTACTGCTTTCCATAGGAGTGGTGTTTGCTAAACAACATTCCACATATTTTCACACAAAACCCCTCTTGTGGAATTTGGAATTGGGATAAAATGCAATTACCCAAAAATACAGTATATTGTGATAAAGCCTCTCTCTTTGTTAGAAAGTGCAGATAACATCTCTTCTCCAGGTTAAACTACTGTCAAGAATTGATCAAACTCAGCATGGATGGACAGCTGTGGAGGTTTTGTTCTCTCAGAGGTTTTCTTTGCTTCATTTTCTTTTAAAGTCCTTTGGGATAAGCTACTGTCCCGTGCTCATAACCAAAATACTGAGTTGGATGGTATCACAGACACTTCAAATGGACAGCTCATTTCCTGCAACTTTTCTGTGCTTTTGGCAGTGGAAAGAGCCTGAAATCCCACCTTCATATGAAGGACACCTGCGTGGAAGGAGAAAGCAAGAGCAAGACCCCCTGTCATGTGATTGGTTACCCTCGATTTGTAATGCAAAGATCTGTAATAAGAGCCATCTGTCTTCCACAATGCCTCCCTACACTGAATGCTTTTACCAGGGCCCCCAAACCACAACCAACTGAGACTTATCCCGAGGCAGTTTGTAGATGAAAAGAAAAGACTTGGATTAAAGAGGCACTTCCCAGGGATGCCTGCTGAATGGTTTTAGGAAGCCAGCCAAGGCGCTGAAGCCATTACTCACCAAAAAGTCAACCCAGCTGACAAATTCTTAAAAGAACCAAAACTTACCGGCCAAGATATGTCCATTCCTCTTCTACATCAGTCATCCCCTCATTACACTCACACCACCCTAATCTGCTATAACTGGAGGAATCCCTCCATGGCAGTGTGCATTAAGTAATCATGTTTTCATGAATATATCTGTCATAGCAAAATTTCACCATTCCTGAGATTTTACACTTAGAAAAGGATAATTACAAAGAATAAGAACAGTGCTTTGCTTTCTTATAATATCCCTTTAAAGTATCCTTACATGAAGAGGTCATTCACAAGTCTGGTCAGTGCTATGTGTTTTCCTCTAAAGAAAATACAGTGTCTTAAAATGGTTTAGATCAGATGCAGATAAATAAAGTAGATTTTAACTTCAGCTGAATGATCAAAATTTGCAGTAGCTCAGGATATTCCCCCCATTAATTCTATAAAGTTCATTAAGTTCCTGTTAGATGATCAAAAGTATTACACAGATTTGATAGCAAACAGAAAAAAAGGAAGGTGTATTGCAGCAAGACGAGGGTCAGCCTGTTTTCCCACGTAATTAACAACACGACAAGCAATCTAAAGCTGCACTAGGAGGAGGTTCAGGTTGGACATCAGGAAGAATTTTTTTACTGAAGGTGTAGTTAAGCACTGGAAAAAGCTGCCCAGGGAGGTGGTGGAGTTAACGATTCCTCGAAGCATTTAAGAAAGAATTGGATGTGGCACGCAGTGCTATGCTTTTGTTGGCATAGTGGTATTCACTCAAAGGTTGGACTTGACCTTGGAGGTCTTATCCAGCCTTGATGATTGTATGTTTCTATTATTCTGTGATTAATACAGGATGTGAGCAATGCAAGGTTACTGTTTGGTTGCAAATGAGGCAAGTTTACATGGGACACGATGTTGAAGTTACATGCTCTGCATTGCATGCATTTCGCCCTCCAATAGTTNGCCTGTTTTCCCACGTAATTAACAACACGACAAGCAATCTAAAGCTGCACTAGGAGGAGGTTCAGGTTGGACATCAGGAAGAATTTTTTTACTGAAGGTGTAGTTAAGCACTGGAAAAAGCTGCCCAGGGAGGTGGTGGAGTTAACGATTCCTCGAAGCATTTAAGAAAGAATTGGATGTGGCACGCAGTGCTATGCTTTTGTTGGCATAGTGGTATTCACTCAAAGGTTGGACTTGACCTTGGAGGTCTTATCCAGCCTTGATGATTGTATGTTTCTATTATTCTGTGATTAATACAGGATGTGAGCAATGCAAGGTTACTGTTTGGTTGCAAATGAGGCAAGTTTACATGGGACACGATGTTGAAGTTACATGCTCTGCATTGCATGCATTTCGCCCTCCACTTAGCCAGCACATGTGATGTTGGACTGAGGTGGTATTTCTGGGCAGCTCTTTGGCAGCAATGTTTATGGACCAGCCTTCTGTGGTCAGCAACAGCTTGGATGAAACTTCAGAAGCCTCCCTACACTACCACTGGAATGCTATTTGTGTACTCATACTGCAAGGATTGTCTGCCTCTCATCTCTGTGTTTACATGTGTGTATCAACCTCCTGAACTTGTGAGCAAAGTGCACTGAGAGGCAGCACAGGCTAGAGCCTGGCAATGGTCCCACAAGTAAGAATGCAGCTGCATGTTTTTCCTGAAGTGGAAAACTTGTTTCCTGTTGTTTGGGTATGCGTCCAAAAGCAGCGAAGGATCTATAGCTTTCTGCAGCTGGTGCTGTTGCTAGTTATCATCTGTAATAACAAAGATGTCAAGGTTTAGGTTCATGCTGTGGCAGCATGAATGACTGGTGGCAGGGAGTTATGAACAAAGAGCGGGGGAAATGCTGAGGGCAAAATTCAGGGAGGTGGTGATAGTGGCAGTGGTCACTTTGATAAAGATAAGGAAGATCATGATAAAGAAAATGATGGCTGTATGTGTGTCACTGTGTCTTAAGACACCAGAAGCCTGCCATGTTCATGTGCCTACAGATTCCTGGCAAGAAGGCAAACCTTTGACTGGGGGTGGTTGGTCTGTCCTCTGGTGCTAAGGAACAAGAAAACATGATAGAGTAAAAAGAAAGGATGCAGTGGGAGGATTAGAGCGGAGGACCAGTGAGATGGTGGCCATCCATGTCAGTCCTTATGCAGGACAGTGTGTTTCTGATTCACATCACACACTGTCAGTAAGAGCATTTCTTCAGAGCAGCCAAGTGAAGCTGTGCTGAGGCTGTCCTGATGCCATTCCTGCAGGAAATACACTCAAAGCACAGGCATGAAGAGCAGTCTGTGCAAGTCTGGCCAGGAGACCTCCCAAGCTGGTAAATGACAGAGGATTGCTATTTTTATCTGAGAGATAAAGTTCAGTATTTCATGCAAAAGCTGAGAATCAGTAGTTGAGGATATCTTGAGGCTGAAGCTGGGGGAAGAAAGTAGCAAGGGAATGATAACTGCCTTGACATGCTTTACAACATTAATTCAGTTCAAGATAAAAACTGATTAGCTGAAAATTGTTCAACATTTCAAAAGATGAGACCATCATGTTCAACATGTCCAATGTATGGCTTCCTCTTTGGCAGTTTGTCCAGAAAAGACCATTCAACCAAATTACAAATAATCTGAGCCCCCACAGAAGAGTTCCTTATATGATTCCCCAGTTATTTTCTGCATTATGGGCATCTTTTTCAGCACTGTTTGTAATGTGGGATTCACTCAATCTTTTGCTCTTTAGCTACTCAGTACCCAGGGCCCAGTTCTGTTGAGATCCACTGCCTAACCCACATTTACTGTAAGAAGTTGTAGACCTGTTGTTATTGTATTAACACGCAGGTAAGATGTCTAGGCAGTTATTGATGGCCTAATAGTAACTAAAGAGAAAACTACCATCATGAAAAAATATAAAACCCTGAGGAAAAAGAAGGCAGAAGGCAGAAAGTCAACACATGGGAGGATCAGCCAGTACATTTCCCATGCTGTCATCTTATTAATCTGAGCTGTGGATCAGAATCCATTATGCTCACTTGCTGTGGGAATTCATATGGAACAAAAATGTCACCTTCACTCCATGTTTTACAACTCAGGTACCTGTTATGTAGGGGAAAGGAATTCCCAACCATTACTGTACTTCGGGAAGTTTGTAAATACTAAAACAGGTCTGTCCCTTTATGACACCTAGATATCCCCAGGAACTGAAAAAAAATTGACACAGAGGGACCTGGGGGGAAAAATTATAACTGATTGCAAATTCTTGCAATTCCCAGAGAAGAGCAGATCACTGACATTTGGCTTCAGGGTGTGCTGTGATTTTCACAAAATATTATAGCACCATTTTTTATCAAATTCATGTGTTCATGATACCATAAACTCAAGCAAATATAAATATAGCATGACCTTTTACTTCCAAGGCATAAATGACAGTGATTATGTTTTGCCATAGTCTGCCTTTAAGTCACAGATAATGATATAATATATTTGTATGAAAACTAGTCCATAAATTTTTAAATATAACACTTTAACTAAGTTTCAGGAATGAACAACTGGACATATGACATATAATGTGGGAGCATAAAAATTGAAGCCTTCCACTTACCTAGTAAAAATTTTCAGTTTAAAATTTATGTTCTCATATGTAATTTTTATTATACATATGATTTACTTTGGTACTAAGTTTTTCCTTTAAATTGTACCTATATACAGAGGATATCAATAGCCACAAGTATGGTAAGTCTAGGCTTGTAGATACAAATGACACTGATTTTCTTACACATTTTATAAATAAGCAAAGGGAGCAGTTTAGGGCATAGGATCTCAATCTCTGGCGCCTCACAGAGGTTAAGATCATGTGGGCCCAATGGTTTTCATTCAGTAGTAGCCTTAGAGGCTCAGTTAGGATGGAGAATTTGTCCACCAGCCCGACTCTGACTGTAGTCACTTGAGCATGACTGAATTATATTTCAGAGAAGGCATTTCAGCAAGATTCTTCTCAGCCAAATTTTGACACTTAGACACATCTGAGGCATGATTTGTCTCATTCAAGGATAATCTGTACTGTGAATCGCTGGCTGGAAGTGCCCGTTTCTGCCCATTGACCACAAAGACAATTAACTAGAGGGAGGATGTTTGTTATTTAGACACATAAAGGTATTTGAGACATGCTGCACCTTGAGCCTTCACCTAAAAACCAAGGACAGAGAATGCCTTGTTTATGCAGTCAGTGTCTCACCCTGACTGTGAGATAGGTGCTACCTCTCAATCAGACTGGCTCACCTGCAATTTCCAGCTTATTATGAATTTTCTCTGGCAAATGGAACAACAATAATTTACTCAATGAAAGTGCTTTTATATCTGTCAATCATATCATCACTCTATCTTCTGTTTAATCTTTCACTCAATTTAAATTTTGATTTCATATTTACCTATGCAGATGAAGTTTCCTTAGAAAATACACTTTGGCTATGGGCTGATGTGTTCTGGAGTGCTGTTATCCCACTGAAAAGTTGGCAGCTGGGTTTCTTTCTCCTGGTGAAAGATATTGCTAATACTTACTAATTACAGGGGGGCTTTCAGCAGCATAAGTATATGACTATGATGCAATAGGGAGAAAACTACATTATAAGCAAATCAATCAGTTTTGAAATAGAAACAAAAATTCATCTTAGATGTCAAACAGTATTTAGAAGTTTAATTCTAAAATGGTACAGTAAGTATTTTTTCCAGTTAATTGATCTAAGAGAAAAAAAAGAATGATTGATTTTAAAAAGTTAGATTTTGCGGGGAGTTGTCCTATTACCCTCTGTAATTACATTAACATGTGCAACAGTTACTCACACCTTCTACTCTGAGCTTAATGACATAGTTTTGGGCATAATATACACTTTACTGAGGAAAGAAAAGTAAAAAGAGATATCTTATCCCTATTCTAATAAAAAGTATAAAATTCACTGTGACAAGTGTCTTTTTTGCAGAAGTTTAAGAACTAGGGATAAGACAGACATATAAGTAAGTATAGAGCATAGCATCAGAAAATAATAGCAAGCTTGTTCTAAAACATTAGTGGTTCTAGTTGTAAAAATTTTTCATTCAAAATTTTAAAAAGTCTTTAGAAAAAAAGAATTTATGATTTCATCATTCATGAGAATGTCAGAACAAAACTCATTATTCTGAGGGGCAGGAACCCATAAATTTCAATAGACTTTGGATTAAGTAATGAAATAAGAAAGACCAAAACAGTGGAGAAGGAAACCTGTTAATCATCTGTTCAACTATGAATTACAATTATCAAACATATTCTGAAAAAGTCTATTACCTGAGAACACTTGACATTATTAAAAGTTTGACCTTATAGGAAGAGCTTATAAAATGTGGTTGGGCTTTGATACATGAACTAAGAGCAACTTCCTAACTTTTTCAGAGGTCACTCAACCATACAAATTGTACCATATAAAAATTTATGTTGAAAGTACTACTGATTATGATGTTTTTGTCTTACCTCAAATGGATCTCAAAGCACTGTGTACAACACAAATAATTTGCTAGATTGGTTTAGGTGTTCACAACAAATATCTGTCTTGATATTGTGCCAAACCATTCCCAACTGGTATGACCAGCCTCTTGAAATCAGTTCATTCTTGGATCCAAATTTACCAGTTAATTTCTCTCTCTGCCTTATAACAGAGCAAACATTGACCATGAGAGCTTATGAGTATGAAAATTTTGCATGTTATCTCTGATTTTGCAAAATAGACCACCATAACATTGGTTAAGACAAACATATTTTTTCTAAAGTCCTACTAGAAATTTACTTTGGAAAGGGAAATATTTTTGTTAGATATTAAGGACATGAATCTGGCTTCAAATTTGAGACATGATAACATTACTGAGTTCATTTTTCATTCTATTCCTGTGTCAAAGAAGTAATCCTGCAATTCTAGAAGTCGTGAATTTTTTCAGAAAAAAAAATTTAGAGGCAAATTACCTTCATGAATTTGTGTCCTGGTTTCAGCTGGGATAGAGTTAATTTTATTCCTAGTAGCTGATACAGTGTTGTGCTTTAGGTTTAGTATGAGCATGATGATGATAACAGAAGTATTTTAGCTGTTGCTTTAGTAGTGTTTTCTCTAAATCAAGGATTTTTCAGCTTCTCTTGCTCTGGCAGTGAGCAGGTGCACAGGCAGCTGAGAAACAGCACGGCCAGGACAGCAGATCCAAACCAACCAAAGGAATATTCCATATCATAGGAAATCATGCTCAGTTTGTGAACTGTGGGGAGCTGGCTGGGAGCTGCTGATCGCTGCTCAGGGACAGGCTGGGCATCGTTCAGAGTGTGGTGAGTAATTGCATTGTGCATCACTTATTTTTCTTGTGTTTTAATCATCTCTCTTTTACATTATTATTACTTTATTTTAATTTATTTCAATTATTAAACTGTTCTTATTGCAACCCATGGCTTTTACCTTTTTCTAATTCTCCTCCCCATCACACCAGAGGCAGGAGGGAGGTTAGGGGCTAGTGACAGAGTGGATGTCTGGTACTTAGTTCCCAGTTAGGGTTAAAGCACAAGTTGTTTAGATGCAGACTATGCACATGTACCTGTATTTTTTCTCAAGAAATGACAATTTCATTTTTTTTTTGTCCTAATCAGACAGACACAGCTATGACTCCAGGCAGGTACCATCTCATCCACAGATTTAATTAGTGTTTTTGCAATTCAGGGAAGCTTTTAAATTACACTAATCCTGAATTCAGCAAAATTTGTTTTAGACATTCATTGGCAAGGAAAACTCTTAACCAAATGAGACTGTTTTCCCTGGGGAAACAGGGATCTCAGTCTTGAATTCTTTGAAACTGAGTTTCCTTCTTTTCAGACCATCATGGAAAGCAAAGTACAAAATATTGAGCTGAGAGCACGATAGGAATAATTAAGGTAACAATAGGAAACATTAAGGTGTGAAAAAGGTTGCAAAAACATTCTTCCAATTTTTGCTCAGCCACCTGTATGTTGTTGGGCTGATGATATGCATTATCAAAGAGAATTCTTCCTTCATACTTTTCAGAATACCTCTTTCAAAGCTCTAGTCTTCAAGAGGACTGTCTGATGACAGCTCAGTTGAAGCTCTTTAAGTGCTCAGTCTCACAGACATGTTAGGAATCCTTTCACGTATTCACTCCCTCAAAAGATTTAGCATAGGTTCTGAAACTTGAAAGAAAAAATATTTTAAGTCCTTACAAGCTGTATAATGCTTTTTGAAATTTGTTGCTCCTTCTTTCCAACTTTCCCAGTCATTCAGCTCTTATTTCCAAGAAATGTGCCCACAGTTTATTTCTAGTGATTGAGGTTTAAACCCAATTAAAAGTAGTGAACTTTTTGCTACAATTATTCTTGAAGAAAACCATAACTTTGGTAACATCTCATGTCTAGTTACATAAAAGCTAGAAAAAAATCTGGCAGATATCTATGTCTGAAAGTAGTAAACCTTTCATTCTATTAATCTGAAGACCAAGAATACTGCCTGTTTTAATAAATTCACTTTAGGTCAGGAAACAATTCTTTGAATTTAAATTTAGATCAGAGATGCTTTCTAGAAGCAGTTGTATGTCTTTTTATGACTATTTTTGTTTTCAATGTCTTTTAGTGAACAATGGCTGGGAAAAAGACACATGAAAGGGAATAAAAGGAAACAGATGGAAGAGTCTCTACTGGAATGACACCAGTATAGACTTGCAGCAGGTAATTTAGTTTAGGCACACTTGCATGGTTTGCTTAGCTGAGCAGAACAAACAATCAGATAAGCTTGCTGGAGCATATTCACAGGCTTTCATTGGAACAATAAAAAAATGCCGGTTCCACTGAGTGTGCTGAACACTGACCCAAGACATGGAACAAACAGAAAGTATGATTTATTATAGCATTTATATTACAGAGAATAGTATATCAAGGAGCAGCAGTGGGAAAATGCTTTTTGATCATCTTGTAGTTCATCTTTTTCTCTCTTCCATCATTGGAAAAGAAATAAAACAGTGTCATTGACCTACAGGTTTCAGGTTTCCAGCAGCACAACATAAGTTGTAAAACATGCTCCTATCTGCTGTTTCTGTGCATACTCAGGTGGAGCAGTTTTTCACATTCACTAGGCTAAAGCAATAAAAAAAGAAAACAGAGAAATCAGTGCCCGGCACATAGTTGGTCCAAATGGATCACATACCCTTTTATTGGATGTGCTACATATGCTGATATATTATATCAGCCCAGAAACATAAATTATGTATGAACAAAATCCTGCGATGTCTGTTGTGATGTCTGTTTCTCAGAAAGTACATAAACACTTTTTTTTTTTTACTGGTATGTGTATATCAGGCATCCAAAGGCAACTTAATATCATTCCTTAAAGCAGAATAGATGTAACACAGTGCTACAACATGAGTTATTACACCAAGTTGTGTGTCCTCTCTGATAGACACTTGCATACTAGAAGCCTGGATTTTTTCAGACATGGGCCTTCCAAAGCTTTACGATTTCTACAATTGCTATAGAAGAGCCCAGCAGTTCTGGAAGCAATATTTTTGCTTTGACAGATCATTTAGCTATTCCTTCTCAGTACTGATGACAAGATAAACCCCAGGCCTTTATTGCCAACATGAAACATCAGCCAGATGAGAGATCCTGCATATTAGGCTAAAACATAATGCCAAGAAACAGAATATATAGCAATATCTGCCACAGAATTATTTCGTTATTAAAATCATCTGATTTTGAAATTTGTATAATTGATACCAAGCCCTTCTGAAACATACATGATACATTTGTCATGGTCAGTGTAGCCATAGTTTAGCAGATATCTCTAAAATCTCCACCTGTTCCCATCTTTCTAAGTGTACTCAGCAACTGTACTTCCATCTTCACGTTTCAAACAATGTTCCTTCCACAGTCAGAGTATTTTTGTACAACAGAACTGATACTGTTTCTCATGATTAAAGCAATACAGAATCTAACTAATTCACATAATACGAATCATCTGCTATGAATTTCCCTTTTATCTTCAAGTACTCAAGTAACCCAATATAAATCCCTCAGGAACACAAGAGAGCAGAGCTATCTTTAGCTAAAGTCTGCCCTTGAAGAACAAAATTTTGTTCAGGCTCCAGCTGTGCTCCAAAATCATCTACGACTGACATTTATTTTAAGTGGCTTGTGTAAGATGGAAGGCCAGACAATGATTGTTAAACACATTCAGGAAAGTATTATTAACCTTACAAAAATTATGTTGATGAATAGTTTTAAAAGTTGCTAACAGCACACAAAGGCCTAAAGAAAATCCAAATGCACTCTCAAATATCAAGTTTTCCTTTGCTGTACATTACATGATGTAAAAAATATAGAAATTTTGGGTTTTTTTATCCATACTAGTCCTGTCTCCTGTTTCCTCACTTTGACTCAATTGTTGTCATTCCATGCCATTAAAAAAAGTTGATTGTAGAAAGGACCAGAGGGTTTCTTAGAAGAACACTCACACATGGTGTTAGTGAAAGAGTCAGACACACTACATACTCCCACATGCACAGACATGTATGTATACACACACACATATATTTTACCAGTAGATGCTGCAGACATAAAATGCCCGCTGAGCTTAGCAGGTCCAATTCAATCAATGTGTGCACTCTGCTAAACCATAGCTCAGGAAGCTTTTCAAGGAAAATGCCAAGACAGGTCAGCTGTGGCTCTGTTCAGTCTGTCCTGTTTGCATTATCTGCCAGACACAAGACTTTTGACAAACTCCACTGTCAAAATTGTCTTGTTTTTCAACCTATCTGACCTTAGCACTGACCGCTATGAACAGCTCCTTTTTGTCCATTAAGTTTAGCAATTAATGTCTTTCCCTCATGGTCCCTTCCCCCAACTCCTTTTCAACATGAATTTCCTAATTCATACTTCAACACTCATCCAAATTCCCATTAAAGTACCAGCATTTACATTCTTAACTTTTTTTTTGTCTTTTACCACTTACTAAATGTTTGATGAGCAACACAAAGACTTTCTAAAGCATTCATCCACCTGACTTTACAGTGAAAGACAGTACAGAATCAACTTTATATGTGGAATTAATACTGAGCACACTGAAATACCTACAGCTAGTATTCTGAACATTTCCTTCGGCACCTCTGTTTTTTAGATATAAAAAAGTTATGTATGCCATTAGGGAAAATCCAAAAAGCAGTTTTGTTCTGCCTCATAGACTACTGGTTTGCTTCTCTTCCCCTGTAACTTTAATTCTGATCAATATTGGCCTACACTGGAAAATTCTCTCACTCTCTCCAACACAGGTATGGGAGTACCACCTTTTACTGTTCCATTTAGTGGTGACAGGTGCTGCTTATGTTATATCCAGCAACACCATCAAAGGGTACCACCCATGTGGATACTGATACTCCTGTGGGAAGCAGTTGTACAGTCACTACCTAAGCTGACTTGAAAATCTCTGCAAAGCACTGCTAGATGGGCAGGAATTCTTATTTATCAAGGATAAGGACAGATCTGTACAACTTTACTACAAGGAAGGCTTTTAGAAACGTACGTGGCAGCTGGTGGCATTTCTAGCACATGTCTAGAGCTGAGATCTCCTTTCTAGGAAAAAAATGCTTCACTGCAGTTACTATCATTATGTCCTGACAAAAAGCTACAATATATTTTCTTTTCAAGTTCTTATTTGGTGTGACATTGTTGACTACGGCTTAATTATATATGTAAATAAAGTAGTGGCCATCACCTTTCTATGATGATGTTGCTCTGAGTTAATGATGAAAAGGGACATGGAGAGGCTGTGGGACATGTCAGTGTTAATGAAGATTTATTCGGTAGTGACATTTGATCAAATCTTCTTGGCAAAGTCTTAGGTTTCATTAGTTAAAGATGTAAAGCAGTCTGTCTGATTAAAGGGAGAAAAAGCAGTGGGGAGCTCACATAAATTACTACAGCTCAATTAGGTGCAGACAGTTTAGTGAGTGTTTATTACCAGTAGAAAGGAAGATTTTCCAATTAGATTAAAAGGTTTTGAAAACAACTCTTATAGTGAACAGTGATTTAGACCCATTGCTGGAATAATACATTGTGAGAAGCTGCATTGATTAAAAGTAAGCTGGTAAGTTATTTGCATTGCTTCACTGTTTATCAATGGATCCCCTGCTGCCTAGGTACAATTTACCTCACAAGATCAATGTCTGGACTTGGCTAATTTTCTCCTGGCTGAAGATTTATATGGATGTAAAGGGCATCTACATCATGTCTGAAAATACTGAGGAGATTTATTCAGGATGATCATCAAGGAAGTGAAGTTGTATCAATCACCAGAAGTGTACCCTGGCCATGCTGTGCCCTTCAGGCTGGCATCCCCGCTGCAAAGCTGGATTTAAAGACAAGACATTTTAATCAGAAAGAAACTTCAGTCCAGTGAGGTTCCCCAGGCTCATTGTGAAAACTGAAAAGGCGTTAAAACAAAAGTAGACGTATATAGTGCTCAGACAGTGATCAGCCAATGTTTCTGACAAATGATTGAAGGTACTCTGTGTACAGTGCAAGCCTGTGATTCATGAATCCCAATGTCCAACAGTGCAGAATGTGACTTCCAGCAGTGCTGAGGTAGCTGGAGTCCAAGTCTGGACCTTGCCAAAAGGTTTTTAGATATGAGCTGTGAAAGGTAGGGGGTCATTGTCCATGGCTCTGAATGACTGATTGATTCCAATGTGGAATGGCATGGGGAGAAAAGGAAAAAAGGAAAAAGAAAATGAATGATATTTAAATTCTTTATATTCCTACTGTGCCCTTCAGATCACACAAAGGCTTGCAGCTGCTTCTAATCCCTGTCTCCCAGAATTGTTTATTGTGAAGATTGGAGGAACTGAGACTCACAAACGGAGAAATAAATAAAATAATTCTACTTTTACAAATTTAATTCAATAATGACAGTGCTCCACATGGAAAACTTTCTTCTACTTCATATGTAAATTGGACTCAAAAGAATCCAAAAGTTACAACATCAAACTTTCATATCTTTTTTTCTTTCCCCTGCACATTTCCACATGCAGCATTTCTCCTCTGTTAATGCAGGTCTGCAAAGTTTAAACTTAAATCTATGCCATCAGAGACACTTTCATGAAAGCAGAACTGAGCCCCTCCTTTTGGCTTTAACAATAAGCCATTTGGGATTAAGAAAAGTGCATAGGAATGGTGGTCAGGGGAAGGAACTATAGCATAGTGAGTTCTACAGAAAATGAAAATCTGGTATGCAGGGGCTACTGTCCTTCATTGCACCAACATGCTACATGTTCTCCAAATACACAAAAAAGTTCATTCTCCCCCTAAAAGCTTCCTCAAGTAGGACTGGCACATATTTTTTTTACAAAACCTAATTTAAACACAGATGTGTGAGCAAAGACTGTCACATGAACAAAATATTCCTTTTAAAATAATGGTTCACTGAAGCTACAAGAGTGTGGTACTTATCCGAATAATCCCAGAGGCTTATGCTCATGTGCTCACTGCGTTCTTCTAAATTACACATTTGAGCCCTAAGAGTCCTAGTCCTTATCTCATAATGAGCAGAGTTCATGTAGTCCCTATTTAAACTGCTTTGTCCTGTCCAGTTAAGCCACAAAGCTTTCTTTGGAGGATTCTTCTCTACATTTCAGCAGATGTCACTGCCCTCACCATAACTACACTTCACCAAAACAACAAGCTAACAGTGAATAATGGTTCACAAAAAAAAAAAATTCACATTCAAATCTCTCCAGACACCCCAAATATTACCACATATTTTACCATATTAAATAACTGCTCATGAATAAAACACTGATATTCTTTGTAAACATTACATTGCTGTTGGTTAGCAAAACTGAGATTTTGGTTCACTTTCCTTATAATTGGAAGGGCTTGCCATTTAAGGAAACAATTAACATTTTTTTACAAGCAACAAGATTGTGAATGACACCTTCAATTACACTAAATACATTTAATTATGATTTATTGGCACATAGCAACCTCTTGTAACATTGCAGGCCAACATGCATTTTCGCTTAATTAAACTCATTATAACAACACTTTATTACATAGAGGGGAAAAAACCCCAAACAAACAAACAAAAAAAGGCCCATATTTCATAATTAACTGTTCAAAATTAAGGTCATAGGGTAATTACACAACAGATTTCTTAGTATCTAACTGCTACTGTTACTAATAGGAAAAATATCTGGCAAACATGTAGATATCAGAAGAGGTCTTAGCTATGAAATTGAAACACCCTTGAAGCTTAGTCATGTCCTGGGACAAAGGCAACAGCATCCTGCACTCCTCTGATTGTTTACTGATTTTTTCACTAGTAAAATTTCCTGTGTCATCTTACATGTTCCTTTCCCCCAAGAAAACCATCTCCTTTTATTGGAGGCTAAATACACATCAATGGTAGCAATTTCATTTGCCCCACAATTGGTGACAGTGCATTTTACTACATTTAAAAAAAAAAAAAATCAGTGGTAAAGAAGGTTAAATATAGGAAAGAAGGATTTGAATTATTAATCCTCAAAATACCTAGGTCCTTCTAAAATTATATCTAAGCAAATTCTAAGTACAATAAAGTCTCTGAACCCATTTTTTTTCTGAAATGTAGCGCAACACATTATTTTGTTTAAAGTTTACCATCCTTGTGATTTGACATAATTCACACAAAGAATTTAATAGGGATATGGTCAAAATCACATGTGAAACCCATGTACTCAGATGCTCTTCTTTCTAATAGGATTTATTTAGGCAACTCCTGGGTGGAGATTAAAACTTCACCTGCACACAAACCCTTTCCATTCTCCTGTTAATCACAAGGTCAGAGCTAAACTGCAGCCTGTCAGAAGTCCTAATGAATATGGTTTACACATCATAGCTGGTTGCTTGCTCAGCAGCAGCCTGTGCTATCTGGAGGCCAAAGATAAGTGCTCAGGGATTACCTTTAAAACAATCCACCCAGCCCTTTTGTCACTAAGAGCAGAAAGTCAGGAAAAAAAATGGAACTGTAATCCTTGCTTTTGTGTAGTGACCATTTTTTAGAAATTGAAGATTCGAGAAAAAGCCCTTGAAAATCAGTATCAAAGCTCAGCCAAAGTGGTGTGGCCCTTACAAGGTCAGGATGTCTGGTTCAACTCCCTCCTCTCTCCCTCAAATAGCCTTTTTGGCTATTTTAGTCCTGTTGAGACTATAAGAGCCTGTTTGCTTAAATAAAGAAAGAAATCTGTTACAAACACCTTCAGTCCCGATTGTTGCCATCATGTGCAGGTAAAATCATGAAATCAAAGAATCATTAAGGTTGGAGAAGACCTCTAAGATCATTGAATCCAGTGATTAACCCGGCACTGCCCAAGTTCATCACTAAACCATCCATAACCACCACATCTATACATCTTTTAAATACATCCAGTGGCTGATGGTGACTCCACCACTAACCTAGACAGCCTGCTGCAATGGTTGGTCAGCCTTTCTGTGAAGGACTTTTTTTCCTAATAACCAATCTAAACCTACCCAGTGCATTTTATCCAATTGCTTTTTTAACTGGGAGACAGAACTCATCTGGCTACAACCTCCTTTCAGAGAATTATAGAGAAAAATAAGGGCTTTGCTGAGCTTCTTCTGCACTGTTGGCCCAGAACTTCCATAGGGCAAAGGAGAACAGACAGCTGAGAATGCAAACTGCTCTGCATGGCCCACCAGGACCCATGCAGCCTTCCAGAATAACTGGTTATTACTTCAGCCACATCCACACGGGAGCATGGCATTGAGCTTCAGACTCCTGAGCCCTTGCTACCCAGAGCTCCTGTCACTGCTTCAGATTTAAAGGATCATTGCTGAACAAAAACAACTTTAAAGGCACTGTTTTAACTTCTCAAAGGTGAAGGCTTTCAGAAATGGTCTGACTTGGTTTTGCTCCTTCAAAAATGTTCCAAACTGGTTTTGAACATTTGTCATTCTAAAAGTAATTCATACGATATAGAGGTGGATACAATTATGACTGTAAGTTCTGTAGAATCATCACATCCACTAGTCAGTCAGAGCTGGTTTCCATAAAACCTGTTAATTTTTCACATTGTGCCAGTATCTCTCAAGGGCCATAAAATATAGTGGAGTGCTTCATACTCTTCAGTGGTTTTAATATACAGAAGCAGGAGAATATGGATCTCTCCACACCCAACAGACCAGGAATTTATCAAGCAGAATAATTATTATTTTACCTTGCAATTTATTCCAAGGTACTAGCAAATATTAGCTGTAACTTGCAATTGCTTTTAATTTTAAAACTTTGAAAGAAAAAGAAAGAATATGCTACTGTGTTAAGTCCAGATGAAAGAAATACAGAAGAAACTTTTTTTTTTCTCTTCTTGTGTTGGATTACCTGAAAAATCTTCAAGTACATTCATTCTAGGAATCCAGCTGTGTTCTTGAAACACCAAAGAGGATGTGAGAAGAGCATAAACAAAATCTAAACAAAAAATCCCAAACAACAAACAAACAAGAAAAGGCAACTACAGAGGAATTAAAAGGATAGCATCCAGTCAAACACACAGTATCCAGAATACCACCATGGAGTGAGAAATTCCTTAGGAACTTTTAATGATGTAACAAGCTATATGTGCTTATAAACATAATTCATAAGAGTTATATCTGCTGAGACAACAACCAGCACACCTGGGCTTCAGCTCTGAACTCAGATTTTAAATTCAAAGCTCTGCCTGCAGCATGCTTTGTATAAGCTCTGTCTCTTTCATATGTACAACTTCGACTTGTACATATTTGCCCTGCAGACTTAAAATTGCAGGGAGAAGGCACAGACTGACCACATCCCAGTTCTGCAAAGAAAATCAAAGCTTGATTTACCATACTGAAAGGCTGCAGGGTCTCCTGAATGCCCTGCTGTATTTCTTACACTGGAAGAACTCTCCAGGTTAAGGAGCAAGCATCGATCTGCCCTAAATGTCACCTCTAAACTGGGAAGTGCTTACTCAGTTCTGTCACTGGGGAAGAAGTTTGTCGTGGACCAGTGCTCAGTGATTTTTACTGGTATTATGGCTGCATCTGCCGTGCACATATAAAAGTGTCACAGGCTGTTCTCTCTCCTGCCACCACTGCGCATACACCATCAGCACAGACACAGGGTTTTTATAACTTTTGTTACAAAAGATAAATGTGCAAGCAAATGAGCAATTGCAAATGCAATTGTTATAGATATATATATTTCTTACCTGATTTTTTGCAATGTGTGTCCTGAACTGCTGCATTCTCAATTTTCAAACCTAGTCACCACAGCAAGAACAAAGACTGTCGCTGACAGGACACACCAACAGCTTCCTTTGAGTATTGTCAGTCAAGATGTTCTTCAGGAAATAAAAAAGGCAGAAATCTCTCAGATACTTAAATTTTACAAGGATTTATTAGTTCTGCATGGCAGTTAACTGTTTTAATTTTTTTATAAAATTATACCAGCTCTTATTTAAATAAAAGGGATGATGACACCAGCCCCTTAAGTCTTTTGATGGTTTTTTGGTTGCCTAAAAACAGAGGCCAAAGAAAATTAAGAGAATAAAAAGCAGTTATATTTATTGAGGGGCCTTCAGGTACATTAAGGGTGGATGAAGCCCATCCAGGGGCTACACCGGTCACAGGTTTTTACACTTTTTTAAGTGTGATCCATTTGCATATTGGGGGTTAATCTCTTAATTACAGCTTCAGGTAATGAAGTCATTTACCCCAAGTTTGCTTCTTACCAACTGCCTTTTGTTTACATTTTTTGGGCCTGAGACAGTGAATTGTCCTTGATTCCCAGACCTAGAGAGGAACTGTTTTGTCTGACTAAAATGGGAAAGCAGTACCTAACACTCTATATGGAGTTAGAGTTATATACTAAAGAACTGCAGGATTACAAATATGTGGAAAATATAAAAGCTAAAATCCTAAGGCATCAATTTTACGACAAAATGTCTTCTCTTCCAACCTCACAACACCAGAACCTGTCATTAACACTTTGGAAGCTTTGTACTAAGAAATTTCTGTGCTGCTTTTTTTTTGTGGTGCTTAATATAACAGAAGCCTTTACAATCAAGTCAGATATGTTCAGAACTTCAAAGAAACATGTTCCAGATTAGTGAAGTAGGACAAACCCAAAATGAGTTACTCCAGACCAATGCCTGATCAGAATACTTTTCACCTAAGAGCAGCGCTGTGCTGGATGTTATTTAGTTACCTTATAAATATCTTATAAAAATATCTTATAAATTACCTGCAGTTATCTTCAAACAGATTTTTTTGTTGTTGTTTTAGAAACAAAAGATCCATGGTTTTCATCAGTGTTCTGCTTTCAACAATGCTTCAAAACCTGTTTTCAGAGGTTTGTTCCCCATGTGAGTGTGCTGATTAAATGAAGGGACTTCACAAATAATTTCATGCTATGATTGTTGAGAATCATTTTGTAGGAGGAAGAGCCATAATAGCTAAGCACTGACCTTATTAAGTTGCAATAAAAAGAAGTTACCACTGACAACAGCAAATTCAAGACACTTTACGGCTGAAAAATGCAATGGTAGATGGCAGAATTCTTTTTAATTGGAGGTTAGCTTTCAGCGTTTTGTTAAGACCTGCAGCTTGCATCTATCTATTCAGCACACACAGAAAAGAAGTTTTACATCTGGTCTCAAAATCAGTAGTCAGAACTAACAAACATTTTATCCATTTTCAAAAGTTCTTTTTTATTAAAGGTTTCTTTTTTTCTTAGTTCAAAGGTTTCTTTTTTTCTTAGTTCTATCCCACATCAAATATCAATACAAAAAGTTATGGAACAACATTTAAGAACTTATGTATCTTGTGGGTGCCCCATTCCAGAAGACTCATGGTTAGAGAAGACTGATGGGCTTTTTTCATGGGTAGGTGGTTAAGCTTTTTTGCTCTTCAGTTGTTCATCCAAATGTCTCCAGCACTTCTAAGGAGTGGTACCAGTGACAATAAAGATGGAAAAAAGCTACTCAAGGTACATTGCTTTAAGCTACATTATGTAGGTCAGCTCCTCGGGATATTCCATGAAAAATGTCCTCCCTTACTTTTACAGGGTATGGGATATTGTTTTCAGTGTAAATAGTATGCTAGAAGTCAGAGATATGTGTAATATAGCTTTGGCAGTCTGAAAATTCTCTTATTCCAGCAATCCAATTTTGAGATTTTTCCAATACTGGAAATTTGTGAGATAACAAATCTCAAAAAAAAAACAAGTGCCTGGATTTCCAAATTATTGTGGTTTATTTTATTTGCTTACTTTTTAATTATTTAAATTCCAATATTTGAACTGCCAGTATCCTGAGGATTGCATAAGTGCAAGCCATCTAAAGCCTGATGCTTTTTTTTCTTGGTGCAGTATCGCAATACCATATTTTATGTTTAGTATTTTGTAAAACACAAGGAAAACTGATGAAAGCAAAGTGGAGAGCAATAATGTGTCATTATTTGGCTTTGCACAATAGCACAGGCTGTCCATGTCATTATCTACCAATAAAATCAAAATTTTTTACTTTTTCTACTTTCTACTCTCTTTATGAAATAGAGTGAAAAAAATTAGTATTGGTAAGACTGGTGAGATTTCACAATTCTCCCCCTTGTCCAGTTTTACCTAGTTGCCCGATTTAGAAGGATGATGCCTCCAGATCTCTTTGGAAATATCCTTCCCTTCTCCGGGATTGTATTTGCCACCAGGGATGAACCTGCTTATAATAGCTAGGAGGACTTTGCCTATGGCCAGGTAAGGTACTTGTAGGTCAGAGCTTCCAACTGTGATAAATGGTAATTCATGTTTTCATAATATTGTTGTTATAGTAGGTAGAAATAAAAATGTGTTTTTTGAGAAAGCAAACTAAAAGCCTCTCGCACAAGGCAGAGGAGTGGGTATGGGCTTTCACCCATGTCCAGAGGAGGGAACAAAGGAATTACAATACTAACAGAAGGTGGAGGACTACGGCGGAAAGAAGACACTCAACGCCTGATAAGACTTGATGGCTCAGAGATGGTATCTTATCAGGACCATTTGGACCGCTCAGGAGTCTCCTCCACCTAGGAAATCCTTTCAGGAGACATGACCCTGCTTTCAGAAATTACATCAACCACCAAAACGAAGTCACCAAGGGACAAAAGAACTTACAGAATTTCAGACTCACATAGTCCAGCCAGAAAAAGTATAAAAACAGCTGGCATGGGCTCAGTCCTTTGTGAAAACTCGTGGGTACAGTGCAACAGAGGCTGTACTCGTGATTTCACCCAGTGCTGGCACTGCTTCCTTGATTGTGGGCTTTGACAATTCAGCTGTCCAAATTCTCTGGCAAATAAATCGCTTTCGATGAAATTGGCTCTTTGAATTTATAACACAACCATGGTGCTTTAGACTCCTGGTTCCCTCAACAGCAGGAGCTCCCTCCGTTGGCTGGGGGCTCTCCCTGGAGGCGTGGGGAAATGGAACATGTGGGAGTTGTTGGATTCACAGGGTGATGGGAGATGTCATTACTTAGCAGAGTAAAATCTATTTATGAATGTGGTTATTGCCATCATTCCAATGAAAGATGAGTAGCTGAGTACATTCCAGGAGTACAAACCAGATATGGAAAACGCTGCTCTTCATTCTGCTGCATTCATTATGCTCCATCCCTGGAGCTGTGCAAGGCCAGGTTGGATGGAGCTCTGAGCAAACTGATCCAGTGAATTGTATCCCTGCTCTTGGCGGGGAGGTTGGAACTAGATGGTGGTTCAGGTCACTTCTACAGTTCTGTGATTCTGCTCCCCAAGATGTGAATCCCTTACAAGGGCTCTAGGGATGCTGGGGACCATGCCCGAAAGAAAGGGACAAAGAAATAATTTCCTCTGCTTAGAGGCTCTACAGATTTCAACATAGAAAGAACAATATAGGTTTTGCCTTTTCTTTTGCTATGTCTATGACAGACTTTTCAGTTCTATTGGGTCAGTTTGGCTGTAAATTAATCCCCCATACTGAAGATAGAGAACAAATGCTCCCATATTGTCCAGAATTATAAAGCTACACAATTTCTTGGTTACATCAGAAAGGAATCAGAAGAAAAATATAATGCTTGTACTTTTGGTTGTACTGTGAGAATAGAGTATAGCACCCAGTAAGGAATAACAGATGTCTGCTAGAAAGGAAAAAGTTTAGAACAGAGAAAAATTCTTGGAAGAAGAGTCTTCCTTTATCAGGAAACTATAAGAAAATCTATTTTGAGCTGCTGGGAAAGATCACCATTAAAGGAATTTTTTCCTTTGGAAGGAGCTTTCAGCTTGTCTCTGTCAGTAATATATTAATGCTGGATTAAATTCTGTGTGAAAAAAAAATATTCACTAAATATAACTTAACCTGAATTGAAGAAATTATTTCAAATCCTCTCTAGCTCATTATAAAGAAAATTCTTTTAATGTCAGGTTGCATCCAAGAGATTTATCCAGCTACTCTAAGTAATTTGTGAACCATATCCGGATCTTTAGGTATTGGGCTTGGCTGTACATCTTTCTTTGCAATTCCTAGCATCCCAAAATTAGCAGAATATACCTGGTGGACCACAAAACAGAGGTGTCAACTTGAACATGTGTGTAGTCAACAGTTTTGATAAGACCTACTACTTCTGAAGCAATTTTGAGAATTCAAAGGAATTCAAAACAAAATCTTGACGGTGGTGCAAATGGTTAAAGGTTAATTGGTTATCCCGAATGTTTGTGCTTGAGATCACTCAAAAAATCACCAACAAGGGTATGAGCAAAAGTCAGATTTCATATTAAACTACAACACACAATAAATAGATTTGTTGGCAAGATTCCCTCTACTTACAAGGGGCAACCAAGACACAACAGGGAAAGCAAGCAACAACACCACCAAACAAAATCCAGGCAATCAAAACAGAAATGAATTGAAACTACCTGAGGAGATGTGTGTGTGTCTGCGTGTAAAGACAGGATAAGCAAGGATGAAAAGGAATGCGGCCTAAAGCTTAACAATACTTAAACTTAACAGTACTTTAACTTATCTTATAACTTAATTTATATTTAACCTTAACAATGTAACAAAGAAAAAGCACTTAACAGCATTTAGCCTAAATCATAACTACAACTTAACTTCCAGATTTGTTATAGCATATGCCCAAAGGGTACGCACGCAGACAGAAACAGCCAGCAGAAGAGAAGGTACCTGTGGACAAACCCCCCTCAGAGGCCAGTGAAAGTACTCACTTCAGATGCCTCCACATCTTCAGACAGGGGAAGGATCGGGCCTCAGGGAGCGAGGGGATCAGCCCTGGACTTGTCACAGATCAGTGATCCTCCAGGCGTAGCCCTCAGATCCTGGGGGCTGCAGGCTCTGAGAGGCCCCCTCAGAGGGACATTGCTGGGCTGAGGCCGCTGCAGCCGCAGGAGAGCTCAGGGAGCCCCATCTTGGGACCGCTGTGCGTTGGGTCCCTAGAGAGTGGGCTTTGGTCACAACAGTGCTTCATCCGGGCCACAGTCTGGGTCAGCACTTCCTTTAAAAGTGTGAGAATAGCAATGTTACGCCATTCAGGCCAGAGAAATATTTACCAAGGCTGATCATGAGAGAAACAAGTGCTCACTAGGAGTTCCTGAGAGCAGTGTTATTTGATAAGCTCAGAAAGAGCTGAGTCCAGGTAGTGTTTTCAAGGATGAGGCCTAACAAGCATTTTTTCAGATCACACCGCAGCCTGGAAAGGAATTAAGGGGGAATGCACCACCACATTGGTCCATTTGCATGTTTTCACAAGCTTTATATTCAGAATCTTGAACTCTTAGCCATCCTTTCCAGTTCACATCCCATTTACATCCTTTAATAAACCTCAAGTGCTCACTGTCTTTCCTTGTGATTCCTCAACATGCAGAGTGGCACGTTTGGTGCCAGGAAAATGAGTGACATCAACATGAGGTTCAGCTGACAGACCAATGATGCTGAATGCATCTCATAGCCACTGAAATTTGCAAACATTAGATGAAAAATTACAGGAACAATTCAAATCTTCTCTCCCTTAAAACGCAATGTGGATTTTTACCAATAATAAAGACAGGATGGCATAATCATGCTACCTTAAAAAAAAAGAAGTGTGTAAATTGGTAAGGAAATATTTCTAATTAATATGGGTGGAGAGGAGACATAACCAGTATCAATACACCCAAACATTTTACAGAAAGAAAAGTAGAAAACTTTCCCATAGGATTCTAATAGAACAGAAGTCTAAAACAGTTCAAGAAACTTAACAGTACACTGCATAACAGGCAGTTCCAAGAGAAACATTTCTTGTCTGTGAAGCAAGTATTAAAGTCAACATAGAAAAGCCTGTCTTCCCTATTTTATTCATACATAACTTTTTGGTTTCTCTAGCATAAATTTTCAGAAAGATGTTTCAGAAAGAAAACATCTATCTGAAATTAAACAGATGTTTTTTACCCATTTCTGCAACAACTATAGTTTTTTAGGTAAAAGCCAAGAATTCTAATTTGAAAGCAATTCTAAAATGTATTTAACCAAATATCATCCCTTCTGTGTGCAGTTATGAATATACAGAGGTGGAGAACTGTGAGTACATTACTTGTTTCTGCATCACACAGAAAAAAGGCATTCACTGCCTAGTCAGACAACTGAAATCAGAGTGACAATATTTCTATTTTTGGACAGTATGCTAGCAAATACAATAATCCATTTTAAAATTCTATAGTTTCTAGCAATATAGTAGTACTCACATTAGGTGCAGAGAGGATCACAATAGACTGCCTCATTCTTTTGCAAAACTACTCTTCCTCTGAGCGGCATCATGATTCTGTAAATTAACATTAAACGTTCTCTTGAGGCGTGCATCACTGAGCAATGAGCTGTCAATATACAAATGTAAAAGTACCATGTTCTAAATACAGTAGATGGATCAGGATGTGGCACACACAATAAAAAACTCTACAATAATCTTGATTTTATCATTCCTTTACAAACTGCTGTGTTGAAGGGAACACATATATCCATTGCTCATACACACTAGCAATGCTTCTGTAAGGAGAAATGTTAAAAATTGCTCAATGCCATTGTTATTACTTACTGTGCTGTTCTAGATTTTAAATAGTCAAAATTTTAAATTGTGCTGGAAAATGCAGAAGCTTTTTATTTCTGAAATTCTGATATCATTTATTTATGTAGCTAAATAAGTATTCTTATCTATGTTATATACCCTATCATACAGATCATCTTTGAAAACCCTGAACCTTAGAGGTGATGCTTCAGGCATGATTTAGTGGACATACAGGCTAGAGTGAATGATAAGGAAGAATGATAGTTTTCTCAAAGGAAAAGTAAAGAGACAGATAGAACAGTACTTTATTAAAAGAACTGTAACCCACCTACCAGAAAGGTGCTGGCCTCATGGTGACTTTCTCCCTGAAAAGCGGGTACAAAATGTAATCAGTCAGCAAAATTCTGGGGAATAGTGAAAAATGCTGTGTGATACTTTCCCACAAAACAGAAAAAAACCCATTGCTTTTGCAGCATCCTTAAAACCTCCCACAGTCCTCCTATATTCAAATGTGCCTGTGGAATGACCTCAGACCTGAGTACACCAATGTGCTGCTTTGCTGTGTCTGTACAGTTTCTCAGCTTTTGTCCTACCATGGCTCTGTCTCTTTATGTACGTTGCTGTAATAGAACATGGGAATATGTAATTCAGCTACAAATGGCTTCAGTAAATCAGCCTAAAATTTTACAACTGGGAAGGGAAAGGGAGAGAAGAAAAGGAGAGAGCTTCCACTAAATATGCTTTAGGAGAACACTCAAAATGGTAAATCGTTCCGAAGGAAACATGAGAAAACATGAAGAAACAGAGAAGAAGATTTGTGTAGTCATTGCAGGACTGTCTAGGAGCACAAAGGATCTGGATAACACGAAGTAGCAAAGTACTGTAGGATTTGGCCCTAAGCATCTTCCCATCTCCTTAAGGAATTTCATTCCTAAGGGATTAAAGGCAGTAAGCTCTAAGTTGTGTACATACACGTTTTCCTCTAATGTTGGAGTAGCCAAGATGGTAACAGCATGGCCCAGAGGTCACACATGACACTGAAACACTAAATACAGGGGTTTCTTTATTTGCTGTGAAATGGAAATAACTGCACTGTTAAGGAGAAACAACGAACCTTTACAGCATGCTAGGAACAAAGCCTCATCTCTCTGACAATTGAATTCTTGGCCCCATTAAAAGGGTTATCAATCAGGAAAGATGCCAGTTAACAGTGTTTCTCATGATACAAACACCTTTCCAATAGCAAGTTGACTAAGAGCAGCAACTCATTTTACATAGGTCACTGACCAAGCTTTAGATAGCAATGAATTTTAGTCACTACCAACCTGAGACAGACATGACCCAGTGACCTGGAGGCAAAAAGGCCTGGATTACATTACCAGCCCTCTGATCCACCCTGTCCCTTGAATATCTGGTTCCATTTTTACATTTACATGCTGTGCAATTTAGTGTGCTACCTCTATACACCTGTTTCCCATAACTTGCTTAGTGTTAGCAGTTAAATTTGCCAAACCTTAGTCCACAAGCTTCACCTAGAATGTTCACCTAGACCTGTTAAACTTCCACTGAGTGAAGTAAAATTTCCAGCCATAGAAGACACATTCATCAACAGAAGCTGCAACCTTAGAGTTAAGAAAAGAAACAGCCCACCTATGTTTCTTTTGAAAATGAAAGAACCTAATGTGGAAGAGGAAGAACCCAAGCCTTATACTACTACTGCCGTGAACTCCTGCACGAGGGGTGGGGAATTCAGATTGCAAAGGTAAAATTGCCCAGGAAATTCTTTGTTCAAGTCCCAGCTTGAGCTATGGTACTATTAGTAAAAAGGACTTTATGGAAGAATCTCTCTTTAGTTTACAGATTCAGCAGAAACCTACAGTTGAACCCTGCCATGGTGGCTGGCCTGCATAATTTCCATAACATATCAACCACTACAGACACACAATATGAAATAGCATTCAATGGGCAATCACCATGTATTTGGGTCAGGTTTACTTAGCTCTTGCCATTGATTATATTAAAAGCAATAATCCTCTGAAGAAAATGAAGCCCCTTGCACACTAAAACATTATTAGAATTTTTTATTTCCTGCTATATAGCAATTCATCTGCAGGCAAAATGCTTATGACAAAAAGAATTTATAATAAAGCAAAGTGTCTATATTAAATAAAAAGGAGGAAACAGCAGAAAAGAGGGAACAATCTTAATTACATTTTTGAATCTCCAAAGATAAGAGATGAAAAATATCTCAGGAATAGGAGGAAAAGATTCACTTAATATTTTGCTTCAGACTCCTGCTTAAAAAATCTTATTTTTTTCTGGACAAATATAATGAGATTTTTTTTCCTTGTGTTTCCCAACCACAAATATATAGCAGTGTCTGAGGGATTTAATTTATTTGAAGATATTTTTCTTAATAATACTCCCTTTAAAGATATTTCATTGCTTTAGCTGATACCATTTTGCCATTTTCAAGCCTAGTTTCTAGAAATCAGTTTTACACATTTCATTTCTTCACATTCAAGTGTCTATCTGTAACCACACTTCCATTTTTTTGACTGAGCCTCTTAAAAACACAACAGAAAACAGCTTTTTCTCTACCTATTGCTGATAGTACCAACAACCACCCATGACACTCTTTATTCTCTTTCCCTCTAACCATTCTAAATGGTTATCCTCACAGGCTGATGATGGTCCTCCAAGGTTTTATACTGGTAGACTGATGGTCCTTTTGATGAAAGAATTGATGAAAACATCAAATCTCTAATTTAATTGGAAGTAACACAGCTGTAAACTCAGGAAAAAGACAATATTCCAAAGAGTACATCCACTGAATTATCAGTCTTCTAATACAAACATGTAATACATGGGCACATACAAACTTAATACATACTCACATCTTTATGGATAAATAAATACAGGCATATATAAATATAGTTACTAAAGCTCTCAGCCCTGTAAGCAGATACTGTCTCCATCATTTAAGATCTATTTGTACTATAAAATATTGTACCTATTGACTTTGAAAGCATTGCTCACATTATATTTTATTTTAATATTTCTGAGCCAAGTTTAAATGCTCTCATTTTTGTAAGCACGTATACTCTAATCAACTACTTAACTAACATCTTCATCAGCTGTTGAGATTATTTCCTGGCTGCATACAATAAAAGGATTATACACATTACATAAATATAGAATTGACAATGGCTTTATATATGAAACTACTTAAGGGCTCAGTTTTTCAGAATTTACTCCTAAATGTACCTTTATTTCCAGAAGTGCTTAAAGAAACAATATATAATGAATACCTCTGCCAACAGGCATTTACACTAGGAGGTCTCATTTTTGTGAAGTTAAATTAAAATCTCTATAAATATTTCAAAGGTCTATCTCTGCTACTAAGGTGTTATTTATAATTTTCATCACAAAGGCATCACAACTAATAATAATAGTAATAATAATAATAATAATAATAATAATAATAATAATAATAATAATGAAGTAATTATCATATATGTGTATGTAAGTATCTGAAGGGAAGGTGCCAAGAGAATGGAGCCTGGCTCTTCTTGGTCATACCAGGCAACAGGATGAGAGGCAAAAGGGACAAATAGAAACACAGAATTCTGCCTGAACATAAGAAGAACTTTACTGTGAGTGTGATGGAGCACTGGCACAGGTTGCCCAGAGAAATTGTGAAGCCTCCCTCTTTAGGGATATCCAAAAGACATCTGGATGCAATCCTGTGCCATGTGCTCTAGGATGAACCTGTTTGAGCAGGGAGGTTTGGCCAGAGAGCTCACTGTGGTCTCTTCCAACCTGATCCATTTGGTGACTGTGATTTCAGGGAAAGACTCCTAAAGGGTAAAAGCCACAGTTACAATAGGTTTGGTGTGTGTTGCAAATTTGACATTGGAAATTACTGTCATGTTCTTTAAAAAAAAAATAGAGGGCTTTGAGTGAAAAAGGGGCTGGCTGTAGTGAGTTTGAGAGGGTACAGCAGGATATTCTGGAGAGCATTAAGGCAAATTAGTGCTTAAACTGTTAGTTTAATGGCCAGATAAGAGGTGCACTAAAAAAGATAAATACATGACTACAGATAAATCAAATGACACCACTACATTAAAAACATAAGATATTCAGAGGATGCAGAAAAAAATCCTGAGTCTTTTTTTACTTTTATATGCTTTAACTCTATATTTTTAAACCACTTTACACTATTCTGGCAGAAGAAAGCCCTTTGAAAACTCTCCAGAACATAGACAGGAATTTGAGTGGCAGACACATCCTTACAGATTACTTACAATTTTTTAAGTTTTGGAGAAAGATAAAATAGCTTGCAAACCTGGCCTGGAAACACCTGTGATTTCAACATCTTCATTGGAACAACTTTAAGTGTTAAAATCCTGTAACCCGCCTATCAGCAACATTTTACACCAAGTTTCATTCACAGCCATGCTGCTGAATATGGGCTGATCCTTGTAGTTACATGTTGATCACTTCTCAACTACAATTGCATCAAATATGAGATTTTTTTGATGTTAATTTGCATTGGAATCATGCACAAAGTGCACAGTTTGTGAATACAAAATCAAAAGAAATGGCAATGCTTCTGTAGACAGCCATGGTTTAGCAAACATTGCATTTTACTTAAAACTCCAGAGGAAAAAAAAATAGGCCAATGAAAATTCATGGAGGTATTCTTATTTTAAGTATTTTCTAGATGTTTCAGTAAAAATAGAGGCTAACTGCTTTTATGTGCAAAAGAAATGCCCCTTTACTGAAATGGCATTTATTGTACATTAAGTATATCTTGAAAAATATCTTGCTTGCTTCTTTATAGTATTATTTTTTTTATTATTTTCAAATGTATTCAACCAGTATATAAATACTGTGTACAGACACTCAGATACTTCCTATCTGCTGAGATTCAAATGTGTCACTTCAGACTCTGAAAGCTGCTCTTTACTAACTCTCCTTTACAGCTGCCTGCATAAAATCCGTTTGGAGTATAATTAAATTCAAAGACAACTATTCTTATTAATTCAGAGTCTGGCTGAGAAATACAAGACAAACTCTTAGAAAAGTAGGAAAAGTTTGCATGGAAAAGCAATTATAATTTCTCTCTCTGATCAAAGTCTAATTTTGGTATTTGGTCATAAATATTGATTCAATGTGGAAAATAGCAAATGGCAACTTGCAACAAAAAAATACTGATACAATTAAAGTGTTTTAATATTAACCAGAGGCAGCAGTTAAATGTATTTTTTTAATACCTAAAAAGACTATATACAGGAAAGTACTTCATCTAACCTGAGCTACCATAAGTTCAAGTTAATTTTCCAGACTGACTGTCAGTAAATCTACAATAAGATCTTTCTTTGGTCCTCCAGGTTTTCCTTCTACACTCTTGTTAAAATGAGCCCAGTGAAAAAATCACAGCATGAACATTTAGAAATATGTAACCAGTTACTTCTCTGAAATTAAGCCCTAAGGTTTGCGGCCTTTAAAGGGATCAAAAAAAAGTGCAATGCCTTGATATTTGACATTTTAACCATGTAAAGCATTTTCCTCTGTGAAGATTTTAACAATGCAAGCAAAGGCTGCATTTAGTTAACATTTATTACCCCGCTTCCCTTACAGTTAAAACCAATCTGAATCTGACCTTCAGGTAAAGGTGAGTGTACTCCTCAATCTCCAGAACAGAAAGTTAAATCTGAGCCAGAGTATTTTTAATTCAATATAGTAGGTTTTCCCTAACTGCTTTCTCCTTCTGTTCAATAAATGTGCACCCATAAATACCTCTAGATTACTTAGGCATTATCTTTTATCTTGAAAATGGACACATCTTTTCAAGAAAATGTTTGCTTGAAGACAGAAATTTCTAATCAATATTGACCATGTATATTGCAGTTTTATTGAAAATATGTGGGATTTTCACTTATAAGCGGAAGTATCACAACTTGGTTCTGCATTATCAGTTTCACTTTTCCCTCAATGACCACATTCTGCTGCACTGCTGGAAGCCATGAATCTTTTCCAGAACATGTAGATATGCTTCTAAGTTACAATTTCCTGCAACTAAATGTAAAGGATCTTGTCTCTCAAATAGGAGATAGGAAGGATTGGAGGGATGCTGATAAAAATTCAAGACATGAAGTGCCACAACTCTGCAGATACAACATATTCACAAAACAAGAGCCAGAAAATAACCATATCTCTCCTTCATACAAGCTTAGCAGATTCTCTTGAGAAGACTAGCAAGATTCCAGGCTTCAAAAGGAGAAGCTGAAGAACATTAATTAAAAGAAACAGAAACTCCAGTTTCCTGAAATGAACATCTGGTCTGGATTTAGTAGTGAGAGGATTATTGTCCTGAAAGTGTAAACTGAAATCCATTTAAGTCTATCAAATTTCACACAAAGGTACCCTGAAAGCTCTTCCCCACCCTCATCCACAACTTGCCTTTCTTCATCATGTAAAAGAGAATGAATGCTTCATAAGCACATTCATTTCTCAACCCATTTCAGCCAGTCATTTCTCTTCACAGTAAGCGTAAGACTTGTCTTTTTCGATTCTTAGCATTATCATTTGGGAGAACACAGATACCAGTATGTGGGATTTTCACTTATAAGCCTGCATATTTCTGCAAATATCTGCTTCCAAGCAGATGAGCTCACACCAGCCACTTTGCTTGAGAACTCTCTATAGATAAGGCATAAGCAGATGCATTTCCCAATCCACAATAATTCCAAGCGCAAAGCAGCTGTCCAGAACAGCAGAAAGACTTCTTTGGAAACAGTCACATAGAACTAGTACATCCTGCAGACCAAAACTCTGTTGTTTACTTTCAAAAAATACTGTTCTTCTGAGATACCAAATATCTTTCCAGTAGACATACTACAATTTTAGGGAGCCAGGAAATTCTAGTTTCTGACTAAAGGGCATGGGTAGAAACACATGTGTTTATAAATTTTGTATAAACAGACTTAGCTCTCTTCACAACAAAAATCACATCCCAACACACCAGTTCTGGAAAGACTGCCTTATACTTCAAAAACCAGAGCTCTACAAGTAATGTGACATCTCTACAGATGAGGACAATACTTTTTTAGGACCCTTCAAAGACCACAGCTTGTAATAAATACCCAGTTTTTAGCTCCAGAACAGTCAGAGCCTGGGTTTTGCATATCAGAAACACCACCTGAAATGCCACAACTCTTAAGTCTCAGCATGTCACCTTCTCCAAGGCAAAAGTCCTCTGGGGGGTGGGGAAAGTACTCCTCTGATCCAAAAATATGCAAAAAAATTCTGCACGTGAGTGAAGAAGCATTATAAAACTCACTACTTCCTGACTGAAGAGCTGTTCTTGAAATTGTTTTCTCTACCATATACATGCAGAAAAGAAAAATCACAGTATTTCGTTCTCTAGAGAAATTATAAAAGACTGGCATATGCAGTATTAGACATGCTGACCCACAAAAACCACTCTGTTCCAATGGGAGTACAGAATACTTCTGAACTTGTTTCATCTGGCATTCCAGCCATGCCAGTTTCACAAAACATATTGAGAACTTTTACTTCAAATCACCCCCTTCTAGAATGAGTTTAATGATATCCATGTTGCACATCTATAAAACTACCAACTGATTTTTTTAAATATCCAGGATTTTAAAACAATCATCATACCTGGTCTGGGCACTAATTAATTTCTTTTAGGACTTCAAAGTGACTACTGAACTGGAAATATTATTTTCACGACTGACTTTACTCTGTTTGCAAGATAATAAGGTAGAGAAGGTACAGCCTAAACTGTATCCTGGCAACAAGGGTGCAGTTAAATTTTCTTTTCATAAGAAGGCTGAGCTATCTTATAAACTGGAACTGTAAATGCCTTTTGAGTAGCAAGTAAGCCAAAACCTTCAGTATTTATTATAAAAGGAAGACAATTTCTTTTCACCAGTGACAATTTAACCCTAAACACAGCAGGGTCTCTGGACAAGTTGAGCAAAGTTAGTAGGAAGAGGACTAACAGCACAACCCCTGAGGAACCACAAGAAATCAATGCAAGAACGATGACACTCGCTGCACGATGAATTTCCCAGCAGTGTTCCCAAATAAGTTAACGATGTTACAGTGCAATTAAACCACATTGTCCACGTCATGTGCTTCCTCCTAGATACAAGCAAGCTATTATTAAGTAGGGAAAGGAATTGAAGTTACAATACTTTTAAATTATGCAGTTACTTACTATGTATATTAAGGAAAACATTTTTTTAAATTCTTTATTAGTGAAAATCTAGTGCTCTAAGGCAAAAATCCATCCTAGGAAACTGCCTCAACAAAAAAAAAGAAATGGAATTGTACCAAATGTTCTTCTTAGAAAAATAAAAAAAAAAACCCTAATTTCTAGAAATTTCAGCTCAAACATCTGAAATTGCGTCTCATCATATTTAATCTCAAAATACTTACATTCAAGAAAAAATTATTAAGAAAAAATTAAAGACATCTCAGGCTGCACATACAGTATTTCAATGCAAATAGGACAGAAAGAGTTTAAATGGAAGTATTCTTTGGTACAGAGTTTGGCTTGCCATACAATTTGCAAATCATCAAACATTTTCATACAGTAATTGCTGGCCATAACTGATGAGTAACACTACAATAAAAAGATAGGAAGAGAATCCTTAGTAATATTTTCCCGTAAGCCTATAAAATTTTAAAATTTATTTTGCCCTCTAGAGCAACAAGCAGTTCTAGTAGTTAATTTCTGTACTTGTATTATCTTTTAGAAACTTGCCTAGTTTTTCCATCTGATAATAATGTAATAATTTGGTAATAAAACAATTCTTTTAACAGCTATGCCTATTACATCCAAAGAAAGGGGGCAAAAAACCCAAACATGAAACTCATCATTGCACCTGCCATAAACTTCATACTACTTCGCTGCAAACATGCCCTGCAAATAAAGTCATTGCAAAAAGCATTTTTCACTTTCCTTGGAAAAACAAGATCTTTATTACCAACAGCACTCTAACATCTGCGTTTAAACCCAGCTGCAGAACATTACGATACATAAAAACTCCTAAGACATGAAAAATGTACAAGGCTACAGTCTCAAAGTTACGGTATCACAAAATATTTATCCCCACAGGAATCATGACAGTGATGGATGCTCTTCTATTTTGCTGTGAAATATTTCAAAAGATTCTTGCTCTGAGTATTATATATATATATATATGTGTATAGTTAACATTGATATACCAGCCATATATGAGCCAAGCACTAGTTTTCCCATAGTTCAGGAAGGTAGAACTGCTCATGTATCAATCAAGTCCAGTTGCAACTTTATCTTCTAAGGCAGCAGTGAGCACAAGCAAGTTACTGTTATTATCAGGCAGGCAAACTCTTATTGTCAGTCAGACACACAAATATGATCAAAAATAAATTACTCAAAAACAACCAATTTAATTTATATGTAAGCTGGATCAAGGCCAAATGCATAGCAGAATGAAGGAATGAAATATGTTTTGAGGTTGTTTTCTCTTGCTGCATTTTAAATAAGAGATACTTCCATGGAAGAGCAGCTGATGTGTGCACAGCTCTGTAACTCATGATATTAAAACAGTCCCAGTAAAGAAGAGTAATTGCCTCTTGTACACAAGAGTTTCTCTGTATGCCTGCATGGTCTTTCAGTGTTCTGGGACAAAGTAGCTGAAGCATTATAAAGAAACCCTCCATGATATTATAAATGTTGAATAGGCAAAATGAATAGATGCAGAGTGCATAGAATAGTACAACTCACAAGGGTTATCATGTCATCCCTTTATAATTTTATCCGAATAGATAGAACATGATGAATAGAGTACAACCATCAATTAGGAGCTGGGTGAGCTGCAGTAATATGGATTCTACAACCCTCAAAATGCATTTTAAATATAAAGATAACATTTCTCTTTCAGCCATTATCATCTTAATTTTTCTGTTTGCATATCACAGTTTTTAAAAGTTAGTAAAAACATTGAAGTAACATCACCTTTTTGATGACAATGATGCCAACTTTTAAATCAGTATGGGTTACCAGGAGCGTAGTAGAAAAATTACTAGCTTTTTAAATTTTACTTTAACAGTTAAGTTCTGTGCATTTTCTAAAGAATGAAGTTTGGCAGTTGAACAAATCACCTGCTGTAACTCCAGGCAGCAGAAAATAACCTGCATCTGAAAAGAAATTTATTAAACTTGTCTGTCCCCTCAGAGGCCCACAGTGATCTCAGAATTAAGCAGCATGAATGCCATCTCCAGAAGATCATGATTTGCCTTTCAGTCAGATGCTTCCTGCCACTGATGAAACTTAAGCTGCATTCTCTGAAAAGGTTCAGCTTGAGAATTATTGCACTGCCATGGCTACGAGGTGAAATATATGATAGGCTCAAGGGGTCACCAAAGGAAATTGGTGGAACAAGAAGAAAAATCACCTCTCCATTTGGAAATGTATGTGTATATATATTTATAGATATATGAGACCTTTTGTACTTTAGCATATTACATATCCCTAAATTATAACTGAGTATCTCACAAACACCTAATAGAGACTTAATTCACCTACAGAGCACTGAATGTGATCCAGCAGTTTGCAACACATTAGTGTTTTTTACCAAAGACATTACAAGATTTTTCCAGACATCAATTCACTAGTAAAGCAACTATTTTTATTTAAAAAAAAAAAAAAAAAAAAAAAAAAAAGGAAAGAAGAGGAAGGATTGTNAGAGATTGTGGTTTTCTGTGGTTTTCTCAGGAGAAATTTGAATGTCTAATAGAAAATTTTCATTCATTATAACTCCTGCAATTACATGCCATTAACAGCCTCCCGAGGCATTGTCAATAGCTCCAATAAAACAGAAGAGATGACAGCTATTTTAAAATCTAGAAATGAATCAAGTCTCCACCTGGATTTTCTTCAAATGTAGGCACACAAGGATAAAGGGGTAACTTTTGAATAGAAATCAAGGTGGTCATTCTAATGAGAGAACAGAAAGCTCTCCACTCCTGTACTGTATAGTAATGTACATGCTGTACATGGCAGGACTGGGTCCATCGTGCCATTTTTAGGAATATGCAGAGGTTACCTAAGGAGGGACAAACAGGGTGTACAAAGTTTTTAATGCAGATCCCCCATCCCCTCCTTGACTGAGTAAGTACAACACTGGGATTACTATCAATCAGCAGCTTAGAGCCAGTTCCCCTAACTCCAGAAGTAAATACTCAGAACATCAAGCAATATCCTCAGCAATAAGAATTTTATGTGATTGAGTATCCAAAAGGACAAACATAGTCTTTATCCAATGCCTACAAACGTAGCAGTGAGAAAACTCCTATTAAAATGAAAACTAAGACAGAAAGCTATTTCTGGATGAGATAATCCATGGCTCACAGTCACTCTTGCCTGGGAGGTTTCAGTTACTCATAAGGCGATCTACCATTTCTAATAGAAATTAACAAGAGTTTTTTTTTCAGGCTGTCTCAATCCAAAATATATTTTTATATGGTACAGAATGTCCAATAACTTTTTCATATGCATGTATACACACTGTCATAGAAAATTACTATCATGTATTTAATATATAGCTTCCATTCAGTCCTCAGGTATTGTGCTGTAGAGAGCAGTGATAGACACACTTTGCTTATCCAGTGCCCTTTCTAAATGATCCTCCCAGACACCTTTTTGTTGACAGTCCGCAATTACACTTACTCTTCTACTCCACAAGATCTCAATTTTTTATGTCCTTTCCCAGAACTGTTATGAAAATTAGTCTTTTACTGTTTCAGCCAAACATTTTCCTGCTTGACAATGTGTTTTTGATTTTCTCTATTTATATCTTCTTGATTTTTTTATTTAAAGTGTAGATTGAGTAGTTCAAAAGATAGCAAAATGTTAGCCAAGGCAAAATGTAGTAGAGTAGTTTTTAAGCTACTGATAACTGTGAGACTCTTCTTAAAAGGTCTCTATTTTTTCTTATTGAACTCTGCTGGAATTGGTGCAGATAAGATACCAAAAGTACCACAGACTGAAGAGTATATAGATTCAGATTTTTTTTTTCATTTTCTATGATGTTTCCTCAATATCTGGAGAAGAAAATTTATAACAAATAGAATAGGTTTTAATATACAATTTAACTTTCTTATTGATTTAGAAAACAGACTAATGAAGTCCTGCTATATTATGCATGCTAAGAATTTTTTAAATGTTAAGAAATTACAATGAACTTTGAAATGTCTTTAAAAGAGTGCTTCTCTTCAATGGAAAATTGAAAATCTAGAGTTATAATCAGAAAAACAATCATATTCTCTCTTCTTGATAAAAAAAGATGGTTGCAACAGTTTTAGAGAAAAATTCTATCAACTGATTAGACAATAGAGACTTTATCATTACCATCCTTTCTAAGATTGAAGAATATTATAGAAAGTTTCAGACATTCTTTCTAGCTAAATACAAACTTTTACACATTTATATAATGATTGATACAACAGATGAAGGTTTTATGCAGAGCAAAAGCTCTTGTACTCTTGACAGTACAAGTCATTTAGGAACATATGATCACATGGCTTCAAAGCAGGCTAGTACACAACCTGGAATTCAGTGTACAGTATCACTTTAAGATGTCTTTAATTAGCAAGTACATGGAAAATGAAGTTTAACTAGTTTCATATGCAGAAATCTGAATCCATTTTAAGTACAGTGTTACTTTTGTCCTCTTTATATATATATTCAGTAGAAGATCCAGTGAGAGAAAACAGAATTGCTGGAAGTTAGTAATCAGCCAAACTAGAAGCCTGAGCAGTAAAAAATACTTTCTTTAAAAAGCAGTTCAAAAAAATTTTAGTCTTAGTGATGTGAGGAACATTTCACTGGAGTTCTGTATTTCCCCCAAAAGTAATCACAGCTGGTATGCTCAGAGATCAGGCAAAACTTCTGCAAAGGTAAGAAGGCACTGGATGATTTCTAAGAATGAACAGTTCATATTCCATATGCCAGCAGAAGAGCCAGCATGCTCTCTGCAGCAGAAACTCTCTCTCAAATAATGTGTGTTGCATGGAGCCAAATACCTTGATTGAGATTCAGCTGAAGGACAAAGAGAACATTCAGCTACCAGCACCTTTGTGGCACGAGCATTACTTGCACACAGAGGACTACCCTAGGTCTAAGCAGGCCAACCCAGTGCTCAGCCACTGTCCACAGCTCCTTGGACTTTGGCAAATTGTGGCACCACTGTGCTTGTATGGAAGCTAAAGGACCGGGGGAGTTACAAAACAGGACCATTCATTTCTTAACATTGTCTGAAGGAGGAGTGCCAACAGGGTGGAGCCAGGCTTATCTCAGTGGTGCCAAGCAATAGGACAAGAGGAAACAGGCAAAAATTGATGCACAGGAAGTTCTACCTAAACATGAGGAAGAACTTCTTCACTGTATCTGGAACAGATTGCCCAGAGAGGATTTGGAGTCTCCCTCACTGGAGATAGCCAGTGTTGACGCAATGCCAGGTGCTCTAGAAAGACCCTCCTTGACCAGGAGGTAGGAGTAAATGACCCATTGGTCCAACCTTAGGCAATCAGTGATTTTGTAAATAGAAGGGATGGAAGAAAGAGATGAAGAAAACAAAATGGTTAATCTCTATGTTAGGCACATCAGCTTACATTTATGGCACTTCTTATCTTCCAAAAATTTTCAGAAAATTCAGAAATTATATAGAGAAAATGTAATTTTAAGAAGATATAGTGGCATGTTATCATTCTAGATGTTTAAAGAATTCCTATGAGTAAGAAATTTTTGTTATTTCGGATGATGACTTACAGCATTTAACGTATCACAGTTAAATTATTTTTTTATTATCTCAGACTGTACTTTAAAATACTGAAGTACTTTAAAGCACTTGTTCCCAATGTATTAAGTTTATGGCACTGCAGTATTTCTATACTATTATGCTGCTTCTTTGAGTGACACACATTTTACACAAGGATGGAATTTAAGAAAACTGAAGGATTTGTACATTACACGTAGTGTGTAGTTGGTACCTCGCCTGCCTTTCTGAAAAGGAAGGATTAAATCAGTAAACTACAACCCATTTCATTCATAATAAAAACTGTGTAGAAGAAAACATTATGTCCCAACTGATTACAAAAACCTATTTAATGAAATGCATATTTTTGAAGACTCAGAGCTACTGTAATATTTGCACTATTATTTAAGAACCATTAAGTACGATTGTGACAGTAAGGCTATTAAACATTTTATAGTCTGCTCAGTGCAGGTTTATTTTCCACATCAACTTCCACTCTTTTACAATATTGTTCTAATAATTCAACATCTAAGCAACAGATTAGGTTAGCAGGACATTTTTCTGGAAAGGGATAAAAAACAGTTTTCTGGCAAAAAGCCTACCTCATCTACATGAACGGTCGTTTAAAATAATTTGCTGTCTCTAGGTCTCTCTAACCTTGCAAGGAAAATTTTAAGTGTTTCAGAGGCAAATTTACATAAATGCAATAAAAGTTTCAAACCTTGGATTTGTACTTCCCAAAGTACCTTTTTGCCATTAACATTTGAGTTTAATGGCAACAAGAAATTAGGCCTTTGTTCTAGCTATTTGTTCTAACAGCATCTCCTTACAGTTCTTTAGATGAAAATATTCATTAGTTAAATGAAGTCAGAATATGAAAGTGACTTAAATGCAAGAAGAAGAAAAAGGTCTAGTCTTGATCAGCATGGGGAAAATACCCCCCAGGATGGCCCTGTTCAGGAGCTGAGGCAGAATTTATGGCTAACTGTACTATAAGGGTATGATGCTACTCCTTGGAACTGACGTGGATGCACTTTTTACCCCAAGCAAATGTATGGCAGGTTCAGAACATCATTCGACAGCTAGAAGCATGCTGTTATGAATTTTTGATAAACAAATTGCCTTGGTAAACTCTGTAAATCATATCACGTTTCCAAGTCTATAGCTGGCCAAAGTTTAGATCTAGATTTTTGACATTTGATGCCTATCTTTCTCAAACCTTTCTGAGAGAAATGTCCTTCAACTACAATCAGGATCTAAATCTTCCCCAAGTTTATGGTTGCTCAGTTATGCCAGTCAATCAAAGTACTTTCTGTTTAAAACCAAAAGCATTTTTAGGCTATATATTGTGTCATGACATTTGGCCAGAAAAAGGAAAATAGCCTAAGTACCCGTACACCAGTGTCTACACCAGTTCTGGTGGCAGGAAGTATTGAACAAAATATATTTCTCACTGTGATGGAATGCATTTCTGTGCAAAGCTAAATGTTTTTTCTTTTGATGTATATGCCTGTTACAATGCAAGCATCAAGTGTACCAAGGACAGAGTGCAAAGAGCAGGATAACTTTTGGTGTGAAAGGAACAGGAAAAGAAAATCTCAATTATTAAGCAAGTAAACAGTGATTTAAGGCAGGCGCAACACATTTGGGATAGCTACCCAGCACTTCTCTATATTAAGACTCTAGATGACAAAATATTCTTGAATCCTATTACAAGCTTGATTCATGTTACATTTTAAGTTCCTATACACTGATAATTCTAGCACCCATCTAAGAAACATAATAAAAAAGAGGGCTTTTTCTGGTAAGATACTTAGTATTACTCAATAATCCTCCCAAGAGTTCATTTCAGTCACTTTATCCTTGCAAATCCAAAAGATTATTTAAGGTTTCTTTCTGCCATTTTCAAACATGTCCATTGTGTGTTCTTACTGTAGCATGGCACTCAGTGCATTTTTTAAAATTAATCCTATAAAATAGCATAACCCCATGTAATAAAGTCTTAAGACATGCAAAATACTTTAGAAAAAAAATACGAATCTTCAAAAGGTGACAAAGAAGTTTCTTAGATCTTAGATGGAAGATTTGCCTATGATGCTTATAAGAGTAACACAAAATATGATGCTTATAAGAGTAACACAATATATATTTTTTCTCCTCTCTCTTAAAAAAAAATTTAAGACTTTAACTAAAACTACCCTGACTACAAAGACAAAATTTGTGATTTTTTTAGAGAGATGTAACACTCAACACTATTATACTGTACACTTAAAAGAAAATATCCATAAAAATCCCAGCTCTACAGGGAGGATGTAATATGTAGTAGATCTTAAACGTGAACTTATGAATTATAAATAATTTTGGGCTTGGATGTTCAGTGGTCACCAGTAAAAGTAACATGACAGCAATTTTCGAAACATAGCATGGATTACTATTAAAGTAAGTTGTGCTTTAAAAGACAACTTTTAATCAAGTTTACCTACATTTTACTTTCTACAAACTTTTCATGGCTCAATCTTACTTTAAAAGCCAGTGTATTAACAAAACATATGACAAATCTGCCTTTATGGTGAGTTCTTTCAAGAATCTTAAGAATAATAACAAACAAAACTCCTTGGCTTTAAAACACAGTGTGTGTATCTTGCTGGTCATTATCGGCCTTTGCTGAGACCCAAATTAGTTCTGGCACCAAAAAACCACAGTGAAAAATTGCCCAGGTAGGAAAGATGAAATGTCTGGACTTATTTTTTTAATAAATTACACACACACACACACACACACACACACACACCCCTCCCAAAATTGCCATGAAAAGCAGGTAAGGGAAACAGGACATCAAGCTTCTAAACATAGAATGGACATTTCTAAGACAAAAAAATTTAGACAGGTTTTTGCATGCATAAGGATTTTTTTCCCCTAGGCTACCTCAAAAGTTTCTTTTCTCCCAAGCACTAATCACTCTAATGGTCCCTATAAAGCCACCTACACCCTCAGGCCACCACAACTACAATAAAAATATTTGAAAAGGAAAAAATTAACACAAAGACTGAAAAATTTCTTTTCCAACATTTAGCAACTAGCTCTTTCCCCTTCTTTTCACTAATTAAAAATTCTTATTACAGGTTTTTCACTTGGCAGCTGGTACTTCAGTGAAGTACTAGAAAATACTCCTGGTTCCCCTGTGCGTTTTCACAGCTGTTGACTGAAGGGAAAGAATATTTGACCATGTTGTCAAAAACCCTAAACTTTTTAACTGTTAGGTATATTACAGAACCCTTTCATAATTTTCTTTTTCAATCCTTCTTCTCCTCTCAGCCTTCCTCTGCCTAATCTTGCTTCCATCTTTTTCTTATTTCTTCCTCTTCATTTATAATAGTCTGGTCTCTCATCATCTGCCATTTTCTGCTTTTTGTTTATTTTTGTTTCTAGTAATTCATCTTCCTTCCTTCCTTCCAGCCCTCACTTCTGCAGGGAGATAAGATATATATGAATATATAGAGAAAAATTTTGGTTTCATTGCAGTTGATAACACAGCCTTCACTGACATCAGAGAGACAGGATTTTAGTTGTGTACTGATATTTTATATGATACTTCCGAATAGTTTTCCCCTTTGTTGTTTTTCACATGGATTTTTGATAAATAAATTACTTCAGAAAAGTTAAACTGCATACCTTATTCACAATGGTAAAAATTATCCACATATAATATGACACACTTCTGAATGCTCTATCCTTTAGAAGTTACATTCTTCAAAGTTTTGGAGCTGTAACTGCTTTTGTCCTTCCCTGAAAGGCACCTCCTCTCTCGTGTGCTCTCCTCCTTCCCCTGCATCCAGATAGGAAACAGCAAACTCTACCCCCAATTCCAGGCTGCTGAAGTGGATGATAGACAGAGAGGTCATAACCCAAGAGCCATTAGAAAACTGTTTTCTCTAGACCTGTAACACCACCCCACAGCCCCGGGTATTTTTGTGGGATTTTCTTCACCTTTGTATAGTTAGCTATCAAATATTTATCATTTTAGTTACCAAATGCTTCTCTTTATGAGCGTATAAATACATTTCACATTAGAGTCCTATTCTCACTCATTAAAATTTAAGTCAAGACATACTTCCCTCATCATTTGAGCTACTCTAGGTTCCTGCCAGTGGAACAGTGCAGTCTTTGGAATTATCTTTTGCAATGTTGGCACCTGAACCCTTTTAACTATTCTGTCATTTTGCAACCTTTCTTCTGGCAGTAACACCCCAGCATGGATGGCACAAAACATTCATCCTTACAGATTGCTGCTTTATTCACACAGCTGTTCCTCCTGCACTAAATATAAGGTGGATGAGAGAAAAAAAGACTTCACGAAGCCATATTTCAGGATGAACGTTTTTATGGCTTTAGTGTTGCTTACAAATCAATTCCTCTGAGTTGGGCTACCATTAGTAGCTTTTAAGACTGCCTGGAGCTGTGTCATTCACTGCTGCTTTGACACGTTAATGCATTAATGGTAAGTGCAGGCTGACATAACTTCTCTGAAGTACTATTACAGTAATTACCAGGAGTCTTCGATATGACATGCAAAGTTAAGAAAGGTGACAAAACAGTATGTAGATACTCATACATTCTTAAAACATTCATTCAATGGTGACAGCTCATAATTAAGAAACTACAAAAACATTGAGGCAAGGGTTGTCTTCTACGTACAGTGTCAGAGAAAACAAGCGTGAATGAAAAAGGCAATTATGTGAAAATGATGGCTGGTGCTATCAAACAATTCCATTTCAGTAAAAAAAGGTTAAGATCATCAGGATAAAAAGTACTCAGTTGGCTCACTTCAGTTCTTTCATAGAGAAAAATGTTAAAATCTCATTAGTGCTTTGTAAAATGATGCAAATTTGCAAAGCCATTTAGGAAGCAGCAGATGGTAGTAATGAAACCTGAGTCTGTATTTAGAACCTTTGAAACTTGGAACAAAATGCATTTCTAGATTTCTTCAATTACCACAGATGTGTCCTAAAGTAAATTAGTGAGATCATGGAACATTATCTGGAAAAGAGGTCTTTACCATTACAAATCATTTCACTGTATTCTTTCTCAATCAGGTTTATTTTTCCTAAGATAAGCATTACTCTGAAATACAAATTAAGAAAGCTGAACATTGCCTCCTTCCATCTAAAAACACTCTTTCATCTCCCACATGTATTGTCTCATAAACTGGTTCAGTAGATCAAGTACTTTAATATCAGAAGTTCTCAGCTGTCCTCCTTTCATTTGCAGCTAGGGACCATCATTATTTGACAATTCATTGCCTCATGGTCTGTTGACTCAACTGCTCTATAGGATAATTCCTTGGAAACCTCTTTAGGACGTTGTGCAACAGATAGGATTACTTTGAGCAAACAAGAGCTTCTGGCTCGAGGCTGCACAGGTATCCTTGGGATGCTGAAGGCTTCACTGAACATTTAAACATCACACCTATGATGAAATCACTATTCTTAGAGACACACAGCCTCATAAAATTTTTTTAGGTCTTTCACTCTTGGTAGACATGTGAAAAGAAATATACAACCATGCAATATGAAATCAAGAAGATTAAACCTTGTAAAGGCCATTCAATACATTTGAACTACTCAAGGGAACTGGGGTTTTTTGCTTGCATATAAAGAGGTGAAGAGTGGAATTAACCTTTTCACAAGGTTTATTTTATGTTGTTGAAACTCTTCCTTTTCTGTCAAAAACCCAGCTCAAACAGACTATTATTTCCTTCACATCCCAGCCTGCAAATGTCAGTTCAAGAAATAGCCTCCCTTAAACTCGTATTTGATACTTGTATTGTAATCACTTTAAGCATATAAAGAGTTAATTCTTTTAGGAAAACATATTTTCAAATCACCATATCTAAAGCTAAATCAGTGTTTTGCAAGAACAAGAGCTGATTAAGGACATCAACATTTGGATGTTAATTGTCTACAACCATAAACTATTTCTATATTTAGCCAAAGACACATTTTAAATCACTGCAGTTTATTTTATAATCTGAAATGAACAGCAAGAATATGAGTGATATTTTAACTGATTCATAAATATTTAAAAGTCTGATGATTTTCAATCATATCTTTCTGCAATCTGCTTTTCATAAATACTCAATTTAGTGACAGGCTGTTTTCAGCAAAATAGCACAATTCTCATTCTACTAGAAAAAAAAATAAAATAACAGAAAATCTTTAAGACTAGGAAGTTCCTTAGAATTATTTATTACCTAAAAAGTACCAATGTACTTCACAAGCAAACCTGTATTTCTGTTGCTCCTATTCAGAAATTCTAGTTTCCAGCTTGCCAGTTTGATATATGGTTCTTCATATGTCTCAAGTTTTTCACTTTGTCATAAATACAAAGTTGATTTGACATCAATTTCTTTTTTTATTCTTCCCAGGCAAGAACATTTTAACTTAAATAATAAGTATATAATACTCAACAAATAGTATACTTCTTGGAAAAAAATCCCAGGGGGCATTTTCGTGGGAAAATTTAAAAGAAAAGTTTTCTCTGCTCTTTCTATAGCATACAGAGATTTTAGGTTTAAATGTCAACTAACTTCATAGACAAGATTTTACCTGTTAAGAAACATCAGCCAGTTTAGGCAAAGTAATGTTAGATATGAACTATGATATACTGGAACATTCAAACACTACATATGAATTTAGAAATACATGCATTTATAAACACAGGTGTTTTCTTAGATATTTCCTTCCCCCACCATAGCTGGATGTTTATAAACAACCAGTTATTTGAAGCATAAGATGGCAATCAGTGGTGTTTTTCTAGCAATAACATGTGTTGTAGCCACACTCAGTCCCCTGATAATTGGAAGCTGACTCTAATGCAATGCACTATAACAGTACAGTATTGACTATAGCTCTTCACTCACTGAACATGCTATCTTAACCTCTGTGCAATAACCAACCTGTAATCCCATCACTAGGCCCATAAACAAAGCTACTTTCAAGAAATGTGATAGCTGAATATCATAAACATACTCTTTTCACGGACCTACTATTCCCCTGAACTAAACCAGCAAAAGTAAAAGCCTGCAAAGTGCTCTTTCCAACATCATTAAAAATATTTAAAATAAAATTCTTCAGACATCATGCTGTGATGACCAAGACTCATACAATACAGAGTTAGCAATTATATTTATGTATGTCAGTAGCAACTTAATACTTTCTCCTCAAAACAAATCGAATTCCTTTGGGAAGAAAATGTATTTTCAGGACAAGTGAAGAACAAGTACCCAAAACAGGACAACACTTGGTTACCCCAAAGTAAGGGGCTTTAAGAGGCACAATGGAAGGAGATCTTAGTTGCTTAATTACACCAGGCTATTTGGAAATCATAACAACTTCCTTCTGTAAAAGAAATTAAAGCTATAAAAACAAAATTATGTATAGCTCTGAACAACACACAGAAGAATTAACTACTTTGTTAACACGGATCCCTTTAATATGAAGATTTAGGTTAAAACATATCCAATTCATGGGGGAAGAGAGTATGAAGTGTCATGTTAATATGTTTTGATTTTTTTTCTAGATGGGGAAGAAGACAAGGAAATCCACCAGTAATACAGATGTTGTACCCAATTTCAGTTCTATCTTCAGAATGACTTCATTAGAAAATCCAAAATTAAAGAAAAACCTTTGAATTATACAGCACTGCAATACATCAAAATGAACAGAAGCATCGCTAGAAACTACACACATTGTGTTCAATTAACCACAAAGTAATTCCAGCATGTCAGATGAGAATAAACAAATACAGAAACAGCTATTAAAGATTTACACGTGCATTTTATGCTGTAGATTATGATCAAAGAGTACAATGTTAAGGAACACATGACCACAAATACTTTACTTCTGTAGTGAGCTGTTTCAAGTATGTTTAAGTGTAACAAAGAACATTGCATAGAGGTGGATAACATTGAAAACAACTTTAGAAAATCTAAAGTAAAAAGTGTTACTAGGTGACTTAATTTGTTCATGACTTTATCATGAATAAAAACCAGTTTCAAGTCTACATATTTAAGAAAGATTCAGATGTATCAGTTCTGGAGTTACTACAAATTCTTTTGTAGAGTTTTCTCTCTTTCAACAATAGTAAATTCTTCTAACACAATTTCAGGAATGGTATTGTAATGTGCTCTTTTCTGTAGCACATCATAAATCTTCATAGTACAACATTCATTGTTGGGCTCCAGACTACTCATTCAGTGAAGGCTAAGATTTATGAACTGCAAACAGATAAACATGTTTTTTAATTTTCAAATTATGAATTCTGACATCACAGAACATAAACCTTTGACACAAAAATCCATGTATCAGGATCTAATCTAAAATTAGACACAAGACAGTAGAAGGAATGGTTCGCTCCATTTCTATCAATCCATTTTTTCACAAGAATAGATCTCAAATCAGTACAAACTACTGGGAAAATCTAAAGCCAATAGCAAATAATCCCCAGGAAAAACTAAGGAAAGGATGTACTTCAGAGTTTCTTTGTATAAAGTAAACACAAGAACCTTGAGCTGTCTGGAAATTTCTTTGCAGAAACAAGACATTTATACAATGCCTAATGTACTGCATTCCTCTTTCATAAAGATTTCATAAGTCTGGAGAAAAATAAACAGAATGACTGAAGCAATGGCCTTGGGGGAACAAGTAAATAGAGCTCATTTCATATGCAAAAACAATAATGAGGAAAGATCAGTTACTGCAGTTCTAATAACAAACAACAGATGGTTCATAACAGAAACTTAAATAACACTGTGTGTTTCAGGTGAGCAATCCACACCAGGGATTGGAGTATTTTCTGCCACTCCCCTAGATTTTCATTTTGCTCTGGAAGTGCAAAGCAAGTGCCACAGCATCCTGGTCTTCCCCACAGTATTTTCTTGCTGCACATGGGCATTGCTGTGATACAGGATAACTGGAGTGGTCTCCAAGGCTCCCCCCTTTCTCAGCCAACACATATATGAAAAGGGTTTCTGGCACCAAAAGCTAATAAAATAACAAAAATAACTTTTAAAATGGCTGTGCTGGATACAGTCTCAACTTATATTAACAAAATTCATATATCTGCCCTTTTCTGTATGATCATTGTACTGAATTACACCTCAGCAGGATCTGAGAATAGAGGAGTATTTGCTTCAGGTTTCAGGCAAGAGCAAAACATTTTATCACTGTAGAAATCTAAGTTATATACACAGATTTTTCTGCCATACTCCTCCCCTGCCTAAATTTTACCCCATACCTACAAGGAAGACAATGGTATCTCAGTCCTCATATTTGATTCATTGCAAATGCCAGGCAAATTTAATGTTCAGAACAGTAGCTACAGGAACAGATAGCTTTTCATATTAGAAAATGAGGAAGAAGGGGTTACAAACTTGAGATGGATAATAGAGTTTTGCCTTATGTCTAAAAGCAGTTGAAAAAACTAACTATATCTTTAGAAAAAGCAACTCTATGTAATTTTTTTTTAAATACATCTTTGAGGCTTCACATTCCTTGATTTAATTTGAAACAAATCTGAAAGTGGCCAGAGAAACAAAGGACATCATTTGGACTAATGGATAGGTGTCATGCGCTATTTCTTTCAAATACATTGGGGTTTATATCATATTTAAAATAATAAATGGTAGTAGTATCTTTTTTTATGGACATATGAAGCAATTACAAGATTCATAATCTTAACACATGCCTCCTCTAGCTGAAGTGACACAACAGGAACCAAGTATTTATGTCTGACTCTGGTATAACTGCAATTGAGATGACCACTGAAAGAGCTCAGACCTGGCCATCTGCCTATGTGTTTGTGACCATCCACTTTTAACTTTATCCATTCCTAAACACAGGGTGGCCACAGCAACCTAGCCCCAACCTCTGAGAATCCTGAGTCTTAAGTAGAATTAGTGGCAGTTTTCCTGTGGTACTAAAATATCCTAAGGCATCAATAGTTCAGCTTCTGCGTTAGCTCCAGGAACTTACTCTTTAAAGTAAATAAAATGGGTAATTTTAGACACTCAAAATTCATCTGATATTGCAAAGCAGCTTGCACAGCTACATTGGATTTTACAGAATGTGATAACAACCTTTATCATTATAGCCCAATAGATGGAATAAATTGAAACAAAGATTCCTAAACAAAGGCTCCAGCATACCAAGAGTATATTTCTACATTTAACTTCAGATATTTGATAGTTTTCTTACTTTTGTCTTTGCACATCCTTGATTACAAAGGCACTTTTTCCACCTCTATGTGAGGTATAAGTTTATATAAAAGCTATAGTTGCCTAAGACTAGAAAATACATTCAAAATGAAGATAAATTCAAAGATGCATAAATGAGCACGTAGAGAACTGCAAAATAGCTTCCTATCTGTAGGTTGTAGTTCAGCTGAAGGCTTAAGAAGCAATAATTGTGTTCCAATCAACCTGTTTGTGATTTGAACGTGGCTCTGAGTATATGGCTCTGCAGATATGTGATTACTGTACAAAACACAAAACAAGTATCTGTACATACAAATGAAACACCAAATATTGAAGTCACTTGCAAAAACCTGAGGACATATATACACACTTTTTTTTTTTTTTCTCATGCACCTGAATACATCTACAGTGACAGGCATTAAATGATGTGTGTCAACTGCTAATGGAAATCATGAAACTAACTAAAATTCAACATAGATGCAAATTACATCTTTGGGACCAAAACACCACCCTATCTCGTCAGAAAAAAAAACCAAAAACATTACTTCTCTTGATCACAAAAAATGGTGTTATGTGATTGTGCTTGGACAACATAACTTGACAATGCATTTGAGATGTGGGAAATTTTAATATTTCATCTAATTGCATTCCAAGAAGTTCTGAAAACCACATGAAAACAATAAACACATAAATGATTGTCCTAAACAATTTTTTTCTATTTACTATTTGTCAAGGAGAGAAATGTTTTATTTACTTTGGAGGAAAGCAACCTCTAAGAGTTGTAAATCAAATGAAAGTTATCTGTCACCTTACATGCCAAATATACATGTTAATTGCCACATAGTCAAGCTTTTCCAGAAGACCTTAAATACTCAATGTTTTCTAGGCCTCTTTGTTATGCTGAAGGTGCATTTGATCACAGGTTTCATATGCTCATACACAAGATTTTGGCTCCTGGATAGCAGAGGATAAATCCTAAGCTCTGCATGCCTATAACTGTGTCTCTTTCTGGAGATGAGGCTGCACAGTCTGTGACAGCAGACAGGCCGTGCTACGTGCTGGGCTCTGCAGAGGGAGCAGCTCAGGGCACACAGAGAAGGCACAGTGCTTACACAATTGCCACCCACAGACAGAAGCTCACAGTGAATTTAGGAATATTCTGAGTTAAGCAGTGACTCTGAGCAAAGATTTTGCAGGAGTACAACTATGATATTAGTTGTTTTCTTTTCAGACAGGCCATCTTTAGATCCCTCCATCTCTCAGCAGCTCTTAGAGATGTATGTGAGGTCTGCTATGATCATCCTGACTTTGATTAGAAGCAAGAGACTAAGTGACTCAAGTCCTAATTATTTTTTAAAGGGTTTTTTTTGGGAATCTTTTCAAAAACCACTAATACATTTTCTCAGTATTGGACATGCCAATTAGAGACACTTTTTCAATAGTTAATCAAGCAGTGTAAAATAGTAATGAATAAAATTCGCATATAATTCCACGTAGAGTTTCGTAACAGAGTTTAATTAAGCTTTAAGTGACTTGAAACACTTCACTTGGTTCCTTTCATAAAAGTAAAGTTCATTCATTTTGAATACTTATGTAATTGTGTTTCTTTAAAATGTCACTTTAAAACATTATTTCTACTAGCAATTGTTTAAAACTTTATTTGAAATCAGAACAGGTTTTATTCTGCAGCATCTCAAGAGGTCTATGTATCCTTATGGGGTTTTTCCTAACAAAATATTAATGGATATGTAAGATGAAAGTTGTAACTTAATCCCCAGAATAGATGCAAAATAAAATGCCTCTTCTGGTACGGAAGTGTTGACAGACCTATGAGAAAGGTTTTCCTGTAGGTTCATAAAAGATCTGTGTTTGTACATTTTTTAAAAAAAAAAGATACCTTATTTGAAGAAACTTAAAAGATTCAGATAAAAACATTAGAGTTCTGACATTTCTTACTTCTACATGGATAAAACTCTCTTTAGTATAATAGGAATTTATGAGTAAACACTGTAAGAAGTGCTTCTTTATTTAAAAAGTACATTATATGATTAATGAGATTTCTCAGTGTGGAATTAAGAAACTCTAGGTGTAATAAAATGCCTCCGGATTTAATGAAACTGAAGCTTCTTCAATTTCATATAATACAAATTGTGTGAAAATTCCACATAATTGTTTTACAGCAGTACTCTTATTAAAAGTGTGCTTTTAGTCAGTTCTGCGGAGCAGAAAAACCTCCAGCTTTTGATTCAAGAAGACAAGTATACACAGGAAAATATTTAAACAATGACTTTAGACTACAAAAAGACACCACTATATTCAGGATAGAAAATGCTCCCATTGGCCTATACGTTTTTAAACTAAATAACATAGATGACTAATTTCCTCCTTGAAATACATTCCTTTTATCTATAATACCCCAAAATTTAGCTGAAAGTTAACAATTCCCATAGCTGTAGAACAGAGTACAGTACAAAACATCTTCAGAAATGTATAGACCTGTTCTACAGGGACATACAAATGTATGGGCCAGCATACAAAGAATGTAAGTTGCATGTTAACTGCTTTTCTCAGCTGCTGAAAATGTTTTCGAACCAGTTTCAGGAGTCTCTGTAAAATACTAAAATGGTCTGAAAAACAATGTCTGTTACCAATTAGGAGGCATTAAAAGAAAAATGTCTGTTACCAGTTAGGAGGCATTAAAAGAAAAAGTTCCTGTGACATTGTCAAGACTGTTTTGTACTGTATGTAATTCAGGCAAGCAGGGATGAAGAACACACACTTCCCTGCATGTGGATGTGTACAATGGCACAGAACCTCAGCACTAACACTCTGGGAGGTTCACATGTCACTCCCTATTTGCCATTTACATGAGCCTAATTACCAATTCTGATACTGAAGAAATCATCAGGCATACAGTAAATTGAAGGCATGACAGTATTACTTTATAGAAGCTACAATTCTACTAAAATCTATATGACTAGCTTTTAAGAAGCAAACCATTATTTATAATCCTGAAAAAATCCATTAATATTTATGACATTATAAATCTCCATAGAAGCCAGTGCCTACTTACAGAGGTAAAAGAATTATAGGTTGTTAGGAAGTCTAATTGTTTTGCCAAAACCCCATGGAATGCATATTGCAGTGCCTAAGTCGTCAGCCTCATCTTCATCAGTGCATCATAAATGCCAGTCTGTAATTCATGTATTCCAGTATGCCAAGGCACATTAAGTTTTCTACATCAGAGAAATATTTTGGGAGGAACTGTGAAAGGACTGAAATACAGATTCATACTCTCTTCAAAGGTTCTGCTAATCTTTAAGAACTTTAAATGATGCCACTGCTCACAGAACCTCAGTAATTTGGTAAATATCCTATAGAACAGAAAAGTGCATTTTCTCTGCCAGATTAAATACCAGTCAAGCACAGCCAAGGGAAGGCTGTTATGAAATACCTTCCTCTTTACTGATTAGTATTCTTCTGACCAGTCTGTCAAACTGCCCCATAAAAATAATAATGCTTACAAGAATTCCTCTGAGCAATGAGCACAAGTAACATAACACCTACAGACACTCTTGAGAAAGCCAAACATATTATGGTAATTAGACATCAAATCTGTCTGTAGCAGTTGAAGGACAGCTTAGAAAAACACACAAAATTCTGACAGAGAAATCTGAATTCAATTACAATGCTTCTTAAGTATTTTCTTGAAAAGTATACACTTAAAACACCCATCATTCTCCTAAAACTGAGGATAAAACTTTTACAAACACAAAATACAGTAAAGAAAAAAAACCCCAAATCTACCCATATTATCTACTGTCATGAACTTTATTTTTTATAATAAACTGGCTATCATTGCAAATGCTTCATGTAACAACTGCACAAACGTCAAGCAGATAGAAATATAAACACGTCCAGGACATTAAAAAATAACAAATATTACTATTTATTCTAATAATTGATGTATATTAGAGGAAATTAATTAGAAATATTCAAAAAAGTTATTCAAACCCATAAATCTAAGAACTAGTTACAATTAAGAGCTGATATTTGCACAAATAACTATGACTTCAGTATGATATCCTAGAAAACAATATCAAATTTTGTCCAACTCGTTACCAGTCCGGCCAAATTTCATATGGAAAATCATCTATAGATAATAAGCACAGAATGTGAAGACCTGTAAGAGGTTTTCTTTTCAGAAGTTAATCCTTTAAACTCTCCAGGAAAAGCTTGCTCTGCTGTAAGAAAGAATAAAAGTTGGTAAACCAGTTAAGTGAAAGAACTAAACTTAATAGCTTGTATCAAATGGATAGATATTTTTCTTGTAAATGGAAATTATGTCTAAAAAGCGATATATAGGAAGGAAAATGGAGACTCTAATTTCCTTAATATAGCACATCAGTGGTCTGTCTATTTCAGCATTTTGTCTTCAGAAACATGCATAAAAAATGCTTAATGAAGCAAACTGGACATGCATAAATCATCAGCTGCCTTCAGCAAATGCTTCATGAACTCAGAGATGGCTTTACAACATTAGTATTTAAAAAGGGCAACCACAGACCATCTTAAATTATTATTAGAGAAAAAAAGTGTTTAAATCTGCAATTATGTTTTCTGCAAATTTTACTTTGTGTTTTTGATGGCATGGGCAGGGACACAAGTGAATTCCCTATTGCTCCTTGGTATTCAGGTTGTACCTATTAATGTAGAATAATATATTTTTTAACAACTCATGATAATTTAGAAACATAATAAATTACAGATTTAGGTCTACTGCAGGTTTTCATGAATTGCTTGCTCTTAAAGATTACTGTGATTTCTTATTTTACATAAGTAATTTAACTACTACTTGTTTGTTCCAGTCCCTTATGAACAAATATATCCCTACTTTATAAAACAGAGGGAATAATTTATGAATTACCCTGCAGTTAATGAATCACAATAAAATCACATTGTAAGAAATTACTACATTCTAAGATAGCAAAAAGACATAAGATCCAATTAAATTACTGTTTCCAGAAGCATAAGAGCCAGAGGAAAGAAAAACTGCAGGACTGCAGAGATAAAAAGTTCACTCTGAGTCTAAAATCCATCTTCCAGGTCAAAGGGACAAAGAACAGGAGCAGACCAAGATCATGATTCATTAGAATCTCATTTCAAAATCGTAACACTGACCAAATCTCTGCAAGGTGATGATAAGGGGCACACGCCCTGTCCTTCCTCATCCTCACATCCCCAAGGGCCTGGCACTGAAAGCTGTACTGCACCTTTCACAGTGACCACCTTCTAAATATGATTCAATGGGCTTTTACACACTCACTTCTGATTTTGGGGGAGTGTTCTTCACTTTGTGAATAATTGTTTGGTTAGTTTACACAATCATTCTGAATAGAAGTGTCTACTTTGGCTTCAGTGAGGAAGAGTAAGCATAAGGAAGAAATTATTTGAATGACAGAAATTTAAATGTTATGCCACACACTTAATGATGGTCATCCCTTCACAGATGTATTCCCTGACTACTTAACAGTATCCTCTCTTATCATTGTCACTCAGTTTATCCAGCATTATATTATTGTGGCCATTCAGCTGCACAATTAGCCCATAAAAGGAGGCCATGGGCCTCTTCAGGTCCTTTGTAAATTGTATCTGGTGAATGATTTGCCCCAGTTGGGGGTACTGCCCTGCTGCATGGGAAGGCAGCATCCTTTAACTCATGGACAGATGAATTTTGATGTGGCATTATTGGATGGAGTGAATGAGTTCTTTGTGGATATACCAGTAAGAAAGGAAAATAGATTTATTTTTCAAAGAAATCCTTCCCTCACCAGAAATTGTCTGTACAGCACCTTCTCTAAACAAAGTAGGATTCATTCTCAAAAGAAAAGTTAGGGTTCTACAGCAAGTAATATCTAGTTGGTCTCATATGCCTACTGGGTAGAAATATCTGAAAAAATACAGGATCATAGTATGCACTTTTCTTTTATTCAGACCTAACTTTAACAGCATACTTCTATGACAAAAGTCTATGTTTGGTGTTAGAGTGAAATACTACTCTTCATATGTGACTGAAGAATTCTCCTAGAAAAGACTTTTTGTAATACAGTGTTCCAGTCCAGCTCTAAGAAAGTCCTTTAATTTATATCATTTGTGGCTGAGTTTTCTTTATTTCCCTCTCCTCTCTGGATGTTTCACTTATAGAAAGATTAAAAAATAATCAGAAACTTACTGCTTGTTACTCTGGTCACAGTTACCAATTAACAAGGAGTTCTGGACTTCAAACACTTCTCAAGTGCAGAAAATGTGAACTGCCTTGTTCTAATACTTTATATTCCCATTAAATTACAGCAATATTTTATTGCAGGGATCACACAAAGAGAAGAACAGAATTTTCTGTAAATGAATGACTGCTTTGGTAACTGTAGGAATACTGAATTTCAAGTCTATCATTAAAGGAAACTCCTTACTGTTAACAGTTTCTGTGTATGTTCTCAATGTGCTTAATATCTACTGAAACCACTCAGTTAAGCAATGAGTGATAATGTTAAATTAAACGTTTTAAAAGCCCATTTCTTCCCCTTCTTTCTATGCCTTCAGATGCTGCAAGCATTAGAATTGTAATGCCTGCATCCAGTTTAGCTCACCAATCAGTTGTGGTTCCACTCTGATTTACTGTCCAGAAGGAAAAGCAAACAAAAGAACTTTTTTTTTCCTTACTCCAAGTGGGAAAAAGGTGGACAAGATCTGCATTTCAGACCACATGGCAAGTTTAATGTCCACAGCTAGCGATCATTAAGGTTCAAGTCACAAAGCCTGTGGATGTTTTCCTTTATGGTCCTGCTCTCTGCTCTCTCTTATTTTTCAAAACTGCAAAACATGCAAGACCATCATTATGCTCAGGAAAAAACCATCACTGGCTAATGATAACAATTTGGTGAGGTTCAAGGAATAAACATATTAGGTGATGTTTATATGACTGAGGAAATTTCCTTCAATGCATAGATAAACAAAACCAGTCCTAATAAGGAATGGTGAAGTTACATGGCCTAGTGCCACTAGGACAAAAAAATTAACCATATTGAATGGGATCTTGTTCATCATAATGAGCTCCATCTAATTCCATTCTTCAGAGACCTTCATTTGTCTAACCTACAAAGAATATGTTAAACAAAAGCGCTTCACAATATTAGTGCAATTTACATCAAATGCACTAGAGAAAATTACCTAATGCAATTTTCTAAACCATTTACTGTTATGAACTAGGAATTAAACGAGAAAATTGCATTTTATGATTTGTAGGCTATTGGAAAAAAAACTCTACACCTGAATTCACACAATCTGCATTACTTTGATTCTCTCTCAGTGGTAAAGGGCCTTAGTAAAGCAAAGAACCAGAAACAATACCCTTTGAATTAAACTGAAAAATGTGTTAAATCCCTCTAAATCTTCATGAGCAAGACAATGCTTTTGGTTTCTCCTCACATTTTGGCACCTGAGAGGGGGAACTCACCTCCCACCTTGGTTTGATTTATTTCCAAAGCAAACAGAAGACAGGCATTTTGAAACAAGGTCTATTTTTTTTCAAAAGCAGAACATATGTGTGGATCAACATTTGGAGATATCATTAGCATTTTCGTTGTTTGTCTGATGTTTGCATGAAATGCCACCAGTGTGACTGAGTCAACTCCCCTCCACTCCAAAATACTAATAAATCTTTACATCAATATAAACTTTTCAGAAATTCAAGCAGATGCAGTTAAAAAAAAANAAACCAACCAACAAAAAAAAAAAAAAAAAAAAAAAAAAAAAAAAGAAAAACCTTCAAAAAACTTTTTTTTTTTTTCCCAGAAGGCAGTCTTAGGAGAGCTACTAAAAAAGCCTCTAGTAACAGATCTTTTTATTTTCTACTTATTTTATTCAAAAAGAACAACTATTAATACAGAACTCATTGTGAACATTTTTACACTATTCAAGCAGTCTTTAAAATATTTGAATACTAAAAAGTAAGCTTAGTTTTAAGATCAAGAAATGAGAAATTCAGAGAGCTTATGATATACATTTCGATATAAATATGTGATCTGTAGTGTCTAATTTACAGGCTTTCTATCTCAATATTGTATTATTTATCTTAAGGCCAGGAAAGTGTTTCTGTTCAGTAATCACAAAGGGGTAGAAGATATTTCCAGGAACGTGAGGATTACACAAATAGCAAAATGAACAGTTTTATTCTATTAATTGTTCTAGAAAAAGTACACTTTCATTAATTGCATTAGCAATAATAAATTATTTTATTATTTTATCGTCTTTTTCTCTTTCCTTGTCTGTTTTGCTGCTTTGCAGCATAAAATTGGTGGGGTTTAATTTATTAAGTGAGATAATAGACAAGTTTAGCTATAAAACTTCAAATAAATGCTTAATTCAGAACCCACTCTATACAGTAACAGGAACTAAGGTCACATCAACATAAGCTACAGTGCTAATAACAAACTATTACAGCCATTACACTTTTTTCATTGTAGAAGTTCCAGAAAGCAAATATATTAAATTGTGTGGGTTTACTTTTTATCTGACAGAATTAGATTAAATGGAATGGTGTTAAATTGCTAATTAATATCTCAGTCTATGAACCTGAAATGTGCTACAGATAACTCTTATCACATTAACTTACACAGAAGTGACTATTTTTCCTCTTCCCATAGCCTTAAAGGTCTTTGGAATGTCAGAAAAATTGAAAAACACTAAAGTAGCTGTATCTCAGTTAAAGAAAAGAGATATGCTAGTTTAGGGATTTACAGAACTCTCTAGAAAGGTTGGTACCAAAAAGAAACAAGGCAAAATTGCCTAATGTAATTCTATGTATCAGGTCAAGAGAAAATAGAGGCTACTGAACTACTTTTTTTCCTAAAATAAACCCTATTTAGAAAAAAAAAAAAAACCACAAAAAA
>VWYO01005595.1:103169-141902 GCA_013400275.1 Rhadina sibilatrix | reverse complement strand
AAAAAAAAAAAAACACCACATAACCCAAAAGACCGCCACTCACTTCCATCAGCCTTTTTAGCCATGGTATTTCTGTAAAAGTTACGAATGAACCTTAAGGAAGAGGGTTTTTTTGACTGGGTTTTGGGAAGACATGGATGAGGTTCTCTGTAATCATGGGCTATGATTATGTTTTCCTTTGCAGTGAATTGTCTTTCTAAAAACAGCATTCCTTACTTTCAATCTTTGCTCCTAGATGCTCAAATCAGCAGTGCTGAAATATGTATTGCACCTTATAAGTTGAAAATAATTTAATGTCATTTCAAAATTGCAAAGAAATATCATTAATTTTACACTTTCTATGAAATAATACTGAAGCATTAGGAAATAATGTGGAAACACAAAGAAAAGTTCTCATAAGCCAATGCTAAGTATCTGTGAATAAAAATTGATTGGTTCAGAAAACTTCATACAGAACTTGGTTCAGGTAGTGTAAAAATGAGGAGGAGAACATTCTTACAGTTGCCAGATTTGTTACAAAACAGTCTTGGAATGATTATGTGGTCTGCTTTTTTAAAAAATATGGGGAGAAGGGAAAAGAGATATAACCAGATATGATTTTTTTGAGAAGATCTCAGATATTTCACTAAGGAAATACCTGTTATTTCAAACCTATAAATTAGGAATTTAATTTTTAATAAGGGAATGGACTTGCCCAAAACACAGAAGCATCCAGAGCTCCTGCGCAGGCATACTCAAAAGATTAGAGTCTTTGAGTTGGAGTAGATGATCATTGTAGGCCTCTTCCTACTGAAATATTCCACACTGTCCTGTTCTCCAAAGAATTCCATAAAGTTGCACTGTGCTCAGACCATAAAAGATAAATCACCATCCCTCTATGTATCAAGAAAAGAGCATTTGAAACACCACCTGATTTCAATTGTTGCTTCTTCTAAGTCAAGGGTGAAAACACCAACCATTTCTGCCATTCAAGTTAAAATGACATCGAAGTCTGTAAAACTTAATTTAATCAAGCATCTCCAAAAATGTGACAATTTCCTTGCTGCTTTCAGTTTGTTTTCATACATCTATTTCCTATAGAGACAAAACAATCATTTTTAAAACATTTAATGAAACAACATAGCTTTTTTAACGGGGAATATTCAGATTTTAGTTAGCCTTGGTATAAAACTCACTTAGCAAAAAAATTTTGATGCATATTTAAAGTCATCAATAAGTAATCAATGGTTAGGACTCACAATTTTTTTGAGGATAAAATTAAGTTGCTGTCTACCACATGCTGGCCTTTTTTAGCTTCCATAAATAATTTAAAAAGTGTAATAGAAAGGTTGTAAAATTAAAAATACATACCATCATTTTTCACAAAATCCATTCCTACAATTTCAGATTTCTAAGGTGATACTTTAATTTTCAGCTGTGTATTAATTATTCTATGGAACAAAATTAGCCTAAAATCTCCACTGTAATTCCATATAATAAGAAGCAACATATTAAAAATACAGTGTAGAATTACTGTAAATCCTTTTAATAGGCCCATATGAAAAGAACAAAGGCTAAAAATGTCACTTACTTTAGGAGAGATGCCATTGCTAGAGGTACAACGTTGGACAAGCTGTCAGAATAAGATAAATGGAGCTCAGTTGTACCATTAACCTGTGACATTCTTGACAGTGCAAGGCTGTGCACTGTGAGAAAAGCAGAATATGTATCTCTTGACTTTTTTCCTCTCAGTTAGCAATAGAACTAAGAAAAAAAGATGAAATGGTCTTAGGAGAAAAAAAAAAAAAAAAAAAGACAAATCAGCTTTTTTCCAGCTCTCAAAAATGTAAGATCTCAAATAGAGAGCCATATCTTCAGGATATATGCAAATATATTCCAAATAACATATAGAAAAGGAAATTACACTAAGCAAATTAAGTGAATTGTATTAAAATTCAGAACATCACAAACAATCTTCCATAAATCTTGACATTGTAAGAACAACAAATTATAAAAAACTCCATACTTCCAATTTGATTTTTACTTTAAGTAACCAGAAAGAGAAAAAGGAATGCAGCATTTTTAATTGACAATCAGTATACACAGGCAGCACTCAATCATTACGTTAGGCTCTAGTTTTAGCCTTACAAATTCCAGCAGCTTTTCCTTAAGAATACATGGTCTTACTGTAAACACAAAAAAACAATTCTACAAGTTTTTACAATTAATTACAGTTAATACATGCTAAGAAACAGATACATAGTGAAAAACATTTTAGATGGTTCATAGCACACAGACAGTAATACTGCATTTTATTCTCCTTGAAGAGTCTAATTCCATGGAGTAATATTATTGAAATGAAATAGAAATAAAATAGCAAACAATATGCACTGTCATAAACAGTACCGTAGGAAGGGGAAATATAAGGATTGTGTGGCTCAGTTATTGTGATGACAGGGAGTGAACCAAGTCACCTCAATTCATGATCAGAAACAGCAGCCTTAGAAAGGACAGCAGTAGTCACTCTGAATACTGAAAATCTTTGATGGAATAACTGGGCTGTACAGCAACAAGAGGGTGTGCAAACTCATTATTTAAGCTACCAGCCCTTTGAAGAAACATGGATTCTCCTGCTACATTTCAACAGATTGACTGGGCAGTGGTCAGGAGAAGTACATGGAAAAACAAAGGGTCAAACATTGCTGTGTTTCCAGTAGAACTTCAGAATATGAGATGGGTATTTTACATTTGGAGTTGAGTGGCTGCATTAAAGCTACATTTTCATAGTTAGATCGATACCATAGCTTTGATGAAGGCCACAACACCTCATCCAGCCTTCAGGAGCTCAGAAGGCCTGGAAAAAGCTTTATTGAATGGAGAACAGAGAAGGGGAAAGGGTCTCACATCACCCAAGTCAGTCCTTACCACCATGACCCAGAAGGAGGGATGTTTCAGGAACAGCCCCTGCTCTCCACCTTGTCAAAGCAGGTTGAGTAGCTACATCCAGAGTATGAGGTACTGCTCTGCAAAACAGAACTGAACAGCTCGTGTGCTTTGAGGTTTGGAAGATTGCAAATGGACCTTTGACTTTAGCCTCCCCACAAAGATACACCCTAGAGATAAATCTGAGACTGTTCTGCCTCTCTCAGACATAGCAGGGACATGGGATTTCTTCAGGCTCTTGTTTATGAGGCTTTGATTGCAGGAGACAAGTACTCTGACAAGTACATGTAGTTGTGAGGCAGTTGTGAAAATCAAGAAATTTCCAGATCAAACCAGTGTTAGTGATTATTAGTGATATAGAAATTAATGATAATTTACCAAAATGGCAAAGAAATATAGGTTTCATAAATGTAGGCAATAAGAAATTACATTTTGAGACAAGAAAAAGTTGAGAGAAAAGTTAAGTCCAGCTGCTGGAGTTTGCTCTACAAAGCAGTAGCAATCTCCAGACACAGGTTTGCTGTGCAGAGACTCTGGGCTCAGACAGTGAGCTACACACCTGCACCAGCAGTGGAATGAGTGTACGGGCAGCCATTTGAATGAAACAACACAGTTCACTGAAGATGGTGGAAGGCATAGATGTGTGAAAATAAATTTTCTTAAGGCAGAACCTCACTTTAGGAAGCAATAAGGATTTTCACAGCAAACCTGCTTTCCTTAAGTGTGTGAGTCTGCAACTACATCCTGTGCCTCAAAAATACTACTGTATAAAAAATTAAGTGCTCTAAGTGCTTTACAGAAATCTTTAATTCAAAGTTGCACATTTAAATCTACCATATCTCTTGTGGAATAAATCTGAGGCTGTCTGACCACAAAACCCATGCAATCAGACTGCTTTCATTTAATTTTAGTACTTCACACAGTTTTGAAACTGAAATACATTTCACACCAGAAGATTTAAAAATTTATCTCATTCTTATTTTATCCTTAAAATAGAAATTCAATTTAGGTTCAGAAAGTTGTGGAGAATTTTTATGATTTTTTCTGTATCTCAGAACATCTTCCGAAATGCTATCAAGATTATTCTGGGAGTCACTTACTGGCATTTTAAGGCTAATGCAGGCCTTACTAACTATCCTTAATTGTCTACATCACCATAATATTCTTGGAGGGGTAAGCAAACAAAAGCACTTTAGAAATAATGGGGGGGGGAATGAGGAAAAAATTAGAAAAAAACATTCTGAACTGTAATCCAGTCTTTGAACAGGAGTATCGTCCCTGTCTCTGTATGGTACAGTGGAAGAACAAGTTGCCCAGGATAGGTACCACAAGAGTGCCTAAGCATTCTTTCTTGTAGACAAAACATTCAACATTGGTCCCCTTTTGAGTAATGCAAAAGACCACAGTGTTGTATTTTAGGAATCACATATTGTCTATATATTAATGTAATAACTTAGTCTTATTTAAATCCTGAAAAAAAGATGGCTCCTTTTTCCAGATGAGCATCTAACAATGCCAAAAGATGAGCCTGATCTTTTCAAGACTAATCCTGACAAAGAAAAAAACACTAATATAGTTTTATCCATAAGGCTGTCTACCTGAGTCTGTCTAGAAAATGTAACTTTCTCAAAAATTATTCAAAATTGGAAGTGAGTCTGTACTACAATACCATCATTTTAAACCCTGGAATTAAAAATAGTACTCATATTTAAATTAATCCATGATTATTGCAAAGAGAATTTACCAGACATGATAAAAAATGTCCCCAACATCTTTTTGCAAAATACAACGTAGTTGACTTTTCCACAAGCAACTATCAGATACTAACACAAAAGAGATTTTTTGCATTGAGCAATTCAGCAGCTAGCATCTTTTTCTTCCCTCAATGTTTCTCTAAATACTGCATTTAATGTGTTTATTTATTGCATTACATAACACTTACTTTTGCATTTGCCTCTATGAAAACGGGACCATTTTTTTTCATGAAAAATTCTTGCATTGACTGGCCACAAAAGATTCTTATATCCCTTTAATCTGCAAAAAACTCACATACTGTAACAAAATCCACGTTAGTCTTCTTATTTCAGAAACATGATTTAGAGCACTACTATATTATCACACACAAAGTAATAAATTCTGGCAAAAACTTCATGGGCAATCAGCTGCAGAATCATGGCTCTTAGGAGAAACAAAACACACTGGGTTGTGTAGAGGAAGCAGGACAAACCTATGACTTAAAATGATCTACACATACTATGAAAACAGAAAGCAGGGCAACATAAATAAAAAACTTTACACTGGAAGCTTGAGATCAAGAAGAGTCCTTTTTTTAATCAAATTTTGATTTTAAATTATTTTAGCTTAAATCAATGGCTTTCTGGTGGAAAATGGAGGACATAAGAATGTGAAAGGCATTTTTGGGAAGAGAAGTGTGGAGGAGAAATTTGATAGCACCTTCTTATGAATACACCTGTCCTGAGTATCCCTCAAACTAATCCAATACCCTTTCTTTCAATGTTACAAATTATTGTTATGGAAATTTAAATAGTATCATTTTAGAATGACAAAATGGTATCACAGCCAAAGATCTTCAGACAGGACTGAGTTGCAGAAGCTACAAAATAATTTCATGCAAATATGTTTTGCAATTAAGGGAAAAAAATGTTAAAAAATTAATAAAGGGCACCAACACAGATTAAAGTGAAATAGGACCTACATCTCATGGATATTTTGAAAACACTTTTGCTTCCTTGAGGTGGGACTAGAGCTGGCTGAAAACCCATTGTATTTTAAATCACTCCATACGGTGCCATTTTTCTACAAACTGGCAGAGAGATCCATGCTCTAGCTGAATTTTATTATTTTATATTCACCCATACAAATAACAAATATAAAGGAAAAATACTACATAAATGTGTTTTCACACTGTTTTCCTACTTACAGACATGAGTTTCACCCAAGTGCCTTACATCTTCCTTCTAAGGAAAGACTTTAAAGCATTCTTATCTTTTTCCACTTCATTATCCCTTTGACTACATGACCTTTTGTGTTTTGGGATGTAACTGATCATGGGAAAAGTCAGCAGATTAATATTGCAAACAAATGAAAGTCAGCTTTCAAAAGATTAAATATCCTTCAACAAGGCATCCTAAAATGAGGCACAAAAGCAAAGCATATTTTCCTGAGTGCTTTGTATATAATGCTATGTTGTGTCAAAGAGGTAAAAATCTCTGAAGTCTTTCAATCTGAAAACAATTGCCTTTTTTCTTCTACATTCCCCTCTACACTTTAATAGGGGTGGAAAAATATTTTTCAAGGAACAAGTTGTGAATATTGAATGCAGCTCTTTTTTATCCTTTTGTTTCATGGTTCATTTTCATCAAAATGTGAAAGCTGGCATGGTACTGAGAAGCTGCAGACTCCCTTTCTGTGAAAGAAATTATTAAGTTCACCAGATGATACACCACTCCTTCTCTCCTTGATATTCTCCTCTCTTGATTCAGGTCTAAACAATGAAATACATCCACTTCTTCCATCCTCAAAAATTAAAAATAATAAATATGAAAGTGACTTGGTTTTATCTTCCATTACAAAACAGCAGCAACTAATACTGAAAGAAAACCTTTTGTTTTACACTTTAAAACTTGTGGGTTTTTATTTACAAATTAATAAAATAGGTTTTTGAATTATTGTAGGGAAAAAAATCTCTTATCCATTAACTTCTCTCAGACTCTAGAATTTTCAACTATTTTCTAGTGACAAGTTAAGGAGACTACATTTTAGCTATACATGAAAATACTGTATCCTCCTTTGGCCTTTTAGTCTAGGAAAAACACATCTGTTAAAAAAAAAGAGTTCAGCAGTACAACAAACCATCCAGAATAGCTGAAAAGGTTTCATGAAATATTCTAATTGAGAAAATTCAGGAACAAGTTGTTTAAATTATTCTTGCCTGACCCCCATGCACATTAAACCCACACTCAGTTTATGCTGGAGTTAACAAAGAATGAGTCTTTGCTCTAACAAGGTCTAACTCCTTGTGAGGGTACACCCCAAGGGATACAGTACTGAGGGCCCCAAAAAACCCATTGTCTGCACAAAATACAGCAATGTTGTAAAAGTGGTGCAGCAGTATTAGCATGACACTCCACCTTAACTAAGGTTATCTCCCAACAGTGGTCACACCATTATTGGTATCCCAGGAAAGAAAACTGCAGCTCTTTTCCATTTCATTGGTGAGTATAGACAGGGCTTTAGCGAGTTGTGGCTACGTCTCTTCTGTAAAATACAACTCTGTCAATGTAGCATCACAGCTAATTGAAAATAAGCTCTGTCAGGTACTGCTGGCAGCACAGCTTAGCAGTTGTTCTTTACAGAAAGCAGTCATAGGGCAATTCTCATTAACAATCCTGAGACCAGGAAATTAATTGCAGGACTCCTCTTTTCTAGGTGAGTGCTGTGATCACAGAATCCTGTTCCTATTTTCACTGTCTCTTTTCTGGCACGGTTCTTGAACTGTTTCTTCTCGTCCTTAGCAGAATACATAAGGACACTTGAAGCCACCACTAATTTGGAGATTGCTCAGAGAGAATCTGACCAGATCTTTCACTTCATCAGCAAAGACTGCAATTACTCAGCCATTAGAGAAAAGACAGGCAACAGGTTTGTCCCCCTCTACAAAATCATCTGTCATCTATTACTGGATTTAGATGGATAGGTGTTGTTTAAAGGTTAAGCGTCAGTAAAAAGCTTTATGTTCAGCTGGGCTAACCTGAGGAAACACAAGTTTTCTATCCCTACCCTGCCAACAACTTGATTTTATAATTTCTACATTTTAATTTAAATTTAAAATTTAAATTCATTTTTTGAATGTAGAAAGGACCCCTGAGTAAGAACCAAGTCTGTGTCACACAGCTGCCATAGTAGCCACTAACATAAATTCAACAATGACAAAAACAACAAATTATTATTTCCACTTTTAGTGGGCTTGATTTGCTATTTTTTTTTTTTTAAATGTGACTGTCTCTGATGAGGAAACAAATAATTGATGGAAATAGTCTGAAGCACAACATTACATTTTTCTTTGCTTAGCAAAGTACTCTAAAAAACAAGGACACACTATCTGCTATAAACCTGGTACTTTTATATATAAAGTGTTTAAATTCTGCTTGCTTGAGGACATGGGGTTGATGCAATACATTTTCTCTCTGTGCATAGCAGCACAAGGCCAAGGGCACATAAATCCAAACACTTGAGTCAGTCAGTGGTATCTATTCCACCCTCTAAAGACACTAGCTGAACATGAACCCTTCACAAAGGTCCTGAGTGATACAGTGCTGCATCATCCCCATCTCTAGAGCATCACAAATGTTAAGTAAATTGACACCTTAGTGATACAGAAAGTGTTTAGTTTTGCCTAGGTTTTTTAACCTTTCTTGATCTTTGGTAGAAGCTCTTCATCCACTTCAAATTCTCTGTAATCCACACCCTACATACCAGAAAAATATTTGCTTTCTCTAGGGCAAACTGTTTTCACAAAAAATTTTAACACAAACACAGACATTAAGAGGAAATTATTGTGCATTTTCCCAGGTGACTTGTACAGTGATTTATTTAATTTTCTAGTAATTTCATTCAAGAAGATCCCACAGATAACAGCAGTCACAGAAGCCCCCACCAATTATAAACAAGAAGCAAAGTTAAAAAATAAGCAATTGATTAAAGAAGTGTCTGCTTATGAAAAGTCTGCATATTACTTAAGCTGTAACTTTAACAGTCAAGAACCTCTTGTCCTAGTTAATATGAACTTTCAAGTAAAAACAGATGGAGAAATTCAGACCTCTTATCTAGTGTAAGATGTCATCTCAACTAACTTTAGGTTTCATTTTTGAAAACTTTTGCCTCAGTCTTTTATATTAGCACAGACCAAGACAGTCTAAATGGCAGCTGAGAGCATTTCCCTGTGAAAGTAAGACTTTGAGAAGTGTTTTTCAGTTGTGCAAACTCAGTGATGATCCCTTCATAAAGTAACTGCATTGGCCCTAGCTGTAATCTACTTATTTGGATAAAAATACTTTTCATCTTTTGGGAGTACATCTTATCCAAAGTGAGATATGATCACACACCTGCTGAAGCTCTATGAACAATTTTTAAGTACAAATACAAGCTGATCCAACAGCTTCACAATATTGCTTCAGGACAAACAAAGCTAAGTTAAAATGTTGCTTGTCAACGTCATGCCATTATCTAAATATCAGAACAGGACTACTCATCTTCACAGAGAAGATTGGCTGCTGATGAGAAAACAAATACACTCAGAATAGATGCTTGTAAAATTCATATTTAAGTATGTGAATAGACTGGACTATCAAATCTTCAGTTCCCTTTAGGGAATTTTAAAACCATGACTTAATGGGTGAACTGAAAAACAACATCAGTAGGTTAATGACTAAAGCCTAAGAAGAATAAACAATGAAGCAGAGCTGATGAATTTTTCCTCTTTAAATTCCCATCTGAGTCATTTATTCACTCTGATCAAATCTCCTTGGTAAGCCAGATATACAGCTTTGTCTTTCCATACTTAGAAGATTGAGGTTTCTGGAGTCAGTCAAGGTCTGAGCCACAAATGGATGTTGACTACTGCAGAGTATTGTGCTCAAAATCTTGTTTATAGGGAGACGAAAAGAGCCAAGAATTTAACATTAGTATAATAACCTAATTTGTCATTATTGTTGAAATCTTGAGCCTAATCCAAGATCCATTATGAGTACATACATAATTACTACCAGGAAAAGAGAAAAATTCTTTAATTCAAGAAAGTTTTAACAGTAATGCAGTTAAAATTATTACAAAAAGAATTCTTAGTTTCTTTTCCTGATTAAGTTCACACTTCCTGTGGGTCAAAAGGCAAGTGGTATTGCTCTGGTGCTGGCAGTGGAGGTGCTACAGTTAACTTATCATCACCTATCAATGGCTTCCTCTGTCTAAAACTCACTTGAGGTCATTTCTATACATTTGGTACATTTGTTTTTACACCTTGCTTTCTCTTCATTGGCCTGCAGCAATACAGGACTTTAAACTTACAAAAATAAGCGGTTTTATGTAGTTTATGTAGTTTATGTAGATACCTTTCATTTGTTCTCTTTGTTACCCCGAACTCAGTTTCTAGGTCTTCATTTCTTTACCTGACCATAAGTAATTCATTTCTGAGGGGTCTGCAGTGCCTGCCTGTGCCCCATCTCCAATCATCTCACAGCAGTGCTCCTCTACGGTACACTCTGGACACTTCTAGAGTTTATCCTTCCCCAGACATCTGCTGCCATGTACTTCTCTAAACTACATCATTATGTTAGATAAGAAATATCTTGTTTCACATAAAATGTTTCTTTGTTTCAAATATCAATAAGAAACTGTTGCCATATTGTACAACTTTTTTTTCAATAAACAAATTAGCCACAGACAGCTGGTCAACTAGAGAAATGACTGCCACAGCTAAATGAAGTACAGAAAAGTACAAGAAGGTCAAGAAAAGTTCAGAGAAAGCAAGTCTGACATGTCTCAGTCCTGAAGCCTTCAAACTCAGTGCAAAATTTGTGGCTAGCTGCAGTAGAGAAATTGCAGTAGAGTGTGGCAGGGCTGCACAGTGGCAAGAGAGATTTCTGGCATCGAAACTGGCAGAAGATTCTCATGACGACATTAGCCCAGGTGTAAGCTGAGCTAGAGAACTCACTGAAGACTATCCATGCTTGTGACAAAAGGCATTGAAATGACTGCTGCATACTGATAAATACAAGCTCATATAATTAAAAAATCATTTTTGCTTAAATGAAGAACATGATTAAAGTTATTTTCTTATACAGTTAATGAACGATGAGGCTTAAAGCAAACAAGCAGTTCTAGAATTCAGTGAAGAAAGGATCATAGAAAGTTTGTGAGACAGCTTTTTTTATTGAAGACCCTTTAATGCAATATTTCTGTTTTAAAAGATGAACTGGATAGAACAAAAACAGCAGCAGCCTTCATTGAAAGAAAACAGTCTAGCAGTGATAAAAGCAGATTAATATAGAGATGTAGAGGATTTAAACACGTTATTTCAAGTGACAATAATTTTATAATGATTTCTTTTTTCTTTTAAAATCTGATATAATACTGAATGTTGAACAAAAACAAAGTTGAAAGAAACATTTCTGAATGTGAGACAAAGGGGTTACTTTCTTTTTCAAATGTTATTGCAGGTACAAGTACTTTGATTTCCATTATACTAAAAAAAAAAATCTAAAAGAAAAGGCTATAAAGCTGAAACAACCTTGGAAGTATTTAAAAGATGTGTAGAGATGGTGCTTTTGAACATGGTTTAGTGGTGGACTTGGCAGTGTTAGTGAATAATCTTAGAGGCCTTTTTCAACTTAAACTATTTCATGGTTCTATTGGATTCTTATATTGACAAATATAAGTTGCTCTCACTTTTTATTAAGTGCTAGACCTACATAGCATCAAAATCAAGACTAGGTAAATTGTAGTCTACTTCATCTTGTGCCTTAACAAACATGCTATCAGGAGTGAAAATATTGCAAACCTTCTTTGCATGTTTGAAAGACTAAACACAAATTAATTCTCAGTAGGAGTTGCAAGTGTCTCTGGTTTCAGATTTCTCTGATGTTTAATATGGGAGAAACCCATTGCAGAAAACACCTTTTATTAGGAGCCTTTTCCTCAGTGGAACAGTAACTGCGTCAATATTATTGGGGAATGTTAAAGTCTTACAAGAAAATAATCTTCTATTTTCTCTTAAAAATACCTAGGTATGATACAGCCTGCTGAGTTATTCAACAGAATTATGAGTAGGCTGTTTCTCACCTTCTATTCTCTCCTTTTCATGCCATCACCTATTAGCATTTCTTAACACATTAATGTTTGAAGCTGACACTTTTGCAGCTGAAATCATACTTCGTTGGTTCAGTAGCTTCTAGCATCTATAGCTGATACATACATGAAGTGCATTACACTAAAATGTGTATTAAGGAACAGCTTTTGTCTTTGTAAATGAAATTTTGCTAGACACTTTTTGCACGAATTGCGCTTTGAAAACAGATCAAGGAGGTCATGACAGGGAATAGCAGAGACTTTTTTACTTATACAGTAAATAAAAGCATTACACATAAACATGTACAGAATATTACCTACTCCATTAAATACAAAACAGTAGGAACAGAGTCCTCATCCATAAATTCAAACCAAACCTGCACATGCTCAACTATTTCAGTAGGATGTCTGTGGGCATGAAAATTGGCAAAAGATGTAACTGCTATACCACTGTGTATATTTTTTAAAATTTGAATTCTTTTAAGCATTAGGAGGTATCTGTAGAAATATCCCATTGGTTTCTCAAAATCCAAGAGAATTTCCTTTGCCTTTCCTCTTTAACAAAATTATTGGGCTATAGCAAGGACAAAATTGGCTGTTTTGGTAAAATTAAGGAAATTTTATTTAGTTATATGTGACCTCTGTTCTCCTAAAGATCCCTACTTGAGGGAATGATTTGAAATGAATTTTTTTTTTTTACTGAACTCATGAAGAAAGACATCCCTTTTTCCTTGGACGCAGATAAAATTTTCAGGCTTAATATCTGAAACTACTACAGCCAGTGCCTGATCAGGGCATTCATCCTATGATATATCATATTTTATCAGTCACTAAGATGTGGATTTATTCAATGTTTAAAGTTACAATCAAAATCCTTTGCCTGAAGAAAGAAATACTACTAACTAAAAAAACAAAACAAAAAATTAGTGTTAGATCTGTCTTTTAACTGATTTAAGGTCCAGAAAAACAGCTACCATTGTAAGAAGAGTCAGAAACATTAATTTTGATGACTAAAGTTCCTAGCAACCCCATCAGAAGTGCAATGTTCTCTTCTGCCTACTGCCTCTGCATATCTGTGTCTCATCCAGGAGGACTGGCAAGTGTATTTTTGGTAAATGTGCTGTAATTGAGCAGCATTTGTAGGTTTCAGTTTCCACATTAAAACTGACTGGAGTGAAAGGAGGTGAAAGGATCAGAAAACAAATACATTAAAGCAGATTATTCCAGTAAACCATTCAAGGGGATGTTCTTTTTATATTGTTTGCCTTGATTAAATTGTTAATCTGAAAAGTGATTATAACCCCAAGGTGTTAACCTACAGCCAGTTTTCCGGCCATCCTTACTTTTTCCCATGGAACTCAGCTCCATGCCCTTTTTTACCTCCTCTCTTAAAGTACTGTGCAGCCCTTTATGAAATTAGGAAGTCCTAAGTTTCAAGAGAGAGATGCCATAAATTTTAAAAGGAATATTATAACAGACACCATATGGTATTTGCTTTCTTCCTCACACACATGAACTTCCAGAGAAAATATAATCAACAGTCGGGAAAACAAATTATATTTTAAATATGTCAAACACTAAGATTTTTTTATGTCTCACATGTCAGAGAAAAATAATTTAGTTATCCAAAGAATCTCAGTTTAGTTTTATCAAACCACACTCAAAAAAAATTAAAATCCATAGGTTATATTTATATATGTCTCAATGGCAAACAGCAATTTTCATTTCAATCATCAAAGAAGAAACTTAAGAGGTGATTTGGTCAGCATGTGAAAGAACTTCATCTAATAGGGACAAGATTTCTGATTCAAGTAGGTGAAGACATGATAAGGTCTAAAAGCCAGAAATAAACTAAACAAATTAGGCTGAAAATGAATTAACAGTGATGATAATGAACAATGAGAAGAGTTTATCTAAAGATGTACTTGAACTGTTCATCATCACAGACTTCACATTGAGAGGCTCATTTTCCCTGGCCAGAAGTTAAGAGCAGGATGTGAGAATTATTGCAAAGCTCTGTGGCCTGAGTTGTAGAAGAGGTCAATGAGCATCATTATATTGCTTTCTACTGAGAACGGTCTCTCCACATCTCAATTAAAGCTAAAGAACATGCCTTCCAGGAACATGCCTTGATGGCTGTGCTACTGAAACACATTAAGTGTCCTCATTCCTCAGAGAGCATGAAAATTATAACTCTCCTTAAAGATCAGTGTGTGGAGAAGAAAAGAATTCAAAAGGAGCAAGCTCCAGATCCACATGGGAATTTTTAACCCCCACAGTATGTCCATAGAACTACTTTGTTACCAAACCAGTAGTCATTACTTCCTAAAGCACAAGACTCTCAAAGGAATAAAACACACCATGTCAGAAGTGGCAGCCATTTTCCAAGATACACTGGAAAAAAAAACAGGAATGCACTGGACATATCAATAAATTTTAAAAGATGTACCAACCAAGAAAGCTTTTGGCACTATGGGACCATCAATTTGTGACCATTTCAGCGCAGGCTGAACAACACTGCTAAAAAAATTTGGAGAAAAGTCTCTTCCTGACAATGACAACTTTTAATTTATTTGATTCTCTTTCTAACTTAAGACACATTTTTGCTTACACATTAAAATTTTTAAACATTTTAAAAACTGAGATTTTCTTAATTATTTTGTAAATTCTTTTGTTTCTGTGCATGAGCTTTATTTTAAAATTATTTTTTGCTGTGATTACACAATGGCAACATGATGGCAATATTTTTTCCATCAGATAAAAGGTTTTAATGGATAAGATTTCAAGAAGCTGTAAAGAGGCATGATTTTAATATTAGATTTTTGAGCCACTTACGTTATGGCAAATTTTAGCAGTGTATACAAAATAAATCTCATTTAATGCAGTAACTGTGGATGGAAAAGTATTTACTACAATCCTCTTTATGTAACTGTCTTTTCCATCAAAAGAATAGCTTTGGTAATGCATCAGCAACATCACCTTGAATAGTAGCTCGGGGGTTTTAATGACCAATATTGATTTTGTTAGTAATCTATCACTTTGCAAATGTACAAGCTCATTGTTCAAGAGGATTCTTTTACCATCCCAGAAGAGGGTCCCACATCAGCAGACACAGTGCTTGAACTTGCTCTTGGATGTGGTGAGAATGCCACACGCTTCCAGACACAGTTTTGGCTGAAGTCAAAAGAAACCTGTTTAGTTTATGAGCATCAACATAACACACACTCTGGTGCTGCTTAGTGAAACACTGAATAGACCAGACTAGTCTAGAATAGACTAGAACTATTTCAGTTGGAAGGAGCCTGCACTGGTCATCTAGTCCTACTGCCTGACCTCTGCAGGGATGACCAAAAGTGAAAGCAGATTATTATGGGCACTATCCAAATACTGTTTAAACATAGACAGAATTGTTGGACCATCTCTCTAGGAAGCCTGTTGCCATGTTTGACCACCCTCTCCATAAAAAAAATGCTTCCTAATGTCCAGTCTAAACCTCTGCTGGTGAAGTTTTGAATCATTCCCATGCATCCTGCTACTGGGCAGCAGGGAGTCCAGCACCTCCCTTCTCCAGGTCTCCTCGGGAAGCTGCAGAGAGCCATGAGGTCACTCCTCAGACTCCTTCTCTTCAAACAAGACAAACTCAGAGTGCTCAGCTGCTCCTCACAGGACAGGCTTCCAGCCCATTCACCAGCTCACCTGCCCTCCTCTAGAGGCATTCAAGAGCCTTCATATACTTTTTAGATTGCACACAGCACTCACCAACACTGAATACAGCAAGATAATCACCAGGTTTGGGCAGAGGCTGATGATGTGATTCTTACAGCCCAGGATGCCATTTGCCCTCTTGGCAGCCAGGGGCTGGTGTCCCACACCGAGCTGGCTGCAGCTTCCCCACAGTGATGCCTCTGAAGGGAGAAACCTTTTTAGTATCTCCCCTGTAATACTGAGATGATCTCCTCTGACATGTTTGTGGTTACATACAGAAAGATTACAGCTTTTAAACAGGGGCATGGGAATTGTTTTTATCAATGCCATCAGCATCAATGACAAATATATTTGGTTTTAGCCCATTCCAGACAGATTTTGATCTGCCTGTTTACACTTCAAGCATCATAAAAATACTGTAAGCATGCCACAGATTTTTATCAATAATACTGGCAGCCAAATTCTATACATTTTTAAGCAGGTTTGGTGGAAAGACCAATAAAAATGTTAGTATTTTAATGAAATTAAAAATATTAATCTGAGGCTGTAATAAAAAAAAAAATCACAGGTATGTAGTATGATGAAGTCCCAGTGTCCTATTTATTAACAGACATGCCTTCATTGGGAATTTTTTTTGCTAACTTTATCCTTATGTTAAATACAAATTAAATTTTCACTAATTCATTAATTACTTAATTAGTTTTGTGTTTATCATTTGAGTTTACTTTCTACACCCAGAAATATCTAAGGTACATAGGAAAAAAATGCATATTCATTCATAACGTTCTTCTACCACAGTGTCAAGAAAATGGTATCTATTTAAATTGGTTTCAGTAATGACAGGATATTATTTTGAAATTTTGGATAAGTATAATAATAAGGTTGTGAAATTAAGATGTGATATTAAGTTATTCAAAAGCAATTGTCTACTTACATCCCACTGAATATAAAAAATAAAAAAATAAAGTCAAGTCACTTTAGTTAGCATGTTTGACTGCTGAGAACAAAGGAGTCAGTCAGGGTCTGAAATAAAATGCAATTATTACTTCTGAACAGTTATTATAGCATCCAAGATGAGAACTATAACTGCAAAGTCCACAACAGTGCTTTTGAGGTGGCAAAGTAAGCAAGTGCCTTACAGCACATTTTTACTGCTCATAAGGAATAGTATTCATTGGGTTAACCACCGTGGCACTCAGCTCAGACTCAACAAGTAATTACACACAGTTTTAGTTTTCAGATGATGATATCAGCAACATACTACATGTTTTCCTAAGGGAAATTCTTAGTAGCTAACATGTTTGGGGTTTCCCCATTTATTTATTATTGACTAAATAGCTTAATTCTGTTCAGTGCAAAAATACAAGAAAATAAAAAGGAGACTCTATAAAAGTCTTCTGTGTGGCTCTTGAGTTCAAAGCAAATTTTCCAGCTGAGTTGTAAAGTCCCGGAATGAATTTCCAATGAAAATGCTAACAGGCCTTTAGCTACAGTTGTGCTAGCGGGTGTTACTAAAACAAATAGAAAACCTTGTGAGTGCCAGAAAAGCAGCCCATCATTAGAGGCACTTTTCTTGAAGCTTTTTATTATATCTGGGTGATGATAATCTTCCCACCAGTGGGCATGCTGAGTTTTGGCACATATCAAGCTTGTCAGAATCATTTTACACATTCCAAACAGCAGGCAGAATAGACAATAACAAAAGAGAAAAGAAACTTTCCCAACATGGTGTGTATCTTTGTTCTCAGGAGTTGCTATTGCCTTTTGATGGAGCAAACAAAGAACCATTTAACCAAACCACTACACTTATTAGAGCCATTGACTCAAGACCCAGAGGGGGTACCAGGCTTTCTGGTCCACCCTCAGCTCTGACAGAAGAGGGCAGAAGCAGGTCTTTGTGTGAAAGTGGAAAACAGCTTTAAGACACTTTTCTTCCCAACAACTCACCCAGTAGGGTCTTGGTGCTTTCCATACCCTAAACCAGCTACAGCTGACTTAGCAAAAACCAGGTTCATCCTAACATTAGGCTATGAATGTATACAAATTCAGTCTTGCAGAGAAGACAGCACAGGACACAGTTACTCTGAGTCACCCACACAGATCATCCTCTTCAGCAAAATCATCAGTTGCCACTCTTATTGTCAAAACAAGGAGAATTGTTACCCATTTTCCCAGTTTTACCCAGAGCAGCCAAAACATTACATTTTAAACACTTCAACACTGTATCACAGCTGAAAGAGACAGGGAAATAAAACAAGGTAGTCATGGGAACTGTGACCTGATCCAGCAAAAATCCAAAACGGCTGCTCACAGTAAAATGCACGAGCCTCCAAAGAGGTATGGCAAGGGTTGGATCAAACTAGAAGCAAAATCAGGAAGGACACTGGACTTCACTGGCCGTGTTTCCCAGCATAGCTGATGCACAGCTCTGTGTTACTTCACCTTTTTGGGTGATGTTAAGGACACAATGTCAGACTGCAAGCAATAATGAGATTGTTCACCCACAGAACAGGAGGAGAGAAAGTCAGGGTGAAACCAGACCTGCAGAACTTCTATCACCTGTTCCTAAATTAAGTTTAGCATATTCACTCTGGAAATAACTGAGAAATGACCCTCAGGGGGGTTCTCATATAAGGCCTCACAAAGCTACTGTCAGTCACTTTCAATTTTTCAACATGCAACTAACAAACAGATATTTGGAATAAAATAACACAGACACCAAAAAAGCCTGCGTGTCATGAGTGCCACATCCATGAAGAGCACCTTGCATGTAGAAACTATGCAGAGTTCTTCATTTTGCAAAATTATCCTCAACATACTGACTTCCTCACACTGAAATGTACATTACTCATAATGATAATTGATGCAAAAGACACCATGAAATGTGAATCTGATTTCAAAATTTGCACGTATGATTTCAAAAAATTACACATGCATGTGAAATATGTGAATTCATTCACTGTGTTTCCTGAATTAATATCCCCTGAGATATGCAACATATTTCTGTTCTAGGATTTAAATAAAAACAGTCGCAACAATTGACAGAATTGGATATTTATTCTTTTCTTTATCATTCAAGACTCAGTATGGACTATTTCCTTCAATGTGGCATCACATTACAGGTTTTGTGCTGTTCTTTACCATACCCTAAACCATTAACAATTGTTAACAATTAACATTTTCTGCCCAGACACTGAACTTTTTAAATGCCAATATAGCTTCAGATTCAGTTTTTCAGATGGCAGTACATGGAGGAAGCTTAAATTCCACAACCCTGAGCCTGCCACAATCCCTTTTGAATGAGATTAATGAAATTTATAACTTAAGGACTTACATTAAGATAATATTTCTTTCTTTCAAAGCAGAAAACTTTTTTCTCAACTCCATACATTCAAGCACACTTGTGTTGGCATTTTTCTTCCAGGCTTTCTGCTCATCTTTCAGAAACAATGGGGGGAAGAAAAGAGAAAGAAAAAGAAAGAAAAAGAAAGAAAAAGAAAGAAAAAGAAAGAAAAAGAAAGAAAAAGAAAGAAAAAGAAAGAAAAAGAAAGAAAAAGAAAGAAAAAGCAGCTAGATTAAGTCTTCTAAAACTTCTCCCAACCGTATACATTGCTGCTTCTTTATATATGAAGACTTAGCTTGGAGCAAGTTCCTAATGCTAATTTATAAATCCTTGAAATACAGGGTTTAGAACAGAATGCTAATATAACTAACTATAGATATGCTTGCAGGCACTGCTATAATGAAAGAAATAATTACATCAATAAAATTATATTAGTTTGACATTAACAATCCGCCCAAGCAAACAATTCCAAATGACTAACAAGCACTATAAGTATGACTGCTGTCATAAATCAAAGCTGTCCATGACCTGAGTTCATGCAGCTCCTTGGAAAAACATAAAAGAAAGTATTATTAGCAATATTAGGAATTTCATGAAGTACACAATTACAAACTTTGTCTAGCTCTGAAAATTAAGTCAACTATCATGCTTGTAACCCCAAAAAACAATCAATATCTCTTTAATTATAGTTATTTCTGAACATAGGAAATTATAGTATCATTATTAGCTTTGTGGAAGAATGTCATCTACACACTACAACGTTCAGTTTCTCCCATCAACTAATACAGTTTTTTGTGACAGCAGTTTTCTGCTTCTTAAAGGTACTTTTCTCTCCATATTATTTAAGAGATTGCAAAAAATAATTGAAAAACCTTGAGTAACTTTAGCATAAGAACATTTCTGTAAAATTGGAAATACAGATTCAAAAGTTGAGAATCCACAGATTCTTCTGTCCACACCCATTAAAAAGTCTACCTTCTACATTGATGTAGGATTTTCTTTTGTTAGTCTGGTTTAAACTAGGAACAGAACTCTAAGAGCTAAATCCACACTCTCATCTGTAAATTTGCTAGAGCATGTCCCAGGAATAGGAATATAGAAAACCCCTTTTACATTTTAGAAACTGATTTGCTGAGTATAAGCTTGTGAACAAGTCTCAGCATGGGTTAAATGGTCACCATTCCCCAAAAATGACATGGCTACCAATAAGCCAGTGAGCTAAGAGAGCATTTCTTTTCCAGCTTGACCTAAGAAAGCAAGCACCATCACATTAAAAAAGACAGCAAATCTAATAAATCTCAAATCAAAAGCTGAATACATTTTCATAAATACTTGTACCCGCCAGTAACATTTGCCAAGGTAGGAATATTTTGTTGAGTGAAGAGGACAGTTTCTGTTGGAAAATATGGCAACGTTCTGTGGACACTACCAAACAATTTACAGTATTTCTCTTGGAGTATTCCCAAATGTGCTGCATTGATGAGATGATGAGCTGCTATAAAGTGAAGCCTAAAAACATAATTAAATTCAGAAGTATTTCTCAACAGTTTCTGAAGGACTCAATATATTCCAAGTAGTTATTAGAATGGAAACACAATGAGTTTTTTATAATCTAGCCCTTCTGTTATGGATCACTCTCAATTCCAGTGCACTTAATTTGTGTAATGCATGGTGATGATCTATGATATGTAGCATCATCTAAAGCAGAATTAGTGAGCTCTTTCTTTTTTCATTTTGAGTAGTGCATCCAGAGGGAAATATACAAGCAAAATGAAGAGCTTCAGCATGCAAAGTATGTTGCTACAGTAAATTGATGTGTTAAATTATATTGGCAATCCTTCTCATCTTAATAAATATCTTGCTGACCTGCACCACTATTATGTAACAGACTATTGCCATGCACAGCCATTAACACAGCCATCTAACCTAAATATTACCTTCTTCTCTTACAAGTACATCAAATTTTCTGCCAGTACAAGGGTAGCAGAGCTTGAACTAGAAAGGCCAATGCATTGAGGCAGTAGACAACTATATCCCATTGAAAAGCTCAAAGGACAAGTTCAAGAAAGAGAAAAATTTCAAAACAGGTCTTATGTCAGGTAATCATTTACAGCACTGTCATACTAATGGCTACAGAAAAGCAGAGGAGCAGTGACAATAGGTGCATTCATCTTGCTACAATGCTGGAAAAGCTCCACCTGTAGCCCCCTGCACTCTGTCTCCTGCTGTCCTCTGACAAGTGCATCCCATGACAGTGGATCTGATAGTGAGGACATTACCAATCTGTCATCCTTTCCTCCTGAAAGGCACCTTGACTGCAAATAATGACTAAAGAAGAGCAAGAAACTACCTCTGGCCTCAAACCACAAACAGGTTTCTTTGTTATGATGCTAAATTCAGTCAGCTACTAAACGGCTTTAAGGAAGAGATAAAGCATCTTAAAACTCATTTTGCCAGCTATGCAGATATATATGTATATATATGTAAACGTATATAAATTACATTTGCACTTCCACAACAGATTTGTAAATATTTGCAATCTTAAGCTCGTGTGATAATTCATAGTAGCAGGACAACTCTTGTTGCTAATGACCCTCATAATTAATATGGCCAAAAATTACTGTGGCAAAAAGGAGGTTCCTCACATCCTTTTAAATGTCATGACAGTCGTGGCATTACTTCAGTTAAAAGCTATTCGTACCTGTTTTCTGCCAAAGACTGTAAACAGATTTTCAAGATTGTGTCGTTTCACTTTGTCTGTATCTAAAATGAAGCAGAATCATGAAAGCTTTCTGTTCTTGTATAACATCAGAGTCCAAAAATACTGAAGCAAAACAACAGATCTACCTTGGGCTGAAAACAGTGAAAAGAATTACAATCAGCTGAAAAATCTGTGTCTTAATCCTTTGTTCTTTGTTAAGAAAGGAGGCAATACCTCCACCTCTATTCTTTTTTTAAGAAGGCCATTGCTAAGTTTTCCTATAATTTTGAGGTGGTTTTTCAGCAATTATTGCAATGTGAGTGACATGACAAATTTTGACAAGATTTGGAAAATTTGTTCCCCCTATCTTTGCAATTTTTTTTAATCACATATCTTTTGTTGTGCTTTTGCAATCCCATAAAATTTTACGGACAAGTTATTTATTATAGCAAAGTTTTGCTTCGGGATTTCTATTGGTACGAGGTTTATAAATGGAGATAAGATGAGGGAGAATGTTAATTGTCATGACAGTGTATTTTCCTCATAATGATAATAATAATCTGTCCCATCTGTCTAAATCTAATCTAATAGTGTTTATGAGTAGTTGAAGGCATATTTTAATTAAGTCTTGTAGTTGCACTGGTATATATATTAGTCCTTTCAGGGATCATCTAAATTTCCAATTTTCAATATAGGGTATGTAACCACTACATCATGTGAGAAACAGCCTGGGCTTCAAGCAGTTAATTTTGCATCAGGATGTGGATCTATAAGCCAATTAAAACAAACATTTCTGGAAAAACAGAGGTTCATTGTTCTTACACCAGAAGATGTTTTAATCTGACAGGAGTCAAATAGCCAAGGTAAAATGTGAACAAGTAGTATGTTTTTATGCTGTTTCCATTTCAACAGGGAAATTATTTCATAGAGCTATATTTTGTAAAAATTGATTTTTAAGCAGATCCTTTTCTTTTCTAAATCCATTGAAGCTCCTTACCTAAAACACACTGTCATAATATTTCTCATAGTCCTTGCAAACTTCAGTTGTAATCCTAACAGGATAGGCTGTATTCTAAGAATACAGATCAAATCTACTAGATTAAATTACATGAAAGCAAGGCAGTTACATTAAAAATAAGAGTCTTAGCTTTTGAAGGAAATTCCTGATCTTTAGACTGCCTAGGCCAGTGTATAGATAAAAGGCACACTGAGGGCACCCTCAAAACTGATATGACATTTCTTACATCCAACCTGCTCACTCAAGCTTACAATGAATCTTTACATTTGCACTTCCATCAATGACAGCAATTAAAAAACTGCTGACTCTTTCAGTCATGAGTTACCTCCATAAGGACATATGGACTGGTTGTTCAACTTCCAGATTTTAAAAAGGACACTCATTACAGATGTACAGAACTTAAGTTTAGATCTTAAACTTGTACAATCTCTATTGAAGTAACCTGAGCTTTATTCACATGCAAGCACTCCACACATTCCATAAAAAGTCATAAACCTACCCTTAAGCCATTCCTTTTTGTCAACCCCAACATTTAGGTGAGTGTGCATATACATCTGTATACACAAGTACAGTAAGTGCATATATATTATTTAATTTTAATTACATTAGAGGTCACATAGTCTATGGAGATAGGAGTAGCTTACAACATTTATATTAAAAATAATATTCTACTGAAATCACCCAGGAACACAGAGTGTGACTATCTAATCTAACCTCGCCTGTGCAATTATAAATTGGATATCTGGTCCAAGCTAGTCACTACACTGGCTCTGCAGTCAGTAGAGATTTGTGCCACTGCAAAGGATGTCTCATGCCAGCTGAAATAAATGCTCATTTATTAGATAGATATTCATGGGATAGATTGGCCTCTTAGATACTTCTACATCTCTGCTGACTTTGTAGCAAGTCTCTGAAGTGGAGTTAAATGGGGAAGTCAAGTTGGATAGAACAGTCAAGGACTAGGTTTGACTGCCTTTGGAAGTGGCAGTAATACAGTAATAAATCACTCCTTCTGAAATCCATAGGAACCTTCCTATGGACCTGAGCAAGAGTCAGATGTCCCTTCCACTCTTACTATATTCCATTGATGTCCTTTCATATGCCTGTTTACCTATGTAAGCTTCTACACGTTTTAGAACATACAAAACATGGAAAATTTGTGCTATACATTCAGTCAAATAAAGTACTAAAGCACAGATTTACTGACACCTAAATGCTTTCCTTCAAGCTTTTTTCATTTGCTTATTTTGTTGCCCTCACTTTAAGGCATAGGAAACGTTGTCATAAAACAACATTTAATTACTGCGCAAGTGCAAAAATTATATAAAGGGTTTGCTTCTAGTCCCTAGTTCTACCAGAGAAACAGATGGATCTCTTTCTTTCATGCTTTTCTGTTTTGTTTTGGGTTTTTTGAGGCACTAAAAGTCAAATAAGAATTGGAGACTGTAAATGCTCTTACTTCAGCATAAGGTATAGTGGGTCAGCAAAGTTAAAACAATTTTAAAATTCACAGAGAAAAAGGATGAAAGAGTGACAAAGCAACATAAGTTCTACATATCGTGCTAAGTTTTACCACTGGAATAATTTGAGGATGCCAAACAAATCATGGACTTAGGAGAATCAGTGGACACCTTTTATCTAGAACTTTCAAAAGCTTTTAGTGAGATTAGGAAATATAATGAGATTTTATTCTTTTTACAAGGTGTCTTGGTTTGGAAAGACAGGTATCTGCCAGGGAAAGCTGCAGTTTCCCTTAGAATGGAGAATTCCCTCACCCCTGCCAAATTATAATTTTGCATTTAAGGGCTTTCAGGCAAAGTNGAGGAGCAGGTAAAAGAGATAAGAAACAATGCCCTACCTGGTTTTAACAGCTGGCCCATTATCAGAAGGCATCTGCCCCTCTCCCCCCAGAGTTACAAGAGATAAAGAAAAAAAATCTCCCCAACTGCTTTTAACAAATGAAATAGAATACACACCCCTGGCTCCACAACCCAGGACACGAGGTTATCAGGAAAATCAGTGCAGACAGGTCAGTGTTAGCATTGATGGACCAGATATAACTCTCTAACACTGCCAAAAACGTTCAAAGGTATTAACAGTCTTTATTAATTTTTGAGAGCACTCAATTTTCATACAAGTATTCTTATTATTGCTCATGTTTGATGCTCTGCAGTCACAAGACCAGACAAAATAAAGCAGTGGATCAATTCAGCAGTTCTAACAATACTAAACATCAGAGAGTCAAAGACTATACTATATTAAACAGTATTATAGTATCTGGTGATTTTATATGCAGCTGACTGATGACTTCCTTTTAGAATTGTATATGCAAAAATTCACTACAATAGAAGAGGAAAAAAAAATCAACGTTCAATAATTAATGATAAAGACAGCATATTTATTATTTCACTGTATAACCACCCCACTACAAATCCAGGGGGAGCCACCTATTTTCCAAAGTAATGCTTTTCATTTATACTAGGGGTGTTGTCTAAATAACTAGTCACTGGAGTTTAGTTAAAAAAAAAAAAAAAAAAAAAAGAGGACGTGAAGAACGGGATTTCCTACCAAGATAGTTTAAAACATAAATAGCTCAACACGTTAAATTATTGGACAAAGTGACAAGGCTTTTATTGTTTTTTAATAACACTACTGTTTTCTTAGGAGATGATGCAGAACCAGTTATAGTTATGAGACCAATTTAATTACAGAAAACAACAAATGATGATTTGAGTATAATACTACTGTGCTTGATTTTGTTCCATTTATAAATTACAGTATCATTTCAGAGTCATCCTCCAGTACTTGTTACAACCAGTGCATTTTCCACAAAAAGATAGTTGGAAAATGCGATAATTAAGTGTCCCAAATCCAAAAAAAAACAAATAAAATCCCCCAAGTGTACTCTGTAAACATTTCTCCAGAACCCTGATGACACTGTTTCTCTCTTTCACTGTTATTCTCTGGATTAGAAACCAAGTGAATTTTATATAAAGGTTTTCTTATCACATCAACAACAGCTGCATGTCCCAATCCAATACATAGAAAGAGCACAGATTTGCAAAGCAGTCCTTCCCCCAAGAAATCTTGCTATGATACTCTCAACCCTCAAAATTACACACAACGTCTGAAGCTAGTGCTGAAACTGGTTAGTGCAGTAGAGATAGATGTCCAGAAAAATTTTCAAGCACAGCTTGCCCACAGCAATACCCCATGGCCTAAAACACTAAATTTATGACCACACATCACAGAAGGAGAAATTCTGGACTGTTTTATTTCCCATTATTTTTCAGTACTACTGACACACAAAACTGTAAGAATTTCAGAGTGTCTTGGTTTGGAAAGACAGGTATCTGCCAGGGAAACTGGGGTTTCCCTTAGAATGGAGAATGTAAACCCCTCACCCCCGCCAAATTATAAATTTGCAATCAAGGGCTTTCAGGCAAAGATTTTGGGAATAGGAATAACAGTTCTTTACTAGGAATATTAATACAAATGTAGTAGAAAAACAAATCCACCCACCCAAAACAAGCAAACAAACAAACAACAATTTTGGAAAACCCTGACAGAGTCAGAGCTACAACCTGACACCCTGCTGGTCAGGGTGTTGGAATCAGTCCAAAAGTAAGTCCTTCTGAAGTGGCAGATGTGGTTCTGTTGAAGTAGAGATGATCCTGTAGCAAAAAGGCCCAGGGGTGGTGGGAAGGAGTCTGGGGATAGTGAGATCAGGTCTGGTGATGGTGAGATGAGGTCAGGTCTTCCTCCCAGAAATTGGGTGAAAGCTGGATGTTTTCGTGTCCCTGTGTCTCCGTTTTATCCAGGTACCAAACTGCCTGCCTCCCCCACTGCCAGGGGGGATGTGATGCATCTCACAATAGGATGATGGAATGCCAGGGTATAGCCTAGGGAGGTGCTAATGGCCCATTATCAGAAGGTGACAGGCCTCTCACCCCTTGAGTTACAAGAGATAAAGAAAAACATCTCCTCAACTGCTTTTAACAGATGAAAATAAAATATACACCCCTGACTCCACAACCCAAGACACAGAGAAAGGCAGGAAGGGTGACCAAAAGCATGTAACAACCATCACTAAATGTTCTAGTACTCTTCTGAATAAAGAAGGATAAGGAAGGATGGAAAGGAAGAGGGGGGAAAAGAATAACTGACTGGAGGACACTGCTATAATAGAGTTCTATAAAATCATGAGAGGCACGCAGAGACTGGATAAGGAGCAGAAGCTTATTGCTTCTTCTAATAACGGGCCTAAGGAGCAGCAACTGGATCTAAGGAATTCCAAAGCTATTAAAGGGGAGAATTGTTCATATAACATCATTACACTGCAGAACTCCCTTTTGCCAAATTGTTGTAGCTTTAAGAAGCTCACACAGGTTCCAAAGCAAGGAGCCTAATGTAGGAGAAAAACTACTTAGTAATACATGTTGAGTTGCCTTGAGATGTAAATTGCTACGCAGATTGGGAGATTTATACAAGTACTGCTCTTTACTTGTCCCAATTTTGCATGCTTCCTTAGATTATCTGCTTTGAACTACTGCTAGAGAAGGGATTCTGACCTACAAACCTTTGAACTAACACAGCACAATTACTCTTAGAGGACATATGAAAGTGCAGGTATTAGCAAAAGCACACTGTGGTTTCAGTTTCATGAATAACACCGAGCAGCATCACTCACCACACACGAATTACAACCCTCACAGCATATCCATGTAACGGTAACTTGCACAATACCTGGACTCTCAGGTACTTTGTATGATCTGCCAGTTGTATTATTTTCCTCACTCTAAGCAACCACCTCATGTATTCACATTTAAAGTCTGGAGACAGAGAAATATCATCAGTTGTTATAACCATTGTTATAATCCTTACTGAAACTAATTTGAAGCCAAAATCAATGGTTCATAGTAGCATGATTATGTAATTTCCATTAAAAGGGAAAAACACATCACAGCCCTTCACTGAAGCAACCTAATTTTGCATCAGTACAAAATCTAAAATGCCACCAGTTCAAGGAGCTTGTCTGTTGTGGAAACAAAAGTTTTCAAAATATGCTTTCTGATAGCTGCAGATGATTTTGTAATGTCATTTTGTAGGAATTCAAACTTGAACCGAAAACTTTCACCCATGTGCTGCAAAAAATAGATCAGTTTTCTGTCCCCTTCTGATTCAGCCTGAAGTAGAACTATAGCACAGTACTGAGAGACAAACCACATAGTTTATGACTCCAATGACAACAATGCACTGGAATCAGATTTACCATACCTCACTATTTAATCACATTGCACACATTTAGAAAGAAAATTATTGCTCTCCAGAAATATTCTTATGAGCTGGTACTAAAGGCTATCCCAATGGTTAGCATCACTAGAATAATTAAGTTCATGCTTGTCAAACAAATTCAATTGTATTATTTACAAATATGTAAAATAGTAATGGGAAAAGAATGCGTGCACTACTGTTTTGCTATTTTGTTTGGAGCATTTGTGGTTGCTTTCTTTAAAACACAGCTTGAAAAATCTAAACACCTATAAATATATTTTCTGCATGGACAGATGCATGGACACAAACTAACTCATTAAGGACACTATACAAACATATACATTTCTCAGAACAGGATAAAAAACTTGTGTGCACTATGAAATCAAGGGGAAATTCTAGTTATGGTACTTTTCATCATTAAAGCAAACTCCCAGCCTCCTGTAAACTTACTCAATATTATTCTTCCCTTAAAAGAGTGAGAACTCTCACTGACTTTTTTCACCCCCACTTTAATTTAAGGAAAGCACTCTTTGTTCTCAAAATACAAACAGATGCAAAGTGATTGAATTACTGCTGATCCATTGTACACTAGGAAAACCCTGGAACACATGAAGTGCTTGTCCTGCCTGGAATCCAGCATCATCAAAGACATTAAATGGAACACCACATTCAGCACTAAAACAGTCATTCACCCTACAATTCATCCCTTAGATTAATTAGCTTTTCGCTGCACCATGTAACAAACAAATTTCTTTTCCTTAAATAAACTGAAATATTCTGCTTCTTTTAGCAGTTTACACAAGTTTTCCATCTTAAATATTCTCAGTTAAGGAGCTGTTATGCTGACTGTCATGACTGTCAGTCTGTCTTAAACACCACTTGTGCAAGAGACAGCAAGAGAGCTGAGTCTGTGGATAAATGGGATGATGCAAAGACCTGCAGAGAGAAAGTAGAAGCTGGGAAAGGAGATGGGTACCAAGTTAAGCATGACTTTCAAGACCAAGCTCTGGTGAACATATACAAAAAAATATACATGGGAAGCCACACTAAAAAGCCTCAAATGTCCATTGTAACCACAAATCATCTGCTTATTATTTAACCCACAAGCAAAGGAGTAGTATGCCTGAACTGCAAAGAGTGCATCAGTGAGGTTAAACATACATTATAATTTCTTCTTATCTGGTAACTAAACAATAGCCCTTTTCACAGGCCCCTTTTCAGAATTACTTTATGGCAAGTACTCTGCTGCTTTTCAGCTTCTGAGAAATATTAAATATGTTTATGATAACACCTGGATAAATTTTGAGTCACACCATCCTTTTCTAATTCAAATACCCTGTTGCTTACCACTTCAAGCTATGTTACCAAGCAACTGTTTCTATCTTTAATGTGAAATTGGTATATTTTCTTAGAGTGTGTAGTTAATGAAGGCCAGAAGCTTCATGATTAATTTAATTTTAACCATAAAAGTAGGGGATGACTACACAAGGATTATTAGATAGGAAATTGTCCTTTTATACTTGTCAATTTGTCAGTATCAGTCTGGAATTTCACTGTGAATTTATTTTCTGTTTTATTCTCTGATCTGCACCCAAGCCAGGCATGTAACACTTACCTTCTCCATGATCTTTACCTTGTGTATTTGTACAGCAGCTTGCACAACAGAGCCCTGATCAGGGCTCCCAGGCACTGCTGTGAGAAATATTAAGTGGCTGTTTTTCCTAGACAGTGTCAGGAAATGACTGCATGTTGGGTTCCATTAAACAATGAAGTCTATTGGAAAAGGATTGCAACCCTTTTTTTAGGAACTGTGTGTCAAGATCACAGCTGATCTAAAGAGAAAGAAAACCATCTTATGATTAAGATCTGATTAGATTCATAGAGCACAAACACACTTTCTAATGAGCTAGTTTTGAAAATTATTCATCCATGGTTTGATAACCAACAAGTATTCTACTCCTATGATTTGTTGTGACCTTACTTTAGAACCCTAAAAAAAGCAAACAGGACCACAAAACCCATGAACAAACCACCTTTTCCAAAGTCTGCACATAAGTTTTAATACTATAAAAACATTTTAATTGTCTACTTTATTCATTAACTTTATTATTTTTAAACCACTCTCACTGTTTGAATAATTTAAAAAGACAGAATTTGATGTGTTGCTTGAGGTAATCTTTTCTTCTATTCCTGTATTATACTTGTGTAAAAACACTAAGCACTTCCTGTATTACACAGTTTTTATCATCAAATATATTCTAAATTATGTTGTGACTCACATGACACAGGTCAAAGACTTGCATAGCTTATCAAGCGTAACTTCCAAGCTAAATTATGTCAAAAGTGTCTTCCATTTTTTTATTAAAATGCCACACTTTAATCACAGGTCAATGAAGAATAAAAACTTCTCATTAGAAATTAAATACCTATGAAAAATATGTCTGCATTACAACTGGTATGTAATGGAAAAAATCAGAAAAGTGGGTGATCCTTGTAATTATATAATTTCCAGCCTTATGGTAGCTGACTCTCTATGAAATGTCAACCAATGCTGCAGGACAAAGAAAAAAAAACAGAGAACATGAGGAATGGGTAATTTCAAATGAAAATCTGTGTTTCTCGTTTCACACTCTGAGCATTCTAATACATCAGAAGAGGTCTGAAGAATCATCACTTTTGCAAATATGAGATTTAAAATACAAACTAGCTCAGAAGCATGAATTTTTCTTTGCAAAGAGAAAAGAATTTCTTATCCACATATTATTCACTTGTCCAACTACATTACTGGTAGCTACTTTTAAAATATTTTATACAAAAATCTGCTGTGAATGAATTCTGAGGCATGAAGAAGTGTATTAGAAGACATACAATAAAGTGCAAATTTATAGGAGAGTTTTGAAAAGTGGTGTTTCTGATATATTCTCATCTTCCTTTCCCCAAACTCTGATGCAGCAGCAAAAAATGGGAAAATGAATATATAATGGAGATAATATATTCACATCTAAGAAGCAGGAGGTTTATTCCTCTAATACTTCTGTCAGTGATGTATTGGATAAAAACAAGATTTAAAATAACAAAGACTTAATAGTAACTAATCTATATTTTAATAAAACATGAAGTAAAGTAGAACATAGCATTGAAACATATACAAAAGAGACTATACCAGACCTTACTGAACTAGTATGATCTGATTTTTGTTTACGATAAGAAAACTACAATAATATTTTCAGGACTATAAAAACACATTACAGGAAAAACTACTCAATTTTTTAAGTAAAATGAATATCAAATAGTTCCAAATAACAAAAGCCTTTAAAAAAAAAAAAAGTATTTCAACATGTTGTCTTACCAGGAAAACAAAGCAAAAAATAATTTTAAATATTTCAATCTAAAGCCTTTCTTTTTAGGATGTAGTTGGGGCTACAATTCTCCCTTCAACACAGTAGATAATTTGTGCAAAAAACATTACTAGACAGTAATGATATGAACAGCTTCAGTTAATTAAACATGAGGAATTTGAGCAGACTCCCTCTTCTCAGAGACTGTCATGGTGCCTACATCTGTACACATCATCTACATCTTTTCCAATATGTAATTTGGTAAATTCTTGCTGCACTCAATGTTATGAATACTTTCTTTCAAGATGTATATAGCAGAGTTGTCTTCTACTCCAGCACTCTCTCCCTCTGGTTTCTATTTGTGACACTGTTCTGCAGGTGGCTACTCAAGTCCCTCCTTCTGAGAGGGTTCCATTATAGGGTCCAACACACCAGCAAAGAGGGTCCCTTCCTCTCCCACACCTGTGAGATTATGGGATGCTCAGGGAGAAGATGAAGTCTTTTCACAGGGGAACTGTGGCAGTTTCAGGTTGTAACCAGGCAGAAACATCAATTTAGTGTAGTGGTTTCGGTTGGCTAATTTTGGTATATGTGCTGCCTAAGCGAGCAGCACAGGAACTTTTATCTACGCGTGAGTTTGGGTAGGTATGGTATGCAGAAAATGAATGTAAGTTTTCTTTGCCCATTTGGGCAAGGGCTCTACAAAAATTATTATCATGTCAAGATTAATTTTTCTAAGATATTCTACTGATGAGGAGCTGAAGGCTGTAAATGAGCTGCTCTGTTTTACAAAGGATAATTCTGTAATTTGTGGCTATACCAAATACCTGAGGGATCTGTCTGTAGCTTGTGAGAATATCCTAGGTTAGGAAGATCTGAGGCATACAAGAACAAGATGCTGAAGAACTGTTTGACTAGAGCCTTGACTTGTCAGTCCTCTAAACATGCTGCAAAGTACATCTTTTACAATTCTCTGCTTAGACTGTGAGAGAATACAGACACATATATGGTCTCTGGTTATTCCAATTATGTCATAATTATAAATGCACAGGAGAGGTATGCTTAAATTCTAGATGAATGCAGATAAAAATACTAGGGAAAGGTAGAAATATCTTTTATGGTAAAGGCTTCTAAACAGCAGTAGGAAAGGGGTTTTATACCCTCTTTTCTAGAAACATACAGCAACATCATTTTTACTCACACAGTAAAGTTCTGCAAGCAGTGTAGGAAAGATTCCAGAAGCTGAAAGGTGATATCCACCTAACCACAATACTCTCTCTGTAAACCAGTTAAGCTCATTGACTGTTTAAGCACTGGAACAGTTAGGGGTGCTATTACAGTCCCTTTGTATCCAGAGTCTGAAAGAGGAGAGAAATATAAACCAGAATTAAAAATCTAAGAGGCTCTTGAATCCCTGGTGGAAAACACTTAAAGAAAATAAAATACTTCATTGTTTTAATTTTAGGGTCTGAAGCACGTAAAAGTATCATATAGAGTTTGTTCTTTCAGTGTCTAGAAGCATAGCTGGATACAAGTAAACACATACATCAATCAAAAAAATTTTATGGGCCTAGACTGACTGGAACTGTTACTATTTTGCATTTTTATGCAAATTATTTGTATGTTCACCAACAACAAAAAGGATGCAAGAAGAAACAATACAGTCACACGTAAAGGAAGAAGTTGTCTCTATACTAAAAAATGGGAAAATTCTTACTTCTTACTTAAACGTGCAGGTTTACCAGTATCCACAACATTATATTTCTGAGTACAATCCTAGCCCATTCACATTCTAACTTCCAGATCTTTAATCCCTTTCTTCTAACTCTTCTCTGGAGCATCTAAACTGTTGTTGATACATGCATATATTTGCATATCTAGTCTCAAATATGAATTAAATCCAGTATTTCATTCATTGAACTACTTGAAAATTACACCACTTGTTTCTTTGAATATCAGATGCATTCACCAGATACTGAGAAGTACAAAGATCTGCTATTTTGATTCTTAACATTTCACCCTTTACAACTGGTTGCAATTTTAAAAATTTTGAATGCTATAACCAAGACATCCAAGCAAAAAAGCGCAAAACAATAAAAAAAGGGAAAACAAGTTCTCTTATCTGTAGCAAGCTCTTTTACAGATCTCCTATGGCTTTTCCTTACAGTTTAAATGAAATAGTAACTGAAATAGTATATGAAATAGTAACTCTTAATGCCAGTTGCTTCTTTTAACATTCAGAAGTTGTTCACATTGGGTAAAGATACAAGTTACAGAAAAACAAGGCACATAGATAGAAGCTTATTAGTTTTATTCCTTACCTCATTTTTTCAACTCCACTGTGTATGAGCTTTAAAATCTGTGGACTCCTCTCAATATCCCAAAGGAATCGCATAGATATTAGTCTCCAAGCACTTGGATTTAAAGAAAAGAGAACACAAAAAGTAGAATTAATAACACTGAAATATTTTTTCTTATATTTTACCTTAGAGACCATACAATATTCTGGTGTCAAAGGGTTTGAGAAACCCCTTCAGAACGACATGAACAATCATCTAACCAGTCATACTGTTAGATGTTTGGGGTTTTTTTTAAGCTAGATGATAATGGGGCTTTTGTTGGTGGACTGAGAACTGGACACATTTTCTGGTTGGTGTCCAAGAAAGACATGCCATATTTAAAACATTCATGACAACTGCAAATCTGATTCTTCATTTTTATTTTGATGACGTCTTTAAAGGAAATTCTATTTAGAAAAGTGAATGCAACAGCAACATCAGTTTCTACTTTTATCACCTTTAAACTACTTTTGTTCTGTTCAAAAATATCTGAGTCCCTGAGCTCTGACAGCATGATAGGCATTTTCTGCTTGCTCATCATTATCAAATAAAAAAAGATCCTGCCATGTACCTTTTCATCACAGCAGGCTACATTTCATTCTCAGTCTCACTGCACAGCTCACTATATTCATGTTACATGGGGAATAGATCCTCCTTCTTAAAAACTGCCTTAAAACAAGTGACAGGAATGAAATCTATTTTTAAATACATTTGTAACTAAAAGTGTTAGATATCATTAAATATACACAACAAGAAAATCTGTTAAGAGAACAGCACTTACAGTCATCAGGCAGAGGCTAAAAAAAAAGAAAAAAGCACGTAATATGATAAATTCTAGGTAATCATTACTACTTACTGGCCTTTAACAAAACAGTTAATAAATAGTGATCGATCAGACTTTGTTCAAAAAAGCTAAATTAACACACAGAAAGCTTCCTCTTTGTGGTGAAGTAATACGTGAAATAAAATTTGCATATTTATTGTGTTGTTTATAAATATTAGTAAAAAATGACTACCCTTATACAGCCCAACATTTTACTGACTACATGCACAGATGCATCACCATAAGACTACAAGTTTTTGATATGCTTGATCTTAAATTCTCAGTATATGGAAGCACGAAAGATTTGAAGGAAAGGAACAGCAAGTGTAGGTAGCCTGGGTGCTTTTGAAGACGTGTGCTTTTCAATATGCGTCTCACCGTTCATAATGAAGTTCCTGTCTTCTTCAAAAGATGAAGCAATTGTTCACTTTACCCTGAGTGACCTCTACTGGCAAAATAACTTGCAGGCACACAGGTTAAAACCACTAAAAGCACCTTCATGGTTACATCATGAATGTACACACACACAGAGCTCATTCATTTTTCCTGGTGAGAGGTAGATGATGCTGAAAATTGAAACTTTTGCATGCTCAGGAAGTTATTGTCCAAGAAGCATTGACTAGTTTTGTTTAATCACTCAGTTTATCCTTCTCTTAGAGTCTTCTAAAGAACTGTACAGCCAAAACTTCATTTAGAGGCAATATTCTGAAGTAGCAGCTACTGAACAAGTAGTGACATGTGAACTACAAACCTGGAGTTTACTCTTACATATAGGCCTGGGGTTATACTATACTTCTTCCACTCTTTTTTCCTGGAGGACACAACTGAATCTGGAAATGCAGCCTTGTATATTTTGAAAGCAGTTTTTAGAATTAATGAACTGATTTAATCAAGTCTTATTTGACCATTACTTTTAGTAAATAAAAGACAATCTTAGAGTTATCTCTGGTTCCTACGTCCTTAATGGAGTATAACTAAAATTTATTTATTTCGAGGTATATCAGAAAGTTATCATGAAAGGTTTCTACTCAATGCAACTCTCTAATTTAAAGAAAACTGGTTAAAACCATGAGATCATTACAATCCAGGAAAAAAAGACAACTATAACATATTCATTTACAGTGTGATGTTTCCATTATAAAAATATCCACATACTACTAAACTAGAAATGACAAGAAAACCCATCAAGGTATTAAGTAAGAGCAGATACCCAATTCTGGCCAGTTTTGGCATATATCAGTAAGTATTTCTGAGACAGCGTGAAAAACACCTTTACAGAATCAACAGATATATCATGATTTTGGTAGTGCAAGTGATATCTAAACTCTGAGGTCTTCACAAAAGTGAACCACTCTTAGGAGTTTCGACCAAAAAAATTATTACAATTCATGACTGCTGATCACTGCAATATTCTACCTTATTTAACAATGGCCATGGAAAAAAAAAAGGAAAACGTATTAGATCTCTGCCTCAGCAAATAGTGAAATCTATTTATATGCAAATAAGCTATCCATTTTTAGTTTGAGGAAAGACATAGGCATAAATATGAAGGAAAAAATAAATTATCACTTGAAACCCTTAATGAAATCTATTTCAAAACATAACATTTTACAAGAGCCCACATTCATGTAATATTTGTTCAAGCCTAGGAGGGAATTGGCATATTCTGAACTTAGATGAAAACTGATATCATGTTAGTTCCCATGCCAATTTATTATATAAAATGCATTTATATTCTTGTATAGAAAGAACTTGATGATTGCAAATGTACTGTTTCCTTATAAATAAGTGTATTCTCATGCTACAAAGTAATTTTATGCTCATTTGACTACTGACAATTTTACATTATTTCCTTTTATTTTTAAATTATGAACACAAGAAGATGGGAAAATATCAGGATTGTGCATTTTTATTCTAAAATTATAAATTTTCAGAGAATAAGGCCTTCTTTGAGAAAACTGGATTTCACGTCTGAAAACCCCAATTTTAATCTAGTGACCGATTTTTGTTACAAAATAACAATAACAAGAAAAAAAAAGGCAAAAAACCCAACAAAAACGCAAACCCTTTCCTGCTATAAGGAAGATGCCAATAATCTAAAATCTGTTTCTCTGAAAGAGAAAGTGTTACATAACTCAACTTAAGCATTCAGTGAATACAAGAAAGAAAAGCAGAAGCCTTGAATAACTGAAGGAAAAACCAGATGTCAAAACTCTAAATACCATCTCTTCTTACTCTTCTGAGTACATAATTATTTTTCTTCCCAGAATTTGAGTTTATGTGAACTACACTCAAGTGTAAGCATGGAAATTTTGACACTGCACTGCAGTATCTTTAAAAAAACAAAATACCTTTTTTATTATTCCATGTTTTCAGCCAACCAGCCCCAAACCCATTCATTCTCTGATTGTACCATTTCAAATAAATTCTGTTTCTGTGGAATTCTGTTGAGTACCCTGTGAATCTCATTCAGCAGAAGCAGAAAGCTCTCCCCTCACTACTTTCAGCCCCATCAGCTGAGGCCAGTGCAAACCACATCCACCAGCACTGAGGACCCAGCATCCCCTGGTGGGGCTGTACCTGCACAGCTCATGTGGGATGCTCGTTAAGGACCATCTGCTGGAGTACCACTTAGTGATAATGACTGATAATGAGCAAGAGCTAACCATTAGCACAAACTGTATGGCTAATGAGCATCAGCCAAGCAAAGGGGTGCTCTGAAATTTGAAACCAACCTAATTTATTCACCTTCCGAAGGTGCCCAGCACAGCAACTTCACACTCCTCAGCTTATACATAGGTATTTACTTGCTCAGTTGCAACAGTGCGCTCAAATAGGGGAAATGATACCTGAAAAGTGAAATTATTGAAAATTACTACTCACACAGAAACTAGAAGATCTGAATGTCAATGCTATTTCTTGTGAAACTATAAAAGCCGTTGGATTTTTAAAGCAAATTACACACAGACAGTTTAATTTCATCACATTATATTTCTCTATTTCAATTCTTTATTTCCTAAGTAAAATTTAATATTTAGCGGACATTGTCACTGAGATTCTTCTACATCTTCCTGAATTAATAATTCCAGACATGACCTTATCCCAAATTACAGATTAGTTCTAGCAAAGGACAGGCAACTCACTAGCTACTGTATTTTAAGAAGCACTGTAAGAAACATGGTTTCACTTTTAAGTCTTAGAATTCATTTATTCACAGCAACACGTTCAGAATGGGGCATTTGCCAATAATGCTTTCAGTCAAATTTTGAACTATCTCAACCTCTGGTTCCCGTACCAGTGGTACAAAAAGAATATAAAGAACAGAAGAACAAGAATATTTCCTTAATGGGTATAATAAATCAAAATTACACCAGTAAGAAGCAATTACAGCATATTTAACTTCATAGCACTCTTGCCACTCAAGTCAATCTCTAAAATTATGTGTTAATTTTCATTCAAGTGATACTAAAAAAAAAAAAAGCCTAAAATTTTCCACCCAATGCACCTCTTCTTTGACCTTTTCATTGATCAAATTGTCTCATATTCCCTTAAAACCTTTTGACTACAGTGACACTATTAGAAAGGCCATAGCTATTTAACTTGCTGTCGAAATCTGCCAAGAGTTGCATTCATAACACTACTAAAAGGATGCATTTTTCAAAAACTGTGGTCTCTTTATGCCTTAAACTAATATCATACCTGTCAATTCCTTAGAACCTACAAGCTGCTCAATACCAATTACTTCTTCAACACTAATTTTAAGCCTTGAATATAAGGTGAAGAGGAGGGTAAAAACTGACTATTTCAGTACTTCTTGAAAGGAAAGATGACTCTTACTTAAAATTCACATTGACATATATTGGGATGCTTTATATCTTAGCATCTAATAGAAAGTAGCATTTTAAAACAATGCATATCAATATGCAAAATCAATAAAAATTAGAAAATACTCAGAAACACCTCCTTAACCTAACTAATTCTAGAGGATTTCAAGTAGAAGAAATATAAATTCCAACAAATTCACAGAGAGCAAGCAATCCCAAGACTTGTGGAAACACTTCAATTTAGCCAATATCAGAATTATGCCGTATCAAACTATCAGAACCAGTCATCAATGGCAATGACAATAGCAATCTCAACACCAAGAGAGCTGAGTGAGGAGAAACATCACTAACAAAACTATCACTGTTCCACAAATGGATGGAGGTACCATTTAAGTTTTCTGTTATCAGCTTAACCAAATTACCAATATACAAGAACTCTGCCTCCACAAATGGGGCCCCTAAGAAGCATCTAAACAACACATTGATGAATTAGGTTTTTTCCATTGACTAGATTTTTTTAAAAAGTCATTCCACCATCAATTAAGCACAACCGTCTGTCACAACAGTACCCTCCAAAAAAAAAA
>VWYO01005595.1:81953-103136 GCA_013400275.1 Rhadina sibilatrix | reverse complement strand
AAAAAAAAAAAAAAGCAGACAGACACAAAATAGTGGCCAAAGTAATAATTTCTGGGTCCTTTGTATTAGGAAATTAACTGTAAAATGTTCAACAAAATACGCAACCACTCATCTTTTGTCTCTCACCCAAAAGAAATCTATGCAGGTTTTAACACCCAAAACACAGACGTTAAACCTGCAAATAGAGTACAAGGTATAGTAACTGAACCACTAAGACTGCATTAACAAGGCTGATGTGCTACCCTCTGATGTGCTACCCTCTGACAGTTCCTACAATGAACTGACTTCAAAGAAGACCTACATCATTATTTAATTTCACAGAGTTAAATTACTTCTCCACCAAGTCCAGGGAAAAGAAATAATAAAAAAAGGAATCCTTCTTCTCTTCTTCCCACCACAGGGATATTAATATGTTATCTAGACTAGCAAGCCCACTAACATGTTGCTACTGGAACTGCTTTATGAAATTTTTAGGTCATCAAAGCCATCGTTAAAGACATTCTCTCATAAACAAAAAAGTAAATTTTCTCCAGGTTTTCTTCTGAAAAGTTATGCATTATAACCCATCTTTTCACCCCTCAAGGCAGCAAGAATGCCACCACCAGCATGTGTACCAGACTCCCAGACAATGATGGCATTGTGACTTACCAGGAGTGCTCATGAGTATAGGACAAAATGTTCACAGTTAAATCCAGGTGCACAAGCTTCTACTTAACTCACAATAATCCTTTAAGAATTAATTTCTAGTAATCAACACATAATATACTGACACAATCCCAAAATATACTGACATGACAAAGATGATATTTAAAACAGCTGGGTCACCAAACCTTCATTAAGCCTGTGCAACACATTTCCAACATTTGCACCATAAGCCTGTATTTTATCCCTGATTTGCTCCATCAACTAGGTATTATACTTCTATCAAGCTGATATATGCCTACACCATCATAACTTTCATAGACACTATGGTGAACATCTAGGGTGTCAACTTCAAAATTGTCACATATAGAAAATCCATAAACACAACTTATTCTGTTGAACCAGTCACCATCCAAAGCCAGTCTCAAACAAACTGCAACACACAGCTAGATGCTCTTATATCACCATATTTTCTTCAGGAAGAACACATATGAAACTCACCTAAATAGCCCTTCATTCAAAAAATTTATTACTCTAAGAAATAGTTTTTCTAAACTATCAATTGCAATTAATTATTTTTATTTACTACAAAACCCAAACAGCAACCATGTAATACCAGTTGTAACATATTACCCTACCAAGACATTTATACAATAAATCATTAATCATTTTGATGTACACTGGCAAAAAGAAATCATATCAGAATGATGCCTCCTAGCATTCAAATGCTACCCAAACTAACTAAACTCATTAAATGCAAATTCCCCAAAGTCTGGAAAGCACCAAATTAAATTAATTGTGATTGAGTTAGAGATGTAGATCTGCTATTATGCTTCCAAAATCTCATGAAAAATACTTGAAAAACTGACATTTTACTCTTGTATTTCCTGAAAAGTAGTTGACTTAATGCTGTGCTAACCTATAGCTAAGCAGACAAAAATCAAATTCCACAAAACATTCAAATAATCCATAAAACTTAAAATATATCCAGTAACGCATGTGGGGATATCTTTGTAGATCTATTACCTTCCCAAACTGAAGACAGAAAGAAAAATTGATAGCTTTATTGTATACCAAAGACTCTACATAGGTACTTCTGTTAGGACATAACTTTTACACTCCTCCATTAACTTATAATCTGTCTTTTTTTCCCTAGTAAATAACACTCATACCCCTTCTTTCTGTCTCTATCTCTTGCCAAAATTATCCTCATGGCAGGTGACAGCTATCTTTCCTTTGGGATGATCTTGTGCGCAGTCAATTACTGTCCATACATTGTTGCCCACATTTAAATTTGGTGCTTCTCTCAGACCTGAGAATGACTGCTGAGCACGGGTTCTTTCCCTTACATTTGAACATCAGAACTACAGAACAGTCAATGATTTAAAATACAGTATATTCCATTTCTTATTCAAGACTTGAATCCACTGGGCAGGAGAAAAAAAAAAATACTGAGAAGGGAGAAAGGAAGTGACCAGGACAGTTGAGAGAGACTGAAAAGGTTTGCTGGAAGCACTGCTACAGCTATCTGTCTTTTCATACAGATTAGAAACCACTGGAGGAGTCTGAACACCATAACTAGTGGAAGAGGACTACAATTACTTGTACAATTTGTGCTTGGAGATTAGGGGAAACCTCAGCAAGTTTTGCTCCTGTCTAGCCAGTTACTCCTAAGTAATATGACCAGACCAAAAATAAGCTTTGTCTGTGTTATTCTCAGTAGAGGTGAAGATTTAACACAGTGCTTTGTGAGTATAGTTCTCTATCATTTGAATGCTCATTTGGCACATGTGAATGAGTCTATTATACCCAGTTAAAAGAAGGTATACAAGTTATTTTTGTGAAATAAGTGAAAAACACTTGGTATGGTAAAGGGACAATCACCATCACCTTTCATTTTTAAATTTTTTTCAAACATTTTCCATTCTATTATTGGACCAGGTTGATTATCAGGTTTGCAAAGTCTTCTGTTATGTTAACATCTTTATCAAAATAATCTGAGTAACTTCCTGACATATTCTGCTTTTGTCAGATGTGGCATTTGAAGACTCTCAGACAATCTGAAAAAATATGAAATGGATTTTATCAAATTGACCCCAACTAGAAACAAAAAGTCAACAGTACTTTTCAGGTCTTTTTTCTTGTTTTTTTCCATGAGGGCTGTTTTATTTTTAAGCTCTGTAATATTTTTCAAAGCTAAAAAAAAAAGGAGCTAAAGCTATATCTTTACCTTAGGGCAAAATATCTAGTCACACTTCTATGAATTTAATGGGACTGCTATATGAAAGTAGAAGAAAATTAAAAATTGTGAAAGACAACTCTAGTTTACATGGAAGAAAATTAACAGTTTAAATTTCACTTTGGTGTATAATGAGTGGATAATTGACACTCTGGGGACCTTTACTATCTATAAAAACACGCTTCTTAATAGAAAGAAAATTAAACATCACACCTTTTAAAGCAGTCTTAAAATATTAGCAATCCTCATAAAATTAAACAGCTTGGGGGGGGAGAGAAGATTCACACTGTGCCCAGAAAAGTAAAAATATTATTTTATGTATACAAAATGTACTTCAGAAAACCTGTATACCTCTGAGATTATAAAATGTCCTTGAATATGTTTACTTGAGTTACCTGCAGCATAAGATAACCAGTTCAAAAATGAATTAAAAAAATATAGATTTCCTACTTGATTACCACATAAAACTGGTATTACAGAACAGATTCTTTTTAAATTATAGAATCACTTTACATAGAATTCAAGATCATCTGCAGTCACTACATCACACACAGCACTGACAAATGTACTGATAGCAAGAGCTGCATGACTTTAATCATGTGCCTTGAATACACAGGCATAGTTGAAGATGGAGATAGAATCCTGACTATATCCTTTCCTGAAAAGCAATCTACCAGAGCTGGACTTTGGCACTTGTAATAGTAAATTTATTTCATAAAATGTTGTAGATGGACTGCTCAAACATTTCAGAAAAACCTGTATATTTTATCTGTTCACAGTATGTAAATACTCAGTCCTTCTGACCAAATATTATTCTCACAAAGCCTCCTCTTTATATTATAGTAACTTTGCCAGTTCTACTGAAAAATCATGGAATCATAGAATGTTTCGAGATTGAAACAGACCCTAAAGGTCACCTAGTCCCAACCCCCTCTTCCATGGGCAGAGACACCTTCCACTAGGACCAGGTTGCTCAGAGCCCCATCCAACCTGGCCTTGAACCCTTACAGTGTTGGGGTATCCACAACCTCCCTGGGCAACTTGTTTCAGTGCCTCATCATCCTCACAATAAAGAATTTCCTTCTAACATCTAACCTAAATGTCCCTTCTTTCAATTTGTACCCATTACTCCTTGTCCTGTCACTGCAGTTCCTGATGAAGAGTCCCCTCCAGCTTCCCTACAAACCCCTTCAGATACCAGAAGGGAGTGGGGTAATGCTGGTTCCGAGCAATCACATGCGAATCATTTGCCCTCGTTATTTCCAGTAAATTGTTCTAATCTCAACAAGTGATTTTCACCTGCTGTGCCTCCAGTTCTCTTTCCAGCCTGCCACAGCAGGAGGGGAAGGAGTAAACAGCATGGTTTGGAGAGTCTTAGAGGAAGCACTAAACTGGGGAGTACCATTCCTAAACCAGAACATGGATGAAGCAACTCCCCATTTCCTACACGAGGTACCATATCAATTTCATTGACATTCCTTGTCATTCTTTTGGTCAAAATCAATCAATATTTCACAAACTACTTCTTATTTCACTGCTTATTCTCTTTAAAAAGGGAGTTTCTTAAACAACAACTGACTATTTTCAAATTAAAACTCTACGAATAGACACAATGGCTTTATATCCATTTAGAACAAACCTGGATCTTTTCTTCTGGGTCCTTTTCATTCCGTGTCTTAATCTAAATCCAGAGTCAGCTGAGTTGCTTCCACCTTGTATGCAACACTGCCTAATAGTATGTTTTAAGAAGGATGTCTCACATTTCTGGCTAAAACCATTTACCTGTTCTGTTATCATTAAGGAACGTGGCTGACCCATTACAGTACCTAAACACAGATGTCTACAAGAGTGTAAGCTCACAGCCTGCAGGTAAAGAGAAGGGACATTACTGCAAGATTAATTGATGTAAACTAGTCCAAATCCACTTACATTAAAGAATTAAAACAATAATTCTTCAGACAGGTAGAATTGCTCTGTCCATATGAAAAACTGTTATTATATTTTTATAGTAAATACAAATGGTTAAACATTTATAATTCAAAGTAGCTAGAAATTTATAATTCATAATATGAATTTTGAGACTATTTAAGCCACTGTGATAGAGCTTTTATTACAGCACAATTGTTTGCATGCATGATGACTTAAGAACTGTACTTCAGAAAGGTAGTAAACATTATTGCACTAAAGCATAAAACTGTAATATTCCTTCTACTACCAACAAAGGCTAAATTCATGCTAGCAAATATTACAAGAGTTACTGGGAGAAATAAATGCTTTCAACAGGGAGGATCTTCATTAGTTTATCCTTAAACATATCAGTTTATCATTTTAGCACTAATTTGATGTCTGTATCTGTTTTCAAGGCAAATTATGTCATTCATGCTTTAGCAGAGGCCATTTTAGGCACTTTCTCTATTTTTTCCTATTAAATATATCTTTACTTGTCACAAAAGAGTTGAGTGCTTTTTCTGAAACAGTCACTATTTTCTTCCTTCTATTTTTTTTCCACTTTCATAGAACAAAGACACTTTTTTGGTTTTTAGTCTATGAAAAGCAGAAGATTTAGGAAACAGCAATAATGCCAGAGTGTGTTTTGTGTACATCTAGTTGCCATGAATGGGATGACAATCACTTCCAGCAGCACTTAAAAACCACAAAGAACAAAATCAAACTAAAATAAATTTTAAACTTTCAGAGTCGGGCAAACAAATTTTGTGTTGTCATCCTCAAATTAGAAGGACAGACAAACAGGAGAATTACGCATATCCCAAATTCATGTAAAAACTAAAATACTTCAGCATCCAACAGCTAACAAATTCCAGCCCATTATCCCTCGCATAGCAAATCTTTTCTCTGTTGAATGCAATAGGCCTCAGGAACTTTTGATGAGGTTGACACATCAAGAACATGATCCCATACATTATTACATCTAACAAAGTACTAAGGAATAGTTAGAGTGGTCTTTAAAAGAGAAAAAATAACGTGTTAGGCTGTATTCAGCACTGAAAAAAAACAAACTATATAGAAGGCTACAGAAAGAGTCACTGTGAGATTAAGAAGCCAAAAGACATTTGTATTACTTTGATCAAATATTATACTGCATGTTTTAAAAAACTCCTCAGTGCTCTAGCTTTACAGAAAATTAGCAGGTGAAGGGAAAGCAAAAGAAAGAGTTTGGGTCAGTTTGGTTTTCTGCTTCTTTATGAAGTTTTGGGTAGATCAAGTACCCTCATGGTCCCAGTGTTTCTTATGCAGGCAATTTTCTTCAGCCTAATATTTGACACAGGTGGATTTCCTCTTTTATTAATAAAGCAAAGGAAAATACCAGAAGGAAACAGAACAGATTCTTAGAGCTTTCCAAAACAATAATCTTCTATCAGTAAGAGATAACCAAACTGTTCAGAGAATCAGAAAAGTTATCTTCTTTGGACATGAAACACAATGTTTATTTGATGTTTGCCATGACATGACTCACACAGAAAAAAATGTGGTATTTTCTTATTTGTTATTCTCTGTTACTAAATCAGAGGGGTTTTTCCCCCTCACTGCCACCAATCTCAGTCACAAGTTTGTATGCTATATCATTTTCATACATACACAGCCCTCAAAAAAATTCCAAGGTAGCATCAGATTTTCATGTTTCCTTTACAACTGTTGATGTTAAAGAACCATTAGTGAAACAAACATACATCAACTTACAGTAGGGTTCTTTCAGCAGCAATATTAGAAGTAGATCTTCTCTGTTAAAAAAGTTAACAGTACATTCTTGCTCATTATTTTAAAAGTGAAGACTAGAATTTAAATTTGAGGTGTTTAGGACACTGTCATCTTTGTTTCATAATTCTGTCCTTGATACCAGTTTAATTCTATTCAAAGTAAATGTGTTTCTTATTAAAGGAAGATTCCTTAAAAAAAAAAAGAAATGAACTTCCAACACTGTTTTTAAAATGAAAGTAGAATTAGTGTTTACAATTTCTTGACACTTTTACTGCTCTCTGACCATACTTAGAAATTACTCTTTCCCAGTTTTCTATTTTACCTGCCAACACTTCAGATCAATGGAGTCTCACTATTAAGTTCTTAGAGCTTGGAATCCCTTTGCAGATTTTAAAGAGTGTAAGTACATGCTTCACAGCTGTATGTATTGGACAACCTGAGAATTACACTGAAGACCCCTGGATATGTCTAGCAGACAGAGGTGAAACAGGGGTGCAGAAGTCCTGTTGCATTCACATTAGACCTGGGAATTCTCCCATCTCTGGACTCCCATCATTCTGGACTCTGGAATTCAACAGAGGCTGGTAGCAGCTCAGAGCAGGCTCAGGGGACAGGTAGAAGGACAGTTGAAGGACAGAAAAATAAATATTATGCCAAAATCTGAAGGGTTCTCAACATAAGAAAAAGAGTTAAATTGTGACATGATCACATGCTATGAACTCTGCTGGCTTCCTTAGATGGATTAGTAGAGGTTACTGCATCTTATCACAGGGACATATAAACATGGAAAGGGGCAGGGACAGGACCAAAGAAACCCACAAAAGGTGGGGGAAAAAGCACTAAAGCAAGACACATTCAGACTAAAGAGATAAGTATGACAGTAAATATAAAGGATCCCTGAAATAAGTTCCTGAAATCCAGATAAATCACTTGAAATTTTGCATCAGCACAGCAGAGTTTTTCCTAAGAACAGGATCTACATTAACACAGACACCGGAATGAGAAAAAATAATTCCAGGAAAGTGAAACAGTGTCACTGCAACACTGTCACATGAAATCAATTACCATGACAAAAAAAATGATGGTAATGATTTTCTGAAGTTGGTAAAATCTTTCTTCTATTGATCTTATTTTATTTCACATGAATAAAGACTTTTACAGTGATTCTACATCTTTCACAATACCAAGAGAAACATTTTCTATTGCAAATTTATTTAGTAATTTTGGAATCCAATCACAAAGGGCCCATCTAATCCTCCTAAAAACGAAAATTTCCTGCTAGATTCTAAATGCTCCTTATCAATTAGAAGTAATATATATGTATGTGATTTATTTTTCGAATAGTGAAATGACAATCTGATATGGATTACATAAAGAAAATAAGCTTTAAAACATTAGGAAATATATTTAAGATTTTCTTTCAAGTTTATTTTTTTTAATTAAAGCTTGTCGACTTCTAAATGCCACATGAGAAACATTTTTTCTGATGTTAAATTATGTTAACATTTCTCTCTGTTCAGTAAGTCACAATATCCTTTCAATATAATATGAAAACACATATTCCTAACTCCTACTTTTCCTTCTAATGTATTAAATAACCCCAGTGTTATTTAAGTATTTTTATACAAGGAATATAACAATCACTTATATGTATTCTTTGTTTCTTAGCTTTGATCTCACATTTAAATTCATCTCAAACAGTGCCATCTTGCTTTTCTCAGACCACAGAGAGCATCGAGCCTTGCTGCAGCAACAATTTGATTACAGGAAGAAAGGCTGCACATTTAATGAACTCCTTATTTGATCTGCCAATGCAAATGGATTTTGATGTTATTTCTAACATTGACTTCTAAATACTTTCACCATTAGTCTAAGCAAGGATGGAAAGCAGAATGGGAAAGCTGAATACCCACAGACACCATCTTATCTACATGTAGCAGTAGAGAATTTTCAAGGCAAAGACTTCCATGCTAAATACGTTGATTAGTATAGGACACATAAATATCATCTTTTCTTTGGTGCAGCAAAACTGACACAATGTCAAATAAGTAGCAGAGAAGTAAAATAAGAAAAGGTGAAAGAAATGCATTTTAGCTGTTCATAAAATTTATGAGGAGCTGAAATTCAGATGGTGAGGAAGCTTATTCTGTATGATAAAAAGTTCATAGAAGAACAGTCCAGAAACAACTGACAGACTGTGGACTCACAAGGGCAAAACTAAACTGGATTTTGAAAGAGGGGTAATACCAGGAAAGGTCTAAGTTCCAACCCACAGCAGTATAAACCCACAGATCTGTATGTTTGGGGGGGAAAAAAATAGAGGTTGAGAAAACTTGTAGGGCAAATCTACAATTTTTTAACTCATGTATATTTCTAGATTCCAAAACAACTGTAGTAGAGATACTGAAGTGTCATATGTGGAAACAATTCCAGAATGAGTGAATAACAGGGAATGTCAATAGAGGCAGCAAGCTGTCAGTTTCTTCTACTGCGATTTCCTGGTCAGGACCTAATTATGGAATATAACAAATGACCCACAATATTAATTTGTTCAATTGTTCATTAATTCTCAATATTGCATGGGAAATTTAGAGACTGTGTATTATATGACAGAAGAGTGGAAAATGCAAAGAAGCACTGAAATATAAATTTTATGTTCATATGAAAATATCAAATGGTACTACATATATCAGAGCTTTGACACAAATGCTTCCAGTCTTCCTAAATAGTTACTCAAAGACAACAAAAAAAGGATTCTAAATTCTTCTTTTGTTCCAAACCCATCCTTCCCCAAATTTTATACACATGAAAAATAAACCACTTTCTGCAAATGAAAATACAATTTTCTGCAGTTAGATCATTTTTTTTATTTCCCTCTAACTTAAGTGGAAATCTTAATTTCAAACCTTTTGAAAGGAATCAGCAACTCCACTATAAAGACATGTTAGAGTGAATATCTAAAAATCAGAAACTTAGTACTTCACCAACAAAATTCTTGCAGAACTTAGCGTTATATATATTTATATATAGTGTGTACATAACATAGTGTGTTATATAATATATAACATATACTATGTTTATATAATACATATCATACAGTGTTGATGACTGAAATGTGTAAGCTACTGTCGTAAAAACTTAACCAGTCATACTTTAAAGTCATTAGAAATTACACACAAATTGTGCATTGCCTTGCAGATAAATTAAGCATACATTTTCTCCTGCTTAATTACCCTAATTTAGTAAAAAGTTCAGTACAAACATACTTTCAGAAAAAGTAAGTCAACAACTTAGTTCTGTTGAGGTATTTCATCTCCATCTTGATTGGAAGCTGTTCACTGATGTAATTTTTTTCCAAATTAAATATGGAATTATCTTTCTTAGATGCTCATAGTTTTGTTTTTACACCCTTCTGAAATAAACTTTAATTACTTAGCTGATATCATATCTGTCATCAATCTTGTTAAAAAAACAATAAGAGCTCCCTAGGGGAGGGATTATCTTTATTCTGTCATTTCATGTAATCAGCTATGAGTACACCAATAAAGAAGCACAAATAACCTTTCTGATTCTTTGTATTCTTATTGTTGTAAATAGCATCACTAACCAACAAAAAGGAAAATACATCGAAGTCTTCCATGCATAACATTTGCAATTTTGGAGAATATATTTTTCTAATTCATTTTTCCTTTTATTCTCTTGATAAAGAAAAAAGGTTTCTGGAATTTATGCTCTTGTAGATTTATAGTCATGCTTTTCAACAGCTCAGAGGCTGCTCTGAGTTTTTGCCTGATGTTAGATTAAAAGATGTTTTTCAAAGAAGAAATAGATGAGCATTACAAAGTTACATCAATGTGTAAGAAACTTTTCTCTAAGGAAAAACAAGATCCTGTTTCCACTGGAATAAAAAAATGCATAGAATTGTTTAAAGAGAAAAATCAGGATATATTTTTTGCTTAATTATACAGAATTAGAAAAAATAATTGACCATGGGATAAAAGAATGTTTTGCATTTAAATGCTAAATTCATGCAAGAAACAAAAACTAATGCTCTTGCACTATTGTAAAGTAACATTGAATTGTCATGGGATTGGTATGAAGATAAATATTTAATATTATAAACATTTGAATAATTAGGATAAATATTGATGTTTTACTGTGATGTAAATAGTTTGCTGAGTTCTCTAACTAAATGTCATTACAAGAAATTCCAGTTACAAATATAAAATGTGGATGCATAACAAAGGCTGATAAAATTTAACTTTGGATCCATGCAATATTAACTAGGGGGAAAAAATTAGAAATTTCTCATACAGACTAGGAATTCCAAAGCAAGAGTTCTGATCTCATCATGGTCTTTGTCTTTTATGTATAGCAGCTGGAATTTATCACTTTCTAGCTACTCCTGTGAATTGAAACTAGATCCAAAGGAACCACAAAATTTGCTAAGTGCTAGTCTTGACCATTAATATGAGGTCTTTAGAAAAATTACAAGTGAAAAACTGTTCACAGGCAGAAGTGAAAGCAAAAGGAGACACCAAGAAAACCTTCTGTAGTGTGAAAAGAAGTCATCAGTGCCAAGCTGCAATGACAAAGGAATTTGAAGCTACAGTCTGATCTGGAATTGAAGTTGCTGTGTGATTTCCAGCCTTTCCACAGCCAGAGCAGCTGATGCTACAGCCACAGGTTGTTTCCCACAAGGTTTTACGTGGATTGCCATATATGATAAGCTAAATCTCCCCAGCAGAATCAATGATCACCTGAAGAAGATCAGCTCAGTTTGGTAGGAACTTTTTAAGCCAAACTAAACATTGTTTTCCATATGAGGACAAAGAAGTCAATCCTGAAACTAGAATTTTCTAAGACATTCTCAAGGGCAATTGCCTCCGTGTCTATCTAAATATGTAGGACAAGAGATACACGCAAGAAAAACAGACTGAGACAAGCATTTTAGACCTCACAGATCACGTATTCGGAAGTAACTGATGTTCAATATGATATAACCAGAGATTTTTAGTTCTAAATTTTCTTGTATTTATAGACAAAGAGGGGAAAAGGAAAAGAGGAAAGGAAGAAGGTAAGGAGCGTTTAACTTCAGGCTCAACACCACCACAACACACCACTCAAACCAATGGCAAATGCCATAAAAACCCACATGTTTTTTCAATGGGCTTTAAAGGTTTAGTGTTCTCCCTAGATATCATTTTAGGGCCTGGGAGATGTTAGGTGAGCATACCAAACAATTAAAAATCTTTTTAAAAGAGACTGAAAAATGCTACTAAACCCCAGCTAATATTATCTGTTACTGCTTCACACACTTATATTCATTGTAGGAAAAGGAAAATTATTTGCAATATGAAAGACAATCTTCAGAGGAGCATTAAAACCCACAGAGAATTAAAGATGAAGAAATCCTGTAATCATGCAGCCAACTTCAACTCCACCTTCCAAAAAAAATTGGCTAAACCTGAAGAGAATTCAATGACCACATCAATTTTTGGGAAACTATTCTGAGGAGTGAAGAGTTGTCCAACAGTCAAGAAGGACAGGCCTCAAAGTTTAAAAAGCACATCAGATAGTTTATTAATTCTGTGATTTTCTGGGAATAAAATACATTATTCTTTCCATCAACCACTGCAATAAATATCACATGGAAAAGTAAAAAATAAGTAAACATTAGCTTAAGATACATATATACAAGAAATGTCAGTCTAAAATGCAAATTTTACTGGGATCTGCCAAAGACAGGGCTTATTTCTGCCAGGAATAAAGGTTCTGAGATTCAAATCTTTTTCTCTCTAATCTTTTCCTACTGAAGTTTAGCAAAATGATAGTTATGTTTCAAACTAAAAATATGCATGTACACATGAACAGTCTTGGATTTTTACTTTTGCTATTATAATTTTGTTTTAAAAATAAAGTACCTACAGCATAGATCTTCTGTCTTTTTTTCCAAAATACTGTTTACTGAGCTTCATAAAAGCATTGTGAAAGGGTTTTGGTTTTTTGTTTTGTTTTGGGGTTTTGTTTGTTTGTTTGTTTTTGTTTGGGTTTTTATGTTTTTGTTTTTGGGGTTTTTTTGGTGTTTTTTTTTTTTATTTAATGGTGCACACTACTTTTAGAAACAAAGATTACAATGCTTCACAGCTGGTTTGAGTACTGTTTCAAACACTTTCCTGAGCTCTGCTCTATGCTTTCAGACAGGAATGACTGATGATTCATTCTGATATTCCTTCCACTCTACACAGGAACAGATGTCTTCAAAAGGCTGGGAAAATTCTGCCCGCTTCTCAAGTCCTGTGCCTTCGACCAATCAGTTACTACAATATTGGCATCCTGTGCTGTTTACAGTGTGAGATAGCTCTTGAATGAAAGCACTAAAATGAAATTTAGGTTAAAAGATCTTACTACTCTCTGAAGTATGTTACATAAGAGAAGGAAACAGAAGCCCACTACATCTAAGAGTCCCTGGATGCCCTATGACAGTATTTATATTTATTTTCATTTCTCTTAGCAATAACACAAAGCAAATGTGTTCATCTGGTCATCTCTGGGAAGACAGAGCTAGAGATTTGCATCTTCCCAAAGCTTCCCATTTTTCCTGTGAAAGGTCAGACAGAATGTCACAGTTGAGTCTGCTACTTCTGAAACAAGTAAAACTCATACACTGGAAAGGACTTTTGTTGAGGAAGCACTATTCATTCATATTACTTTAAATATAGCTATTACTCAAATCTCACTAGCCTTCTGCCTGAGTTCTCAGTAATCACAGTGGTGACAACATTTCTCCCCACTTGCAAAGAGCAAAGCACAGCACCACTCGATTTTGCAATTTTCATTCTGACATACGTTCACTTCAATTTGTATTCAATAAAATCCCGCACTTGAAGTATGAGTACTTCTATGAAAAGAAGCAATGAGGTGGAAAACTGTCTTTTGAACTTTTTCTTTCACTGTTAAGAAAGTCATGGTATATTTCAAACCAGAAAATGTTACAATCTCTGAAAGCATGTACCCTGGAATGAATTTAATTTAATTCTTACAAAATAACTTGAGTGGAAAACACAGTTCAGAAAGAGATAGTGTACTGTGAATTTCATTTACAAAGAAATAAAATTATTTACTGTACAACTATAAGCTCTCCTCATACTCTACTGTGATGTTATGATTATTTATAGTGCCATTTTCTCTCCTTGTAGTCAACACAATCTTTGACTTGTCAAAAATTATTTAGATTAACTTGAAATACATATAAACCTTTGACAAATATTCTGTATGCTGTGAAATAAACTCAAGCTTTGAGTTTGCCTGGCTTCTTTACAGAGGGAAATGTTCATCTTACCATGAAGTAAACAGAGAGATTCCAGAATAATGGACAACAGCAACTAATACAAAGTTGTTGAATAACACATGATGCAATGAAGGATCAGCAGTTGCCTTCTCCCAGAAGTTTATTTCACTAGCAGCTTAGTTCCCATTAAAGATTACCTCAATCTTTATTATTCTACTCAAATGTAACTCAAAAATTTGCCCCTTAGCTAAAGGTTTCAAGGCAGAGCAACCCAGTGAAATTCACATGCAGCTCTATGAGATCCACTGGATACACAGATACCTTTCCAGAATCTCCACTTATTTAACTACATTGTGTAGAAAACTTTGGTCATCGCTTTAAAAAAAGTAAAGAGTTTACAAAAAAAGCCCCTATAAATTAAAATCCATCTTTGCTATTCCTTCCTTAAAAAACAAACACACAAAGGACTGAGTCCCCAGTGGACACCCCCAACAAGCAACTGGGAAGTGTCCCCTTCTGAATTGGAAAATTGAAAAGAAAAAATGAGGAAAGTTTTTTCTGAAAATAATAAAACAGACCTACTTGTAAGCTTTAAGCATATTCCAGGAGCTACACATGGTGGCTGAAGTAATTCTCCACTTTCTTAGTAGCTCTAACAGATTATATTTTTTCAGTGTTAGAAAGATAAGTAGTACTAGCAGGTGCAATTCAGTACACCCCTGTAAACCAGCTCCATATTACACAGGTATTCCCTGGGCATCATGAGGCCAGTGGAAAGCATACTGCAGCAAGACACTCTGGTAAAACAAACAACAAGCCGCGGAAATAAATCCACTACACAGACAAAACCCCACAAACACACACCACCAAATCTTGGTGGGCCACACTAGTCCTGCACATTATATACACCTTAAACAAAGATTCTGTGCCATAAACACAGAATTGTATCTCTTAGAGGCATATAGAAGAGCAATGTGCAGATTTTTTTGTAAGTATACAATAAACAACCATACCAGGGAGTTACCACTTGTTTCAAAAGAGACTGCTAATTTTGAAATGAAAACAGGCAAGGACACAGCAGTAACTACCACTACTGTTATAGATACAAACACAAAGATGAAACTTTTTAATAGTTGTGTCTGTACACTAGCTGTGTGTGTTTCGATTTCTGTTTGTAACTGTTTATTTTCCAACTGGTTCTGAGTTGTTACAAATACTTACTGTTGTAATGTTGTTGGAGTAGTTGTTAGATATTGTTGCAGTGTTTAGTTACGAGTGTTTGTAAGATTGTTGTGCGGCAGCCTCCCCAAATACAGTTAAAGGGACAACACCAGAGGAAAGGGGAAATCNCAGAAGGAATTAAGGACAGATACTACAGCTGGGAGAAGACACAGATTCATTCAGGGTTTTTTCCATCTTTGTCTTCTCTTTATTCCAGTCAACGGGCTAGCACAGCCCAGCATGGCACAAATACGAGGTTAGCTCAAACACATCTGGAAAGATGATCCTTTGTTATCCTCATGTGAAACTTTCAAGAAAAAATGGATAATGTCAGGTAAGTCCACCCTTACATTATCTCAGTGATTAAAATTTACCATGGATTCAGACTTTCTTCAGCACCTAAGTCAGCAAAACCACAATGTAAACATTAACAGAGTTCCAAGCCACCAGTGTACCCACATATCAATAGAAATGGATTTCAGCACAGGTGTACTTGATAGCCCATCTAACAAAGATTTGGAATCCTTTAGATCCCAGAAGCCTGGAGAAAAATGAAATGTTGACATTGAGGGCTTCTGTGAAAACATCAAATGTGCTGCAGAGATCCCCTCAGAGCAATGCTGTACTCACAAATAACATTTGATGGAGAAGTACAGAGATTTGTCTGCCACAAACACAAACATAAGAGAATTATTGTCTCATATAAATTCAGTAATAAGGCCTCCTTAAGGGATTAAAAAAAGTAAAGAATTTGCTTTTGAGTAACTGAATGCAGTATAGCTTTGAATGTACATTCAGATATTGAATAACAGATGATTAAAACTAAGGACATGGAAATACAACTACAAAAAAAAAAAGATTATGCAGGGTCACAAGCTTCCAGCTTTAATCATAATTTGCAACAAATTTCACCATGAATAGCTCCAATTGCACTACTTACAGGAATTACTGCAGATGACAGGGCATCACTAGAAGCATCAGGACAAAACATTTCCAATCTTAACATTTACAACACCCATATTTACCTAAATTTCCATTTGAAATGCAGCTACTCATCTACTGCAGATGGTCTTTTCCTTAGTTAAAAATGAGAAAGAATTAAAGAATTATCACCATTCATGCTTTGGTTTTCCCATGAACTCCAGAACATAGAATTAAGCCTTTTCATAAGCCTGAATGTATCCTAAAGGAGATGGAAAAAAAATTGCAGGCACTGTCAAGGCATGGAGCTAATTAGTCCAGTGAAGACCACCATCAATGTCATATAGTTCAGGCCCTGAGAGTGTAAGCAAAACAGTTTTACAAAAGAACATAGGGAAACAATGATTCTTTTAAAGTTATACAGAAAAATATTTTAATGGAAGTACAGAGTTAACACAAGTACATTAATAATTAGAGGAAAGTTTTACAAAGAATACTTATTCTTTACTTGGAGAAAGTATATGTAAAAATAAAAGTAAATTAAATTTTAATTCAGCAGAAACAAAAGCCTATAAAAATTATTGGCACCAATGTATCAGAATTTCTCACAAGAGTATGGAAAAAGATATTTTCATCATATGCAAGCATAGCTACCGAAGAGGATGGTCAAAAGAAATTAGAAGTAAGGCCTCTACTAACTTGAGGAAACTATAGGGTAGACTCAGAATGGAAAATCTTGCAGGTAGTGAAGTAATATAGATCAGAAAGAATAAGAAATAGACTGTATGCATATAAGGCAGGACATGGAAGTATTTTTCAGCTTCTGCGTTACCCTGAAAATGTCTTCATTCAATCCTGGGAGGTGTTTGAGGATGATTACACCATCATCTACCTCACTGGTTTTCCAGGAATGTTATGCCAATCGTACCAAGTGGAAGGAGGCAGAAGCCTTCCCTAGCCAGCTTTCTGACCTGAATAATGAAAACCTCAGACACCCACAGCCAGAATAAAAGTTCACCAAGACACTCAGGAAAGATTTACTTCACTGTGAAACATTAATGAAGTTTCATCATAGCTCAAACAGAACATGTAACTAAGAAAATAAATGGATACATGTAGGCACCAACACCAGGATGAACTAACAAAGGTTACATTCTGAGCTGGAGAACACCAGCAATACAGTGGTTTTCTTCTGAAACCCCTTAAAGACAAAGATTCGTGGAAACATACCTGTGCTTGAATCCAAACAGCTACTTTTCAGCCTTTAAGAAGTATATCCAACTACATCTGGAAGTTTTCCACACTTAGTGTTACACAGCTCAGCACCAATGGATGCCTGTGCTCCTAGAAGTTAAACTTTGCCAAAAACAGAAACTCCACCATAACCCAAAAAATAATCTGTGATTTACATAAAGAGTTTGAAAGTTTCAGATTGAGATTTTTATTTTTTTTTTTTAATAACTAAGAAGGAGAAAGAATGCAGCTGTCCACTAGGGAAGCTGTCATATGCACTTCACTACCTCTAGCTAAACTGGTTTATCACATTGCCAAAGACCTTGTACTGTTAAGTAACAACAGAAGTATGAAAATAATAAAAAATATGTTTATAATTTCATTTTAAAGTATTCCCAGTATCTTCCAACAATAAAGGAAGAAGAGAAGGAAAAAACCCACATACTCCAAAGTTCACTCATCAATGAGAACCATTTACTTTATTCATCAGATACCAGATGTTACCTATTAGAAATCTAAACATCAGTTAAGTATCATTTTATAAACTTGTATTCACTTAGAAAGACATCAGAAGCAACTGAAGCAGTTCACCATTTATGTAGAGTCCTCAAGAGAATAATTCTGCTTACAAATTTTTTTCCCCTGATATTTGGTTATGTCTCTGGGTTTTTTGCAGCTGAAAGTGTCTAACAACACAAAACAATAGAAGGCTATTCCATGGTACACATCACAGCAGTTTCACCTGTATTTTATTCTTTTGTACCTATTGTCTCCTGAATTTTGGGAAAAAAAGCAAGACCAGAGCACTACATTTTGCTATTATCTTATCTGATATTATTTCATCTGATTACAAGCTTCATTTTACATAAAATGCATCAAACTAGTTCTAGAAGCTTTTATTCTGAAGCAATACAAAATATAGCAAGAACTCACAATCCAGAATATACAGGGTTTATATTGTCCTTAACCAGTGTAAACCTTTGAACAACATCCCATACAGAAATTATTCAGCCTTCCTGTGAATAAGCTGATTGCAATATGATTTTGAGATCTGATCTCATATCTGTTACAATAATTACAAGAACAGAAAAAAGAACTAGATTTTTTTTGGTACCAGTTTTTTTGGGTGTTATTTCCTTGAGCTGATTATTTAACATTTCCTTTCATCAAAGGTGAATTATATGAAAAAATTTGTATCTGAAACATAATTTCAAATCCACTGACCATCAATGTTGAAGATGTTGCACAGAACAAATTATCATAAGAAATATTTAACATAACATTTCTTTCAATTTTAAGGTTACTAAGGTAATTAAACTTTCTAAGAACTTCAACAGTTCAGAACAGACTAACTTTCAGCAAGCTTACTACACTTACAACATCTACATTAATCATCTTTTGAATGCAAATTAGGAGGAATTAGGATAAAAGCTCAATCTCTGCAGCACCAACAGTTGCCTTCTAACAATGGAAATCCTTCTCAAGATGCAAAGGGGAAAAATGATTAACATTTTTCATTATAAAATAATGCTAATAATACATAATTATAATTCACTAACAGGTGTTAATAATTATCCTAATCCCTTTACTTTTACATTCTGATTTCTTGATCTGTCCTCCCAATACTTTTAGGTTTCACAGTCTACAAATTGAGATGATACATCCAAAAATGTTGGCTCATTTACTCAAAAATATTCATTCTTATCCAGATGTTGTTCAAATTGCTTCATTTGCAGAATAGACTTTTTCTGTTATGCAACTGGGGTTGCCATTGTCCACCAAGAGAAAAAAAAAAAAAAAAAACTCATTAAGGATTGAATATTTTCAAAAATCATTGAACTTAGAAAGGTTTGGGATGGCAGTCAGAACAGCAACACTGTATTTTTTAAAAATTGAAAAATAATACTTGTGAAGTTTATGCTACAAATTTAAAAATTGTTCTCAATTCCCTTCTACAGCATTTTAAAAATCTGGCTTAAATGCCCAGTATTAAAGAAAAAATAGAAGTTATGCCAATTCCTTTAATGAGACAGCTCTAATAGAGGTGCCACAAAATTCAGTGTTTGGAAATATTTGAATAAGTAGTTGCAACATGTAAACTTGAGAAAACCCTTCTGCACCAAGATAAGATTTCTGTGGTCTTTTAGCATGAACAAATCCTGCTTAGCATAACTACAAAACCCTGTAAGGACACTGATTTGCAAGCTGTTAATGATGCACATTTAGAATTTTCTCCTTTCATAAAGAATGTGCTGAAATAGAAAAACAAATTAAAAATAAGCACATGCATGCGTCCATTACTAATATGTGAACCTGCATACCTATATTTCACAATTGCCTTGTAATATGTTGCAGAAAAACTAATTTTTTAAGCCACTGGAGCTGGATAATGTCTTTTCATATCTGTTTTGCCCCATTACATTTATTTGAGTAAAAAAATAAATCACAGTCTTACGTTAAAATTGTATCACAAATAAAACGCAGCACAATTAAATAGCTAACCTTCAATGTACTAACCAATACTTGCAAAATATAGGAAAAGCATTAGATGGGGTCTCTGGCTGTAGATCAGGGAAGGAGGTAAGAGTAGGATCATTACCTGCAACTCCAATAGTACAGTTTGGTTCTGAAAGATTTTTTTGCTGAAAATACAGAAAATCTTATATTTTTCCTCCTCACTTGTTTTAAGTGCTTTCTTTGGAACCACCTAAATAACAACAAATATTGTAACAAAGGTCTGTTGGCTTTCCCACTACATAAACAATAACTAGAGTTGGTGTGTTTACTTCTCCTGACTGGTTCTAGGCTGGGGTCAGGACTCACACCTGGAGAGCCAGGCTGTGGATATGCAGCCTCTTCTAGACCCATCTCTTCCCTCTCAGTGCAGCAGGAGTACTGTTTCCTGGGATAAAGGATTTACATCTGAAGATCCACTAGCATAGCTTACATTCACAACACCCCATACAAAATATAGCTATTTTCATAGATGGAAAATAATTCCACTTTTAGAAGCCTAAAAAACAGGGCTGTACTTTAGAAATAGAGCAAGCACTCTGCAGTTCAGGATCCATATTAAGGAATGAGATTTTTCCTTTCAGTAGAGCCATGAGGACAAAGGTAATACACATGAGAAAATGGCTCAAGAATTTGAATAATACACTTGTCACTTCCAATTTCTTTCCCCTTAATTTTTATATCTTTGTAACGCATTTATAAAATATCAAGAAGCACCAGTTGATCAACACTGGTTTTATTGTTTAGGTCTCCAGATATCACCTCACACAGAATTAACTACATATATATATAATATATGTCAAGATATGCATGAAAAATTTGGTAGGAAGTATCATACATCACAGGCTCTTCAGCATTCATTTTCTTTGATTCAAATGGGACATCTATTGCAAGCTAGAATTTTTCAAGCTGCAACGTGATTTAAAATTTCTTAATGCAACCAAGGTGTCTGGAAATCTTTGAAGTTGATGGAAGAGTAGCCAGCCAAAAACTCCAAAAAAATTAATGATATCAGAATAAACCTAAGGAACATCCAATAGAAGTATAAATGCTTATGCTATTTAAATTATAACCACAATCACAGTGCTTTTCATTTTGCCACAAGTATTATGAAGAAAGTAACACTGGCCAGATATTTCAGTAATGAAGGACTTTGTGATAACAGCTACTACTGTTTAAATTGAGTTCTTATCAACTGAAAACTACAAGAGGCAACTCTTGAGCTGGCATCATCCCCATCCTGCCAGAAGGGAAATGAAAGTGTTCTCCGAGAAAAAAAATACTGAAAGAAAAATATCTGAGGAAAAGGGCATAAGGGAAAATCTGAGCTGCAAATTTTAGAAGACTATTCCAAAAATAATCTCAATTGTTGAGATTCAGAAGAAAAAAAAAAAAAAAAAAAAAA
>VWYO01005595.1:37982-81942 GCA_013400275.1 Rhadina sibilatrix | reverse complement strand
AAAAAAAAAAAAAAAGCAGTACTATTTGGCTATTTTAGCAAATTGTGTTTCTAATTTGTATCATGCACATCTAATATATATTTCTCCAGTGTCACTCTGGGAATATCAATAGAACTATTTTCATATCTTCCTAAGATCAGGATAAACCAGGGAAATATTTTCCATTTTCTACCTTTTAAAAATGAAATTAAATCATGAAGTACAGAATTCAAATACTGATCCTTGCCATATACAAGAAACTAACACTGCTGGTGAAATCCTGCTGCTGAATATGAGTTGGGCCATAAGTACTGCAGCAACACAAATTGCAGGTAAATATCAATATTTTACTGCCAGGCACAGTAACTTGGAACAATTTCCTCTTGCTTAACCCTCATTATTAATGCATTAGCAAACATTTTTATGTTCTTAAGAATGACTGCTCTATTACTTTAGGAATATTTGAGCAGGTATTAAACTTAGATTTACTGATAAGTAGTAACACTCTGAAGATTCCCATTGGAAAAGGGGATACCACACATTCACACTATGCTGCTATTCTATGATCTGTCCCATTCTGACACTATTTTTTAAAGTGTCTTCAGCAATTTTGAAAACTATCTCATGGATAACTTTGAGTTGATTGAATAAAATTAGTTGAGGCCCCCAAACCTGCTATAATAGCTATTATTTGTCTTCAGTTCGGTGAAATGTAGGGTCTTTGTTTCTTTTCCTGGACTCCTTAATTATCCCCTTCCCTGCTCCTTTTAATTTAAAAAATAAATTGTTTCCACTGACACGTTCAAAGCCTTAAGGAAAAACATTTACAACTTCAGTATGGCACAAAAGCTGTTAGAGATGAAATCTAATCTTTAGGCTTTATGGTGTCTTTTTAATACACTTAATGATAACTGTTAAGATCATTACTATCCAACCATATAAAAAAAAACCTAAAAAGGAATGCCTCCCATGCACTGCTTCTCTTCAGTTCCTATATTACAGACGAGTGTAGGGTTTTTTAATTTCCTTTCATAAGAATTATTTTTGATAAGAATTACTTTTGAAAGACATACAGAAGTATGGAAAGAGCTAACAAATTCAATACAAAAGTGAATCTCACATCATTTTATATTGTATTAAAACAACTTCTTTTCCTTATTTGGGTCTTTGCTGTTGACTACATTTCAAAATAGTATTTTCACAAGTTATTACTGCCTTTATAACTAGAAAACTAATTTTATTTTCCAGACAGAATTATTTCAAATATCATAGTTGTTAACTAAAATTTCTGAAGAGGGAATAATTAGTATCCCCTCATCAGTGAGACTTTCCATAAGTAACAGCACAGCCTTATTTTTTTTAATGGTACTCAGGATAACTCTCACCCAGATTCTAGAAACTCCAAGTAGGCCATACCCATTCCCATTATTGCATTACACATGCAAGACTTGAAATTAGTTTTTCACTTGAGCTAGACCAGCTTCCTTAATGCCATGAATTATATTTCACTGGGGAACATGGAGGGAATTAATTGCCAACAAATGTGCTAAGTTATCATTACTAAAGGTAGCAGATTTCAAAAGTACTTTGGCAGGGGCCACAGCAGCAGCTGTACGTACCAGAAGTATCTATCAGTTCAAAGTCTGCAATTTACTTCACTTAGTAACACTTCCCTGCAGAAAATTATCAACAAAAATTAAAAATATCTACTTAAAATTGATATTACTAGAATTAATGCCTAGGTCTTAGCACAGCTGCAGATCAGTATCAGTCTTAAAGCTGTTCAGACAGACTAAGACTGTATGACATTTTGGAGCATGCCAGCCAAGCAACAGCAAAAGCAACTGGAGTTTTACTTGCTGGTGGCTGCAGTGGCAAAGACAGCAGGAGCAGCAACAGCATGCAGCAGCTTTAAAAAAAAAAAAACAAAAAAAAAAGCACCCTACAAAAGAACTGCCCTCAATTAGTGGAAGCAGCAGCTGCCTTTTGATATATTGCTCTTTTCTATTTCTTTGTCTTTCAAATATTGTCAGAGTAGACCTTTTCCCAAAATACAGCAGTGGAATTTGACATATAGGGACAATAAACTTGAGACCAGCCTGAAAGAAGAACAGCAAGGAATACTTATCCAGTATAAGGCTACTGCAGAGCATGTAAAATGAGGAGAGAGGGAAAAAAAAAAAAAAAAAGACTCATATATAAACAAGGAAAAGGAAGATAAGGAAAGAGAAAAACAATAAAAGCACATAATAGCCATGCTAAGGAAATTGATAGTGCCTTCTGCAAAAGGGGCAAAAAAAAAAGCAAGACCAAAATACTGTGCAGAGAGTGCATTAACTTTTCTTGGGTATAAAAAAATTGGAATTGGTGATGCTATTCTTATTTATTTCTTTTATAACAGACTTAAATAAGATTAGATCACCTTGCACCAGATGTAAAACTTAAAACTTCTAGCAGTTAAACTCAGATTTTCCACCCCTGTTATTTCTGCAGAATGCTTCAAAAGAAAAATGCTGCAGAGATACACATAATACATGCTTAAAACCTGCATGACATTGCACAGCACATTCATTTTTATACCTAAAAAGTGAACACCTGTTGTAGCTATGCCACATCAGTGCCATGCTGATAGCTCTAAAACTGTTTCACTAAGAAGCAGAAAACCAGGAAACAGTGACGTGCTTAATGTAAAACGAGTGCAGAATATTTGCACAATACAACCTTCAAATAAAAAGTATCCCTGTAACATGACTGATTTGTTTAAAATACTTACTTGGTTGTATCTGAAATGCCTCTGTAATTTGCATTTACCTTGTCATCATGTTTGATTTCATCTGTTTTTTTTTTTTTTACTTACACAAACTTTGTATGTTTTAGATGATATCCTGTAATCTAATTTTAAAGTGATATGGTACTTTAACAGACACTTAACAGCTACTGCTCTAAAGAACAGAATAACATGGCAAAGCTTATTGAAAAAAAATGCATTATTTCATTGCGAAAATTATCCCTGTGATGTTATTCCACTCACTTTAACAAAACCCTCAGAATTTTGACCTTGTTTCCCCTTAGACAATTTTGCCCAATTATACCCACAAATCCTTGTGCTTTTCCTAACACCTCTGCCTAATTGGAGCCCTCCTCCCATTTTTATTTCCCAAATATTTCTTCACTCCTCTCTGCAATGATATCTTTCTTATATGATTCTTAGAGTCGTATCTTAAAGTCAGATTCACAGTATCTGCATGAATTACTAAAATCAGGGACTTTCACCCTGGCAGTGGATTTGGCAAGGTGGATAGAAAATAAAGTACCTTTTATCAAGAGTATACCCTTATAGCAGTGAAGGTTAATTGTATACTCAGCACCAGGAAAAGGACTGTGCAACTGCGAAGGCAGCTCTGCTTAGAGTCAGAGGGGGGAATAGGAGATCCCTTCCAATTTAATTTTTTCTATAATAATATTTGTGGAAGGCCTTTACTCCTTTACATTTTCCCTATATGCCTTGGGAAAACCTCAGAACTTATATGATGCAAAAGGAAGATGACAGCAGCTGAGATTTTTGGAGTACTGTGGGAGAAACTCTGTTGCATTACATTTCTGACAACACCCATTGTCCAGAATAACCCTTTCCCAGCATCACTTAGTTCCACACTAAGGGGATGGTCAGCCACATTTTTACATCCTTCAAGCAGATTCCAAGAGAAAAAAAAATCCAAAATTCTAGCAAAACATTTTCTAAAACGCAAGACAACAGCTCTTTAGAGTCTGCATACCAGTTTATGACCTGAAAATTATGGTGATTTCTGTAATCCCATAGAGACAAAACACAATCCTTTTAGAGCCTAAAACATGCTTCATACGTGTCCTAGGTAAATAACACTGCCTTGCCATTTCCATAGTATTGGAAAAGTTCAACATTTTTAAGCAGATTGTTTACATTGCAGCTATTTTAGAAGTTCTAATATACTTTGAAGAGCTTAAGTAAGCACAGAATTATCTTCATAACTATTAGGTTATAGACTACAATAATAATCTTGTTATGAAACTCCAGCTTTATTTGTCCTGTTGGAATGTTTCATTCTACAATGCATTGCTGGTGCTTTGCTCTAACAGCCAGAGACTCTTACAATTCCTGATTACATTACTGCACTCAAAAGCCTCATTATTTCAAAATGTTTTATCATCAACTGATAGCTTTTAGATTACTGCAGGGACAATTCCATAAACCCGTTCTTACAAGATTAGCATCACACACTCCTTCACTATGTTTTGTTTACTTAACTCTACAGACTCCTAAAATCTAGAAATTTGAGAGAGATAGATAAAGAAAAAAAACAGGTAGATAAAGAAACAGGTAAAGTACTTGATCTGGTAAAGTATCTTCCCAAATATAAAGGTTTATTTCCTTCATTCTTAATGTGCTATTTAACTTTGTTTGTACATGTTTTAAACAACGTACAAACAAAGAACAGAGTACACACCAGCCATATCATTCCATGCTGTGTTCTAATTAGACTTTAGCAAGTAAACAGAAAAGGACTGAGTCAATATTTGAATTAAGGATTTCCAATGAACAAGAGCATCTGTGGTGACAGTTCTGTCGTGTTTTACATGCAAATCTCCCTTCTGAGCCACTGTCAACAATCTGACCTACTGTTAACAGTGTAGGAATAATTCTGTACTCTTTAGTTATTGGTAATTCTACAGCCTTATCTTCTTTGTCAACAGCTAGGAGACAGAGCATTGGGCTGAATTTAAAAGCTCCTCTTCCTTCACTGCAGTTTGGTGCAGCAGCAGACTTGCACATGCAGATCCCAACCCATTAAACTTCTGCTGGGGCTTGGGACTCAGCAGAGAAGAGAATGTGTGTCCTCAACCCAAGCAGTGCAGCTGGTGAGCTGAGCCTCAGAACTAGATCCACCTCCCACTATACTGATAATTCCCTGTCTCCTTCTCATCCCTATCTTCTCACAGCTTAAGGAGCCCAACAGTTGCCTGACACACTTCTACAGCCTCATTCCTCTGTAGGTAACTTCACAGTAATTCACTGCCTTTCCTAGAGTCCACATCCAGCCCCGCCCTTGACCCACTTATCCTACACCATATCTGTGTCGGAGTCCAGGGTATCCCTTTGGTTGCCCTGGAAGGTCAGGGACCTTGGCAGAGATGTCTGGGATCTGAGCAAGAGAGTTTGATATCTGTACAGGGGGCTCTGGGATCTGTACAGGGGGATTGGAGACCCTGGCACAGAGCCCAGAAAGGACACTGGCTTTGACTTCAGTCCATGGGAAAAGCTTCCAACACTGATAGAGGGGTTGCAAATCACAAAGATGTGAAAGACAGGCAGTGTAGTTTATCACAGGGTGGAAAATTTAGAATGGAGGTGAGTGAGGACAAGATGGAGGATTTGGGTGATGTCCTGAGTTGTTCTTCTTTGTCTTCTTCTGCTGTGACGGTGGTACAAAGTAGTTCAAGGACATTAGGTCAGAGTAGAGATGGCCTGTTTAGTATAGATAGTAGATGTTGCTGCATAACTGAAAATAATAGATACGAAATAGTTGGTATAAGAGGTAACAAGCCCCCATCAGAGGAGGAATCACTTGTCGCCCGGGCTGCTGTGAAGAACTTGGCCAGGCACAGAGCAAATTGAAAGATAAGAAATAATAAACAAAGCAAGAAACCTTGAGAAACAAGAACCTGAAGACTCCACTTTGTTCTTGAGTCTGGCTCAGGGCCTTTCAGAGGGCAAAAGGCTCTCAACCACCCCAATCCCAGGAAATAAAACTCCTGAGACATCTGCTCCTTCAAACCAGCCACTAACACTTTCTCTATACAGCCAAGTCTCTCTGGATTAGCCTAGAGCTCAAGATAGGAAGGTCATGGCTTCCTATAATATCCTCAACTCAAGGAACTTGCAAAGTCATTTATCTGGGTTGGGCTCACATGATTTTTACTGAGCAGACTCCTACAGTTATGACTAAAAAGCCACTGTTCTTGTTAAAAGCAGCAAGATATGGAACCTCTCCACATGTTCACAATGAAAAACTATAACATTCCTTCAAGGTGCAATAAAAACTGTTCACTAATCTCTCTATTTTCAATCCACTGCTGCAAAAAAGTCAAAGCAACATTTTTCTGTTATTGAACAATTAAACAACAAAAAATACTTTCTTTTTACAGATTTTTACAGCCTCAGGAAAAAAAAGCTCTGTAACTTTTCTTATACAACTGCCCAAGCACAGTAAAATAATAGACCAACCTTGATGCTTACTGAAGAATGCAGAAATGTTTCAGAGATCTTTCCAATAGGAAAAGAAATTGCTGAAGTGCCACAAACAGGAACCTTCTTTTTAAGACTTAGCATAATTATATAACTTGCTCTTTCCCAGGACTGTGAACAGATTACTCATTGTTGCCTGGAGAACACTTGCAGTTCAGGGTTTCTTTCAAAAAGTGTGCAAGATATTCCAGCACTCTGATCATACACTGTGCTCTGAACCAAAGTGAAGAAACTAGGGATTGTCAGCAGATTCACTTCAAAATGTTGTGTTCTTGAAATATTTCCAAGTTGCAGTGCAAGAGTAAGCATTGAGGGTCTTCAGCAGATGCAATGCTGCTGGAAATGGAAGAAAATCATCATCATATATCAAAAGGAAATGTTGAGAACACTTAAGTACGCCAAACTTAAAATGAAATATTTATGGACCTAATGCTCTTGGAGAACAGGCTTATAACCTGAGATTCATTTTCACTGTGGTATTTTTAAACCAAAATATAGAAATAAGTAATAATTCAAAAACAAATAAAACTTTTTGAAAGTAAACATAATTCTTACGTATATGTTCTGTTTGCATATGATTTTGACTAATTTTCCTTCTCTTCCCTTTTCCCTAATTTATATTCTTCAATTTCATATTTTAATACTTCATGGACAAATTATTTCAATCTCTTATAGAGACAAATTGTTCCATGAGCAGCAGAACTAATGATACTCTGTTTCCTATAGCTTCATGTTTCATGGTTGACTTATTTGATGTCTAATAAGCACTCCAATGGAAGTTATTTCTGTGCCTAGGAATTCATAAAACCTCTTTGTTTTTGCTGATTTTTCCTCTAGAAGGAAGTGAATTTTCACTGTATCCTGTACTTTGTCTATCTGGCTGCCAATATTCACAGGAACAATGTATTTTGAGGGTAACACTTTTTTAAGTTGAACAAAACATACAAAGGAAGTAGAGAGAGCACGGTGACACAGAACACACATAAACTAAACCAAAGCCCTTAAGCTATGTTAAGGGAAAAAATATTTCATCCGAAAAGTGTTATTATTTCTAGAAATTTTAGTACTGCATTTTAGAGTAAGTGCAAGTTACAGAGGTAAAGCTTTTCTGTTAACACCCCAAGTCTCTTTTATTGCAATTAACATAATATATTTTTCCAGAGTTCATTTCATGTCAAAAATTTGACATGAAATCTGAATGATGAAATTATGCATTCCCTTTACCTTCTTTTTGTATGATTCATACACCCTTAATGAATTTTTTACTAAAACCTGTTATTTAAAGAGTAAATATTTTTTAAAATATTTGAATACTGCTTAGTTTTCTCTCTCTTAGCATGGATCCTACAGAAAAATCAACAGCTGTTACAAGTGGGTTTTTGTTACAGGGAACAAAACAGTGGTTGTATACACATATATCCTAAGGATATAAGGGATATTCCATACCATAGAATGTCAAGGTCAACATATAAAGAGGGAGGAAGAAGAAAGAAGGGGGCACATTCAGAGAAATAGCATTTTATCTTCCCAAGTAACTGTCACACATGATGGAGCCCTGCTTTCCTGGGGATGGGTGAACACCTGCCTGCCCATGAAAAGTGAGGAATTAATTCCTTGCTTTGTTTGCTTCTGCATGCAGTTTTGCTTTATCTGTCAAACTGTCTATACCTTCAACCTATGACTTCATCCACTTTTACCTCTTCCAATTTGTTCCCCCATCCCACTGCAGGGGAGTAAGGGAGCAGCTGTGTGGTACTTAATCAATGGCCAGGGTTAAAACCACCCCAACTGATTTGGTTTGGGGTTGTTTTGTTGGGTTTTGTTTGTTTTTTTTTTCCAGTATTATTAATACAGAATAGAAGAAAAAGGAAACTAACATGATTTAAAATAGGACTATATTTTAGTACAAAAGGAATTTTCCGGAACAAAAGACCAATTCTAATTAGCTCACCAAAAATCCTAGTAAAAACTTTTGGATGCACACAATGTAATAATCAAAGAACTGAACTGTTTTAAAAACTTTTCAATGTTTCTGGGTGAACACTCTTACAATCCAACCAGCAACAAGGAAAAATAATTAGTTTTCACAGAATACTGACTTTTATATCAAAGTTGCTGCTTGTAGTCATTGAAAAAAAAAGTGGACAAAACTACCTCTGTGTGATATGTTCAATTAATTTTAAAAATAAATTCTGTTACCCAAAGTAATTTATTCTAAGACTGTCTCAAACATATTTTGCTGAAGATTCATTTTTTTTCCCTCTGTAACAAAGGGAGTGTGTGGTGTGGTGCAGTACTTCTTTCTGTCTGTTCCACTCTGTACCTGCCACATATTCTGTGCTGTACAAGACGTACAGAACAAAAGAAAAAATACTTCTCATAATAGATTAATAATGCAATGACTTTCAAATCATTCATGTAAAATCATTTTCAAAACTATGATGGAAAATTCACTAGACTTATGTGATATCATTTTCCATGATGAAATCTGCTAGCACAAACTCCCATTTTTCTAAACAATTACTGTAATAAGCACAAAAAGTAGGATCTTCCCAGAGAAGCAGACAAATATAAAATGCTAATTATCCTGGAATAAACTAAACTTGGCCTAACTAGCAGCAATAAACCATCAGAAGAGGACCTGTCATGAAAGCATTAGAGCAGTTTCAAGTTCCTCTTTTGTGATACCAGGAAAGGTGTGATCAAAAATAACACTCTAGACCAATATTTGGTTTTTACCATCTATTTCCAGGCTCTGAGTCTTATAAACCAAATCCACATTTAAGCATGTCAAAACAGTTTTCAAATATTAACTGGCAAGATAGAAGGAAAAGCATGGAGAAGCACTTTCAAGGATGACTCTAGAGAGCCACTGACTTCCACTTCAGGGAAGGTCTCAGGCAAGTGATACGACTAAATAACCGAGACAAGCCAGAGGCTTTTTATAGACTGCTCTCTGGTCTCATTTTATTTTAGGAATGCAGTGAAGCAGGCTCCAAACACTAAGAGATGAGGCAACTTGGTAAATTTCTCCCTTGAGGCAGAGTTCAAAGTAGTTAATTACAGGCAAAAGGAAATTCCTAATTGAATTGTGCATCTTGAACCATGGTGAAGGACAAGCCCATGACAGAAAATATATTTTGCAGTGACCTGGAAGACGATAAGGTTTGACAGATGAGACAAAGAGCCATAGACCTGACGAGTAAGTGTGTCTCTTTTCCTCTGATGTCTAATAAAGCAGCTAACCTGGGACCCAGAATGAGGTAGCATAGTGATATCTGCACATATACACTCACAACAGACAGAGTTGATGCCTTGATGTACACTGTTGAAAAAAAGAAAGCAGGAAAATAAGCTTGATCATTCTGACATGCTTCTACTTGATATCAGAATAACCTTGTAATACTGGCAGGCAGCAACAGCTTCCTACTCTACACGCAGCATCTATTTAAAAATTGCCAGATTTAAGTGCTGTTGCTGGCAAGATTTTAAGGGGTGACAGATTCATTTTTCATACTAATCACCCAACACGAAGCAGCAACTCATGTGCTTCCTGAAACACACCCATGCACAGGGGCAGGAAGGTACATACACACACACACCCCCATTTGTAAAGAGGAATCTTCAAAGAGTGTCTGGGCAAGTCACAGGGGCCCAATGCTCTTTCTCCTGGCACAGCCAGCACAGGCATGTTGTGAAAGACTGGCACTAGGACCATCCTTACTTTCCTAAATCTACCTTGTTAAAAACTGTAAAACTTTCAGAAAATTCAGAAGTAAATAAACCTTCTCTACTGATTTCATAGCATTTAGCTAAACAGTTAATTTCAGTCTTCTGTGGGAGTTGTACTTATTTCACAAGATGAACCTGCCCCCCTTTAAGTTTGCATTGACCCTTACTCAACACAAAGGCATAATTTCATGTTTCTGACATTTCAGCTTCCACAGCAACCACTGCTATGATCTTGAAGATAACAATTTTGAGCAGCTAAAAAAGGGAAGAAACAAACACATTAAACAAGTTTAATCTGGACTCTTCAGCTGCAGAACCTCTTTACAGCTTCAAGAAGGAAAAGCTGTCTATCCTTTTCCACCCTGCGTGTCACAGAAGCCATAACACAGTTATCATCCTAATGTACTCTCACAAAGGAAACTAGGTATTTTTACTAAATCTACAGGAACAAGCTAGAAATTTACTCTGTGTGTACCATAATTCTCAGTCTACATATCTCCTTTCTGAGAGCAGATGTTCTCTGAAATGACATAATCCTTCTCTGACTAGATGACAGTTGTCTCACAGTTCAGACATTTCAGCATCTGAGCACTTAATGACAGAGATCAATCAGAGAAATAATAAAAGAATGCAAAGCCTAAAGGGCACACCAATTGCACTACTACTCAAAAAACCTGCAAGGCAAAGGAAATTCCCATCAATATTTTCACATGAAAAGTGCAATGCTCATATCAGTAAATGGATCCCAGTGAGGCACTTGCCAAATGATCTTTGCACACCTGTGCACTGCCAGGCTTCCTTTTTCACAGTAAAAGAGGACGTGGTGCTTTCACATCTATGAACACATTGATCACCAAAGACTGGAAGCTAGCTGACCAGCCAGGCTCAAAGGGTTGAGATCAGCAGGCCAAAAACTGACTGGTGGACAGCCAGCAGTGAGGTTCCTCAGGATAAACACAGGGCCAGCAGCATTTAACATCTTTCATTAACAACACAGAGGATGGGACAGAGTGCACCCTCAGAAGTCTGCAGATATCACAACCAGGCAGCAGTTGATGCATCTGGCAGCCAAGCTGCCACTCAGAAGAATCTGCCTGGACTAGATGAGGAAAAGATCTGACAGGAACCAATGAAAGATTAACAACAAGAAATGCACATGGGATCAGTGCAAACTGGGGGCTGACTGCCACCTGTAGTCCGAGGAAGGGCTGAGAGCTGGGGCTTTTCAGCCTAGGGAGTAAAAGGAGGCAATAGATCCATGTTAAAATACAGGAAATTCCATTTAAATAGAAGAAATGGGGGAGGCGGAGAGGGGAAGTTTGGTTTTTCAGGGATGTTTTTGCTTGGTTGTTTTGCTTTCCACTTTGGGTTGTTTTTTTGTTTGTTTTTTTTTTTTTCCTTAGTGTGAGGGTGGTCAAACACAGGCTGCCCAAAGCAGTTAAGAAGTTTCCATCCTTGGACATATTTAACACACGACTTTAGATGGCCCTGCAAACCTGATGCAGTTGACCCAAATTTGAAGAGAGAAGGGTTGCACTGGATGATCTCCAGAAGTGCCTTCGTTCCTCAGTGCTTCTACAAAAGAGCAGCTACATAAAGCATCCTTCCATGAGAACAGCAGTACTGAACACATTTCACATTGAACAATTCCTTGAACATTATCCATGGTGGAAGCTACCTACATCACTGGTACAAAGGAAACTCTTCTTTCCCCTACATTGCTCCCTGATCATACTTTTTTCTAGCTTTTCACTAGTGCTAGCAATCATGAAGCCACGGAGAAGCTAATAAATGGAAAATTAAACAGATAGAAACAAAAACACGAAACCAACTGAATTTTCAATTAATGCAGCCAATAACATAATAAAAAATCTCTAGTAAAAAGTAAGAGACCATTATCAGCTTAAACCCTCCCAGTATCACCCTAGACAAATTTACAAACTACACTCTGAAAAGCAGGACAAAGTGCCATAACCAATTCAAAAAGACTATTAAAGAAAAATCAAGAGTTGATAGAACAGAAGGCCCAAGTAGAAATTTCAGCTAAAAAGAAAACTTCAGCAAAAAATAAATCCAATCCTGATAAAAAAATATATGGGAAAGAAATCTCTAAAGAAACCAAAGAAAACTCAGAAGTAAAATATGTAATAAAATATATGCTAAAAATGTCCATGCTTTCAACACTCAGATTTATATTGCTTGTCCTGCTCAAAGCAAAACATGATGGGTTTGTCAGATTTCACAAAACCTATATATACATGTGTGTTTTAAGCCACAAATATGACTTGTTTCTAGAGCTGCAAATGGCCATTTCCTAGATCAGTTCCAAGACTGGAACTCTAGACAAAAAGGTAATTTACTGCCTGGTCTGACACACTTTTACCTGGACTCTTAGCAGCTCTCTAATTAAGAGTGCCTGTTAATGACACTCCTGATTCCCATGTGCCAACTGCTCCACACAATTTCACTCTCCACAAAGTATGGCCTCTTGTCCTGCCAAGAAGTGCAAAATGCACCAAGCAGTGAAGGACAGTAAACAGATTCCCAGATGGATGTCATATAATATAACCAAGGCCTTCATCCCAGAGCACAGATGCAAAGCAACAGAACCCCTGGTTTGGGAAAAACTATTTTTTCCTGCAAACAAGGATTGGTTGCAGCAGGCTGGCAAAAAGAGGGGAATCATTATTTACATACTAAATATTCCATAAATGGATAAATGAAATATTTTCACTGTCTCCTCTAAAATTCCAAATTAACCTCTGTGTATGAGAATTTAAAATTTCTTAGTTCAGAATATACCAGCCAAACACATAACTCAAAAAAAGCCCATTAATGACTGTGCTCCAGCATGATATTTCACCTTTATCACCTTAGACAAAATTGTGGGAGGGTTTCTAATTTGGGGGTTTTTTTGCTACTGTTTATAAGTTCAATAGAGAAGTTTAAAAAAATATTAATCCACACTACATTTTAAAAAGATGTTAGAGGTAAACTATATATATTTCATATATTGCAAAACCAAGTTCACTTCTCAAGACTGTAATTTTTACATCTTGCATTTTGGGCACAGTAACTGACAGAGGATATGAAATTTGCAAGTTATACAGACAGTGTGCATTTTTAATATAATCAGTTTTGCTTCTGGAAATTTCTGTGCTTTCAGTTTGTAACAGATCTAATCAAGCCTTCTCCATGAGTTTTTCCTTAAATATTACTATCACAGTGAAATAGGATATGGAAGACAATGAAGCATAGCTTTTAGGCATTCCAAAAAATAATTTTTGCCGTGCTTTTTATTTCCCAAGAGGTTTGGTTGTTTGCTTGTTTGTTGGGGTGGGGAGAGTGAATTGGTTTTTTCATTCTCAGAGACAGTTGTTTCAGAAGCCTCTTTCCTAAATTTCATGAAGTTGTATATAAGATGAAATACAGCGGAAAGAGTGGACTACGCAGTCTTTCATCCCTTTCAACCTTCACAACTTCTCTCCTCATTTGCTACATAAACAACTCCTTATATATCCATTTCGTTTCCAGTCTCATCTCTGTTAAATGAAAATGTCTGTTATACAAATAAAGACAAGAAATTGCCATTACATTACTGGCATATTGGAAAGTCAATGGCTTTAAATCCTTTGTCATTTGCATCATTCACGTTTCACTAAGTGAAACATCACAGATATGGGAGGAAATCATCATAAAAGCTGAAACCACGTGTCCATCAGGATGATGTCATACTGGGTGTACAACAGCCTGATCATAAAGGCTGCTAGACTTGTGCTCAGTTTTTCATGAGGTGTGATCAAAAACAGGGAAAAGAATTGAAAAACGTAAGTGTTGCATAGCAGTCACTTAATAGACCATATCCTAAGGTTCTTTCTCTTAACCTGTGTCTTGAAAATTGTCTTTAAACCAATTAGAAATATTGTGCTGGGCCAGACTGGATGAAAGATTTATTAAAATACAGCTAGTCATGGAATTAATGCTTTATTCGTCTTATTTGCAAAGTCATAAATACCTAAAAATCTTCACCTTTCTGAGTTCCATTCAGAGTCAGAAGCTCTATCACACATGTAATATTTCATTTGCTTTAAAGGGAAAAAAGGAAAACAAAAAAAATATACATAGCTTCTTACTTGCAGCTTTGGATAAGCATGATATGTTTTTCCCCTACTACAAGCAAGAATTTTAATATTTGAACAAATCTGGTTTGCCCCTGTGATTTTTTTTTCCCGCCTTAGGAATTTTTTTCACAGGGGATATGAGATTTTTCAAAGCAAAAAAAAAAAAAAAAAAAAAAACAAAAAAAACCACAAAAATCCACCAAAACACCAAAAAACCCAGAACACAACAACAACAACAACAACAACAAAAAACAAAAACACCAAAAACCAAACAAACAAAACAAAAAACCAAACAAACAAAAAAACCAACAAACAAAAAAACACCACAACCAAAAACCCAGAAACACCAAAAGAAAAGCTTGGAAACTCTCTTATCTTGAAGTTGTATTTTTTCCCATTGTCTTGGTTTGGAAAGACAGGTACCTGCCNCAGAGTTACAAGAGAGAAAGAAAAAAAACCACATCTCCCCAACTGCTTTCAAGAGATGAAATAGAATACACATTTTTGGTTTCCATAACCCAAAACGCCCATCATTATTCAAAATTGTATATTGTTTGGGGGAAATAAAATGAGGGAGAATATGAGAGCAGAAATTGTCTAAACAATGTTTTTTTCTTAACAAATGTAGCTAACAATGAGACAAAAAAAAAAAATCACTTGATTGAAATACATTATCAGTCTCAACTGCAACTGACTTACCATATTTTCTTCTTCACCAACTCTACCCAGTTTACAAGAGACAGGCACTGAAAATTCCTACTCTGATGAGAACTGTAACAAAAGGACTTTGTTAAACTGGATGTTCCACCTAACCATCCAACAATCTTATCTCACAGAGACACTCAAACACATCTACAAAATATAATACAGAAATGTCTGCTATATGGATCATGTCATAGCTTGTTAATTTTTTTTAGTCCTTGAAATTCGATTTATCTGCTAATTACAGAGGTGCAACAAAAAGTGCATAACAGGAATAGCAAACAGGCCAGTCTCCTTCACTTCAAATAAAAGTACTTCTGGACACTTAAAGTAATGGCACATAATGCTTTGTATTAGAAGATACACTGAACTTCAGCAGAACTGATTTTTTATCTCTTCAAGCAAGTATAAATGCTTTTGTCCCATAAAATCCTCTAATGTCAAAGATATTCTTTCATCTGTCAGGGTGTCATCTGGATGTTCTGCCAATATAAAAGCTTCCCACTTGGAATGAACAGAGCTAGAAGCACTTAGATCTTTTCTCTTCCTATGTGATGCTGCTGATGTAATTGTAGTTACTTTGAGTTTATACTTTGAGAGCATACTACCTATGCTCTCTCTCCACAGGCTGTGGAGGAAATACTATGGCCTGAAAAAATNAAAAAAAAAAAAAAAAAAAAACAAAAAAAACCCATCAAAAAAAAAAAAAAAAAAAAAAAAAAAAAAAAGCAGCTGGTGCAAACTGGGGATCCACTCTTTAGTAAATTTTCAGAAATTTGTTCAGACTTCCTTCCAGGTGGAAAAAAAAATTTAAAAAAGATTTTAAGAGGCACCTCTCAGTGTCATGACCACAGAGAACATTTATAAACCACATTTTCAACTAATATCACCAATTTCAGAACTGTGGTTTGGGTTTTCCCATCACGTGCAAATCATGGTCAGACTCAAATTTACTATTCAAGCAGGTATTCCTGCATTCCAAAAGAAGCAACCAAGCAATTCCTTCTCTCTTGAGCTCGTATGCAGCAAGTTTGGAAGAGTCAGCACCAGAGCAATGTTTCTAGGAAGGTGTTTTAGTCTACTTGATGTGTTCTGTGTTTTAAAAGCATTAACAAAATACAGACAAATTAAGAGAGAAACTGGTAAATTCATACAACATTCACTGTCCACCTCCTTTCCTTTTTACTCAATGTTCTTCTGTGCTTAGGGCATTACTGGCTGCCAGAGAAGAATCTGATGCTGCATTCTGCTGCAAGTCATAAGCTATAAATCATTCTGGTGAGGAGCTGATCTCACGTGCCTCTCCTAACACTGCTCTACAGTGTTCAAAATACAGTTTTTAGTGACCATGCAGGTAACAAGAAGGCACAGTTAATTTTGTTTTTATACAAAGCACCTTCTCCCTACCTACACGAGTCCCAGGTGATCTGCTGGCTGAGTGCTCCTTTGGGAGACTTTTTAAGGCAGGGTCTGTAAGCCTCAGCTCAAACAAATTCCAGTGTTTGTGCCAATTGCTGCCCTTACAGCCTTGGGGAGGCTGAGCTTCTGTTGGGCCTTTCTGGGTCACAAACTTCTGCTTTTCATCACTACACAACCAGCTGTGGGTATGTCACACTCATCCTGACCCATGCAGAGGAGCTCCAGAGTTTATCTCTGTTCAATTAATGGATACACGTTAAGCCTGGAAATTACAGCACCAGCTTTGGGACACACAGGCTCCAATCCCCACTCCAATGAACAGACTTGTTTGCTTTCCATAAAAAGTAAGCAAAGTGTCTTGGGGAAAAGAGCTAGCAGTATAAGTTTTTGAAATGGCAGAGTGAATGTGACAGCAAAACCAATATAAAGTAGTAATATTGACACCATAAATAAGTAAATGGGGCATAAATAAGTACAAGTGAAACTCGACCTCATATAAAGCAGTTAATTTGCTTCACTGGGGTGGAACTAGGACTAAGATTACATCAACTAAGATAACTTTAATGCTTTTACATAGGAAGGCTTCAGAGGTGCACATTTACAATTACTGCATAAGGCCAAAAAATGCTTTGTCAAATGAGGTTAAAGGTTGCTGATCTGTTTTTCAGGTCCCACAACTTCAACTCAGAAGAAACAGTGTCCTCAGAGTCTGCCATTTTTGCAATCTTCAAAGTCCTTAAATAAAGGGTGTACACTAACACAACCCTTCCCATTTCTTGAAAAGTGAGATGATTAACAGCTTTTGACAATGGAAATGGAATGCTCCCACTGAGGACTCTGAGCATAGACCATACAGGTGATGTGATGAGCTCCTAAGTGACTTCATTACAATAAAAAATGAAGCATCCTTAGTCCCTGTGCCCTGCCTTTTGGTGCACTGGCTTTGAAACATCTGTAAACACACCACATGCCAGGAGGACCAAGTCAAGAAAGCATCAAAGCACATAAGTTAAATGGCTCTTTTATCTCAGTCCCATATGTTTCTACATTTTATTCTAATTTTTTGCTTCATACACAGCAGAGCTGAAGGCTGACAAATCTAATAAACGCTATCATCTTTATTCATGCCATCACCAAGCACCTCATATTTCACTATTGGTATAACAAAACAAAATTCTGTTCATGTTCATAGGTGGAGTGATAATTCCTAGTTATTTTCCCTATTTTGATTTTGTTGTCCAATTCCACTGGGCAATAGTCACAATAGGTTGATTAGAATATTCATGATGTGCAATAATTATTAAGGGACCAAAATTCTTCAGTGAAAGATTCTTTAGAAATATAATTATATTCCCATGTAGTTTTCAAATCAATTTCAAATATCTAAATGCATAAGGACTGTCATGTAATTGTAACTCAATTTGATTCAGAATATAATGCAATTTTACTAATGTCTATATAAGACATAAAAAGATGAGGTACCTTATACAGGAGTGTATCATTCATTAATATTATTGAGGAACTGTCTTACTAAAAAGTTACTTCTGAATTTTACCATGTCTTTTGAGGAATGAAACTAAATAGTCTTTTGCATTATTTATTGCATAATTTTTGAATGTCTCTATCACACTCATTGTGAATCTATAGCTTCATACATCAAAAAGAAATGGGAAAAAAACCTGGGTATGATATTTAGGACATGTAAGTAAAAAGTACAAATATTGTCAATTCCATCAACCATTCAGAGTCCATCAAAAAATGGCTACTTAATTTCAAAATCTATAAAAGTAATATTTTAATATTTCAAAGGTGCAAGAAAATGTTATATCTCAGTGGCTCAATTCCTATGTAAGTTATAGAACCATAACATAATTTAATAGAACTCGGAATGTCATTATAGAGATTAAAGTACTGGTACACATGGGTGGGCAGCTGATATATGCACTTTTTAAAAATGTGGAAGTTTTCAGTACAGTTTGGGTTCTTTAATTTAATAAATAGCACATGCTGGTCTTTGAAAACTGTACATAAGTCATATCATCAAAATACACATCTACCCTTATTCTTCTTAATGGTATTCTGCTAAAAATCCTCAAATATCATATCACAGAGATGCATTCAGACTTTTTCATTAATGTATTGCTTTATACGGTTTAAGAACATTTCTGAAAGGAGAAAAAGATTTTCTTGAGCTTGACAAAATGTTATTTACTGTTACTTATTTCTCCTAAGCCATTAGATACTGGGCATCCTTATGTTTAGAAGGAATCAACACCAATATCTGAGCATGGGGCTGTGACCAGGGAGAAGTGTTGCAATTATCAAAGAACCTTGGGAAACTTGTTCAAAATGCATTTAATTGAAACAAAGAAATAAAATTTTAATAATTAAAAATGTGAATTATGAAAAGTAGTTGTGAAAAATATACTCAAAAAAGAAGCTACTTTAGAGTATTTTGAGTCTTAACATACACAGTAAAAATGCAAAGATCAAAAGATCCTTATTAGTAGGACTTGATCTTTTTCATGCAAGAAAATAACAAAAAATTATTATTTGCCTTCGCATGGTCCTATAAAAGCAATTCTGTGGTGGTTTTGCAGCTCAGTATGTACTCGTATTCAAATGTTATGACTTCATTGAAAAACTGACATTTCTGATTCAAATATATAACCTTACTTTTAAGATAACTATCTCAAAAAAATTCTTCTTTATGCCTACTTTAGCTTCTTTTTTTAGTTACTTAAGTGCAAAGATTTTCTTTTTATTTTTCTTATATTGATCGTACATTGTGTTAATTCTTAAGTTATTCCTTTCTTTTGCAGCAAACCAAATTATAAAACTCAAATACACACTTGCACTGTGAGCTTTTAAACTAAAGAGTATTTCATACTTCCTCCTGTTTTGTAGGCAAGATATATTAAAAAGTGATTTAGGAATCAGTCAAAAATCAGGATTTAGATGCAGGCTCAGGTAAAAGGAAATCTAACTGGTTTATAAGTGTATAACAAAACATAAATGTACCGATATCAGCAGGTTTGAGACACTGAAAAACCTTGGCTTACTTGTTGTAAAAATTTAAAAGGCTATAATGAAATTTCTTTGTTCAAAGTAGTGATTATTAATAATAATTGTATTCATTATTTATAAATAATGACTAATTCCTGAGAATTAATAATTACAAATACAATAACTTTACTATAATACTGATCCAAAAAACTTTTATAAATATAAAGTAATTATTCAGGGAATTGTAGCAAATAATGTGTTTTAAAAATACTTGTCTGAGTTTCTTAGTAAATATCTCAGACAAAGACATAGCTATGATTCAAATCAATGCAATGACTTCCAATGACTTCAGCAGGTTTTAAAAAACAATTTTAAGCCACAGAGAATCAGAACTAGTCAAAATTCAGAATTTTGACATTCAAAAAGGTTAAAGTAGACAGGCACCAGCAACTAGTTAACAGGTTCCTCAGACAGTATAAAAAGCATTCTGGAAGAAGTGATAAGACAATATTTTAACATCTGATTATTTGATGAATTTTGCTATTCATCTTAAGTTTAGAGACAACAGAATGAAGCTCTGTGCAGGTAAAGATGACCTTCAGTAATAACTTAGTGTGGAGGGCTGACATTGGCCAGCTGCCAGACACCCACCCAGCTGCTCTCACATTCCCCCTTCCTCAACAGGACCACGGTCGAAAATAAGATGGAAAAAAATAAAAAACATGAAAACAACTTATGGGTTGAGATAAAGTCAGGGGGAGGGAGATCATTTGCTAATTATTGTCACAAGCAAAGTAGACTTGATATGTAGAAAATTAATTTATTATAAAGCCAATTAAGATAGACCTTTGTACTGGGCAAAAAAAGACCAAATTACAGCAATTATTTCCCTCAACTCCCTTTTTTACCCAGGCTCAACTTCAATCCTTCACTCCCATGTCCTCCACAGTCTCTCCATCCCAAGCAGTGAAGGGTGATGGGCTTCAGTGAGTCTTGGCAGCTTCCCTCTGAAATTGTTATATAAACATCCACTTCAGAGTAAATCTGCATCTGCAACATTTCAAAGCTATTTATATGATAAAATAAATATACTTTTACTTTGATTAGAAAGAAATGTAAATTCCTCAGAACGGCTGACAGTTTTGTTAAAAAAAAATAAAATCCTTATTACCTTCTGAAGTCAGCAGAAGTTTCCCCATTACTCTAATTCAAAAGACAGTCAATAATTACAACTGCCAATAAAATTTATTGTCAGCATCACCATCTTTGCCTTTTTTTGTTCAGCTCGTACTTGGCAACCACTGAATTGCATCAGTTGTCTAGCACATGGTCACTGTTGATTGAAAACACAGCCATTCCACACTAATGCTAGCAAACTCCTTCCTACTTGAACTCAAAATACATCTGATTTCAACAACAGACATGGAAACTCCTATTAAGCAAAAAAACAAAAGTCCCTCATCAAGCAAAGGAAAAAAAAAAAAAACAGCAACACTATAATTGAAATAAAACCATCTGCATATCCTGAAAAAAAGCAAAGACAGCTATGGTATGCTGCATTTGGCATTTTAAAAATCTTTGCTATCCCCCAATCCTCTTTTCTAATCATTTACAACTCTTGGGGAGGGGGAGAGGCTGGTTTATTTTGTTCTCATGTTCAAATAATTTTTTTTCCATACAGCCATGATTCAGCTTCATAAAATATTTTACAGTTTACAATTTTTTGCCTAGTTCAATACGTTTTCACATTCATTTTAACAGAATTAATCAAGATAGTATTTCTCAAATATGCAACAACTGGCATATATGAACAGGAAATTTCATATGGAAATATTAATCATTTTATCTAGTGTCTAAGAGGCAAAGAAATTAAAGGCAATTTTTCCCACAAAGATTCTATTTTAATTGGATATTAGAGAAAATTATATAGAAGCAGCAATTCATGGATTGTTACTGTAGTAAATGCATTTGCAAATCCAGCACTTGAGCACCAACTAACAGGAATTTATTTCACTGAATTTGCAATTTTTTAAAATATATATATATTTTACAAAGCAGCATCAGCCCCTAAAAATTCATGTTTTATGAAAGTAAACTGGAATTAATGAGCTTATTCAAATACTTTAAAATGTCCAATTTTTCCACCAATCTTTCCCATAGCCCTTCATGCTTGCAAACATTAATGATAACTACACCACAGATGAGAAAGTCAGAGGGCTGTGCTGGGACAGAGGAGAAGAGAAAGAAAAGAGTACTTAATTTGTGTTATTTTATGTACATATTGTGGTAAGGAAAACCTCCAGCTGGATTAATTTTACAGCTGATGATTCTGTAAAGACCCATTGGTTGGAAGAGACTGCCATCAAACAACTGTTCCAGTTCAGTCCCAACCTCAGCAAAATTAACAGAGCAGTTAATGCAGAGGCCTGCAGGACTTGAGACCAGTTTGGAGATCTGGCTGAATGTGCAGGACAGGGTTTTTGAGAAATCAGAGTTTCGGTGTAAGGACCAGGAAAGCCTTGAGACCTGCTGGGAAATGTGACCAAACTACTGCTGAGCATGAATCATGAACTGAAATGTAAAACATATAAATCAAGAAACTGGACCTCTTGTACCTAAGAAGTAAACAGTACTGATTTTTTTAATTGTCTATATATTGCTGTTGGAAGGCAACAAGTCTGTATTCCTTCCAGACATCTCTCCTGGTCAAGGCCTGAGGAGTAGAAGATTCAGGTTAGTTTAAAACTTCCATTATTTGCTAGAGGGAATGTACTATTTAAAAATATATATGTACTTTATACACAGATAGCTTAAACGTTCAACTAAATCACTTGCTCTATAGTCAATATTTTTTATTTTTTTAACTAGCAACAGGAGTTCCTAAACTTAAAAGGACTGAGAACATGAGAGCACTGTACAGGCACTGTGCCTTGAGCCCAAGAAGAGTTGAAGTCTCACCCAGTGGCCTAAGAGCACCCTGAAACTTCAAAAACAACCACAAACACTACCTCTAAAATATTTTTTTAAAAAAATGCAATCACCATTCTTTATGCTTTTTTTCCCTGTTGTACTCTGCAAACTCACTGGAAACCACAAAGTGTAAAAATAATTAAGTTTTAGAAAGTCCCCAGCAGCTGAACCCATATTGAACTCTCTTGAAACTGCATAGTTCCTCAAGCACTATAATAAATACTTTCAGGATTCTTGATCCAAAATGCAAAGACAAAAAAACAAGTGATAAGTGACTCATATTTGGTTAAGGTTTTCTAAGCCTAAACTATTGCTTTGTCTTGTATCTGTGAAAACCAATAGACAACAACATTGATAAAGCATCTATTTTTCTCCTGCTCATCGAGTGGAATTTCAGAAAGGTCCATTCAAATCAATAAATTTTCACAGTAGGCTGCAAATCAAATCATTACTTCCTGCTCAGAATGCCTCAGAGTGGCTCTACACAGACAATCATAATGAATAGGGAATAAAGCCACAAAATTGCTATTTAGCAGTTTTCATTCCTAGGCATAGTGACAATGAACAGCAACACAGGGGCACCCTCCAGAGGAGGAGGAATTGTATGCAATTGTGCCTCAGATGAGGAATGTAGAGCTGCTAATGTAGTTTATTAGATGCTATTTAAATCCCTCACACCATGAAACACAAGAAGATGGCAAAAGAATCCAATAGGAACTGCCACAACATCATGCTGATTTTCATTAAATTTGTTGAAAGGGAACTCAGCATGGAATTATTAAACTGCTTTCAAAGGCAAATGACTAAAATGCCTCATCTATTTATAGCCATTCTTCTCAATCACTATATTCTTATGGTGACACCTGCTAGCTCCAGCTATATTTAATGTTCTGTCAGGCTTTCCTCAAAACCACCATTTTTTCCATCTTCTACATTGGTAACAAAATAAACCATCTTCCTTTAAAATTAGCAATAAAGCTACTAGGAATGGGTTTTAAAACAAAATATAAAGGCACCTAGTAAGCCTTGTCTTCTGTTTAAAGATCTAAAATTATCATCATGAACTTACAAGTTTCGAAATTATATTTGCCTTTTAATGACTTAGAAACAAAACTGGTTTTTCCATAGCACATTTATAGAACAGTATATATCAACTAGATACATCCTTAATGTATACATACACACATGTACATAAGAAAGTATTTATATACATATATATATAAATTGTAGAATGATGTGATTCTTGAAAATATTTATAAAGAAATTTTTTTTTTTTAACTTAATGGTAAAAAGGAAACCCAGACATCATAGCTTTTATTACAAAAATCTCTGCATGCATGTAATAGGGAAGGTGCATGTGATTGGGGCTCTAATTGGAATAGGAAGTGCTGCTGTAGCACTTTAACATATGCAAATATGTCTGACAGGGTCAGACATTACAACACCAAGTACACTCCTATTGCTCTACTGTCAGAGCATCTGCAGTGTGAAAATAGTTTTGAAAATACTCAGGGTTTGAGAATCACCCAAAGTTTAGTGCCACACAGCAAATTTTATCCTCTTACAAGGACCTACAGTTGTCTTTTACTTCATTCAGGGCATTATTGACATAATTTAGAAAAACAATAGTTACTTTTATATAGCCTTTAATCTACAAAGTCAGACAAATCATCAGCATTTTAGTCCCCTTTCTTTGATCACCCACAGCCAAAATATGGCCTTGCCTCATTAAAAAATTCCTACTTGAGATGCTTAAAAATTGGTCTGTGCTTGTAAAGAAAAACTGATTTATCAGCTAGCCCCTCAGATCCATCTGAGCCACTTCAGATCTTGAGATACAGCATATTATAAAGAAAAATAGCCCTTGCAAAGGGAAGAAAAAAGATTCAGGAGAAACCCTGCTTTTATGAGAAGGGTGTTGAAGGTCCAAGATCATTAAAAAACTGGCAGAGTTTGGATGTATCTAAAGAACAGACAACTACAAATTTTCAGAGCATGAAAGCATCCAAAGAACAATTCTAGAGCAAACCACTTCTTTCTTAATTTCATGGTAGAAACATACCTGAGCACCCAGCATTGTTCATCTCATCTGCTGAAATGCATTTTAGTAATTAAAAAAGCCACTACAAATTTCTGTGATTAATCTTTCATCAGACTTGAATTGGGCAGAATTGAATAGGCAGGAGCACCCAATGTGACTTTTTAGTCCTAACAGTATGCAGGGAACTGAACCCAGCCTAAGCTGTATAATTTCATTGGTACAGGCAATACCTAGACAACACCTTGGGTGTTGATAATGATCAAGCCCTTTTGCTTCATTCAACTTCTTAAAGCCATTTGAGCATAAATGTAACTTTGTTTGAGAAACTGTTGTATTTTAATATTTAGATATCAAAATTGGATGGGACTTCTGAGGCTTCAAGTTACAAATTACCAAAATTTATTTTAAAGAAGATATAAGCATATAAAGATTTATTTAACAGCAGATATAAAACCACTGAATCCTTTGCAAGCCCTTGCTGTAAAGCAGTTGATAAAGACTTTCTAAATTCAAATAATAAGAACACATTTTACAGTAAGTTTTAGGCAACCCATTATCTAGAAGCTTTTGGAAAATAATTCAAGATTAGGCCTAATTGTTTGATTCATTGCAGCATGTAGTAACAAGGGAGGATTAATAAGTAACAGATTTCCCTCAAGATGCAACTTGCAAACAACAAAAAAATTTACAGGAGGCTTGTGAAGATACTGATTAGATTTGCATCAATAGAAGATAATAGAAACACATCAATTTACCCTCACTATAGAACTTACTAATCTAAAAATATATAAAAAAGAATAAACTGATTAAATTCAAAAGCTGTATGCAGCCACCTGGAACACATATTGTACCTGAGTTTTTGGATATATTCTTTTGATTTAACAGGATCACCCCACCCAGGGGCAGCACCTTGCACTTGGCTTTGTGGAGCCTCAAGAGACTGGCACAGACTCATTTCTTGAGCTTCAGCACTGAACTGAACACTACCCAGGTGTTCCCATGTTCACACACAGGCTGAGGAGGAATGCAGCAGGCTTTGAAGTGATATGAACAAGAGGCAGAAAGCATTCCATGCGGACTTAGAGCTTTCATACTAATGAATATTGTGCCAAGGATTTGCTTTTGAAGATTTTCCCTGATTTTTCCTTCAAACCTATTCAGACACTGAAAACAAAACAGTAGAAGTTATGCTCTCATGGTTGAAGGAGACGATGAAAGATTTTTAGAAAGACGTAACGTCTAATCTCTTTCTAGAGCACCTGCTACAATCAAGAGAAAAGACATTTAAGAGACAAAAGGAAACAAAAAACAAACAAACAAGCCCAAAAAACCAAACCAACAAACAAAACAAAAAATGAAAAGTTTTGTTAGGTCACAGTAAAAACAAACTGAAAAATGCCACTTATTCAAAGTCAGGTAACTGAAGTCAGTACTGGTTGATACCATGAATTTGTTCTGAATCCTAGCTGTATACTGATCTGTGGTTGAGTGACAATAAATGTCAATATATAAATGGCAGAGAGTTTACAGAGTCCATGTGCTAGAATTTTGCTTCTTTGATCAAAATAATTTTCCAGAGTTCACCTGCAATTGCACTTATCCGTGGACCAGTTATAGTGAAGAGGTAAAAACTTCTCCCAGACTGTCTTGTCTGCAAAGGCCTTAACCTACAATGCTTTCACCTTGGCAACATTATTATTGTTAATTTATCAGTGTGGGATCATACACATATATTCATATAGATAATGTCTTACCTTGATAACAAGCAATTACACAGTTGGGACTTTCTACTTACCACGTTTCTGAAATTCTTTCTTTGTGCTAACAAAATGCGAAAGTATTGCATACACTAAGTCCAGAACAGGTGTTAATTGCAGAAATATATGGGTATGTCTCAGTGACATCTCTAAATATGAGATTATACAGGTAAGAACTGGATGTGGAGGATGGCAGCACAAAGCAAGAACTAAAAAAGCCACAAAAGCTATCATTATTGTTATTATTATCAGCTAATGTTTTCAAAGGATGAACATAACTGAAAACACATTAAAGATCATGTCTTGGTCAAATTACCTTATTTTATTACAATGTATTGCTCTATATTTTGTATTAAATATGCACACTATCTACAAATACAGAAATATCTTCTCAGTCAGATTTCAAACACACAATAATGAGCCTGTATTGAGGGGAAATCTTTAAAGGACTGTAAGATGCCTACCTGAGCAGGAATGCAAATTCTTGTTGCCACATACAGAGTTCAAAACTTTTCTCCATATTAAAAATATCTTTAACATTTTATGAATTGGTGCTATCATGAGCTTTGCATTTAAATGTGTGTAAATGGCAATTAATAGCAGGCAACTGCTGAGTTGAAATTGATTACTATGTCTTATTTCATGATAGTCTCAAATTTATCTGTGTAACATAAGTTCCGTAAAAAATAAATTGACTTCCTAAACAGCAAGATATGAGGAACTTAAGCAGCTGGATGCTAGAGGCACATGCCAAAATCTCAATGTTATAATGTTGAGGCAGATTTTTTTCACAAAGACTAGCATGTGTTTCAGTACAGAAATAGATCATTATTTTTCACTTCCTCTTCATGTACTAATATTCAGATCAAAAGGTTCCTTGTAAAGACAAAGAGAGCAAAATCAGATCTCAGAGCAAGTACTATCCAAAAATACGATGCCTGAACATATTAAAAACACTGAAATAAGGGTGATATAGTTGATAAAAAAACATTTTATGCTACTCAAGGTAACCTTTGAACAGCAGGTATATATGAGAATCATAAAGCTGGCATTCATGATTGGCCATTGAGACAGTAGGTTAGTTTTCTGAGGGCTTCACTGTAAAGAGAACAAGGGTCTTCTGGGACACTCTTGATGGAATGTGCCCATTACAATAAAGTATATTTGTTACTAAAATAATACAGAAGGTTAAAAAATCTCCCATGTCNATGCCAAAATCTCAATGTTATAATGTTGAGGCAGATTTTTTTCACAAAGACTAGCATGTGTTTCAGTACAGAAATAGATCATTATTTTTCACTTCCTCTTCATGTACTAATATTCAGATCAAAAGGTTCCTTGTAAAGACAAAGAGAGCAAAATCAGATCTCAGAGCAAGTACTATCCAAAAATACGATGCCTGAACATATTAAAAACACTGAAATAAGGGTGATATAGTTGATTTTTTTTTAGTCACAGACTATTTGTAAAGAATTATCTCTGTTTTCCCAGCTACCACAGCTAATAATGAATATTTCTCATATTTCTTATAGCTCTCAATGAGTCGATGCTGCCAGGCCTTGGCTTCTCCACTTGATATGGAAAAAAGATGGACTGAACCTAACAATTGACACACTCATGACTACTGGTATGAGCATCAAGCATAGGGTTGGATGTTTTAGTGGGTTGTGTTTTTTTTGCAATAATGAAGATTAGTTTTTTATTTTCTCATATACCTAATTAGATTACAACCACCTAAATAAATTCTAATTTTATCAAAAATCCATCCAATTTTTTTGTACGTACAAGAATAATTGGCCAGTAGAAAACTGCTGTATCATACTATTTCTTAAGAATTTTTTGTCAGGCACTACAGGAGCTGTGGACTTTCTGATTTCAGTGCAGTGACTTCATCAGTTGCTATTTTTCAATTAATCAGTGTGACAAAAAAAACATTTTATGCTACTCAAGGTAACCTTTGAACAGCAGGTATATATGAGAATCATAAAGCTGGCATTCATGATTGGCCATTGAGACAGTAGGTTAGTTTTCTGAGGGCTTCACTGTAAAGAGAACAAGGGTCTTCTGGGACACTCTTGATGGAATGTGCCCATTACAATAAAGTATATTTGTTACTAAAATAATACAGAAGGTTAAAAAATCTCCCATGTCTAAATGAAATTTATCCCTTAAATTAAAAAAAAAAAAAAAATCACATTCCAAATCTGACAAGTTAACTTCTACACCTCATAAGTCAACTTTGTAAAACAAAGATTGTCTTAAACGCAAATTTAAACTAAAAAGGACCTTGGACATGAATTAATTTCATAGAAATACTCAAATCCAGAGCTCATCTTTTTGAATCCTCAGTGCATATAAAGCCAGCATTTTTGCAGAGGACCATCACCAAAGATGCTACTGTAAGAAGTAAGACGTGAAATAAAAAGTAACCTTCTATCGCTTCCATCCTAAAGTTAGCATAGACAAGAAATTAAGCCACCCATAGCCCTAAGGACATTCCTTGTTCATGAAACAGTGGCTGCCTGGGAGAACAGGCACTATTTTTGCACTTCAGGGTTAATGCACACAGTTTCCCAAAAACTGAGCATGGATTTTTTTCAAAAACCAAGTTGGGAAAGTAACGACAATATCTAAATACCATCATAGTAACTACATAAAAAGCACTCCTTTGCAGAAATACAGTTTACTACAAAATGACAAAAGTAAATGTAAAGCATGTAGAGGCTCACAGAACTCCACTGCCATATGGTATTCGCAGCATTAGATGAGCATAAAATAATAGCTACCTATTGTAAAGTTAATGGAGTAATTTATCTCATAAAATGAATTTTAAAATCCCACATGAAATCATGCAAAAATTTCCTGTAGTAAATACCTTAGTAAGCAGAAAACCTCCATTACACTTGGCTTTAGTATTTAGTTCTTATGCGCCGTGTGTTTTCAAAGCACCATAATCTCAAGAAATTACCAGTATCATAAATGCTAAACAATGGAAATTTTTATTAACCCTACCTAACAGCATTTTAAATTTCAAACAACCAGTTTAAATGTTTAAATAGGTCTGCTTCCCTTGAAGGGGGCAGGGATATAGCTCTAATACAAAATAAGAGAGGAAGAGTAGATAATGAAGTTGAACTGTGCACTCCTGTGACTGCAAAGCACGCAGCTGTGAACCCAGAACGTTCCCTGAGGCTCAGCACACCAGCCTGGTGGAGGTACTTGCTCTCAAGTGAAAAGTGATAGTTAAGAAGAGCAGAAGAAAGAAAAGTAACCTACATGCATAATTCAGCCTCAACTGGAGATATTTCTTTCCTGGAGATTGATCTTTTCAAAAACAGAGGTCAGGAAAACCAAAGAAAATACCTGAAAGGAATGACCTGTCTTTTGCTTGACAAAGATGCTGCTTTTCAATCCCTGCTCCATGTTTAGGTGGTAAACACACCACTTTTAGCACATCTGATTATGTAGGTCAGTTTTAGTCCTGTATTTACCCTGAACACATCCCCTTTTACAGCCCCAGGGTGATACTTCAGTGAAGGGGTTTCTTTTCCACTCTAGCTGTACCTGCAGCTTCTTCAGCTGGAGAAATTTGTATTAAAATTTTCTATGTGAATGGACATCTCCAAGTATATTTTCCCATCTGTCAGCCCTAAACTCCTGTCCGTCTCCAACTTTGCTTTCCTTAAGAGGTATTTCATCCAGCATCTCTAGTTTCTCTGCACTTGTGACCTTCAGAGGAAATCAAATGACTGCTTTTCCTTAGCAGGCTCTTTCTTCTCTAAGTTCCCTAATTTAGTACAACAAATCTCTTAAAAATTTCTCTGCACCAGAGAGAAAAAGCACTCCTCCTTTTTCGTTTCCAGAAACGAGTCCAAGAGCAGCATGTCATGCCATACATAGGGTATGACACCAACTATTAGTGATGTTATATTCATTCCAGCTACCAACAAGCTAGCTGCCAAAAAAGGGGTTTTTTTTAACCACTGCACAGCCTTTTCCTCTTAATAATCACCCATTACTACTAAATTGGTAGAAAGTATGCACACATTAAATTAAATGTTTATAAAAATGAGCAAATATTTACTCTGTGCATTGATTTTGAAACATGCACTATAATTGCTACTTTTCAACCAGTCCTTTAATAACTATAAATTTATTCTGTTTGTTTCTTATATATTAGGCCAAAGTGTTGTGTTGTGTGTTTTTCAATTAAAAAAACGTTGTGTAAAAACAGAAAATAGACTGCAAATTCAATATAAACAAGGAAATGACTTAACAGAAGCAAAAAATGGGAAACTTGTTACTGTTAACTACTTTTTTTTTTTTTTTTTCACTTCTCACAGTATAGCAGCCTACTTTAAGAAATGAAAACATCCATAACCTATTTCAAGGGAGAGATGTCATAGAAAAGTCTGAGCTGGGTCTCTGTATTATGGATATACAGTCTAAATTAACAATTTTGGTCAGCAACCCAGAATTACACACTATAACTCACCAAGTCTTGGCTCTCTCATTAACTGGGGCACGTGGTGTGCAGTAGTTTTCGTATGGCTCCAAAGTGGTTCTATTAGTGATTCAAGTATGAAGGCTATAATTCTGACAATATATTTAAAATATTCTAGCTTTTGAATAGAAGCCACTTAACTGCTTGGGCAAGATATGTTTACAGAGAGAACAGAGCTAGAAGCAATCCAGTTACTAAATCACTCAAAATGCTATATATTTTCTGTTCTCTGTGCAGATAGTACTTCAGCTTTTCACTCACATTCACAGCTTGATAACGTAATAAAATTCAAGTTACTTGAACTGCTATTTTTAATAAAAAAAGGATATTACAAATCTGAAAAAAAAAATTAGTAACAATGTTAAAAAGACTTAGTCTTTTCAGAACTGTTTGTAATCCCATTTTGTACATTTTACACTCTGAATGGTTAAAGTCTTCCTATATGGGAAAAACCCCAAACCAGTGTTTGGTATTCTATTTCTTCATTAGTAACAAAGCCAACATTCCAAATGGGAAGGGGGGGAAACAAATGAACAATCCCCTTTAGATTCCACCTAATTATAGAGAATATCATTATTAGCACATATCTTTGACTTTGCCATTCATGATTAAATATAAAACTGCTACTTAAACCACATAACTTTCTGTTTGGTTTTTTTAATGCTTCATTTTCTTCCTGTTTTTCAGTAAATCAAGTCCAATTCTTTTTTTCCTGACTTCTTTTTGTGTCTTTTCCTCCAATCTCACTTCATCACTATCAGCTTGTCTTTGTTTTCTCCCCTGAATCTCTACAACTGAGACTCACATCAAGGTAGTCTACACACCCAGAATATTTGCTCACTGGAGAAACTTCTCTCCTTCTGCTTTAAAACCCGTGGTCAGTCTTTGCTTCCCTTCTGATAATTGACTTTTTTAGTCCCTTATTTATCTGCCACAGGATTTAGAGTGCCTGATTAAACCAAGAAGCACGCTAAAATCAGAGTTCTGCAGATATGTGTTTTACATTTCCATTGACTTTAACTATGCTAGTAATCAGAGAATATTCTCTAGAGCACTTCTGTCTCTGCTGTTAACTAATCAAACAGTTCTGCTGTTTAATAAAGTAGTATCCAGGAAGCTTTTTTTTTCCCACTGCCTTAAAAAAAAATGTTGACAGTACTTTCAAATAGTAATTAATTTTTTTGTTACATCATTCACTTCCATAACTAATATTGTTGAGGTTTATAACTGAAGTAATTCTATGATAAAAATACCAGAAATCTTACTAAAGAACTTCTCAACAAGTACAAAACAAAGCTTCAAGACATTTCTAAGCAGCTGCAATCCCAACTTCAATTATCTGGACTTACAGATGGCTCTCTCTGTAAAATATCTTAGCATTAAAGAAAAGCTGGTTGAGGACTGACGTACACATTTGATTGTAATCAATCTAACCATACCCCTTACAGCTAGATAATTTGGATGTTTATTTCACAGTTCCCTGAAGGCAGATGTCCAGCACTGAAAAATGCAACATTTGAATACAATAAGATAGTATTCAGTGTTGATGAAAATATAAAATTAGGTGTTATTAAAGTATTAATATCATGCAAGTTATTTATTTTGGGGGGACAATACACAAAACAGATTTTATCATTCAATTCTTCTAAAAAAGAAACATGAAAAGTTTTTAACTCGATATAACAGCTTGTAAATGATTTTAGTGTTTACTAACGTTACCATCTAAAACATATACAAAAATTAATCCAGTTTTAATTTTTAATTAATTTATTTTTTTAAATTTCATTAAATTTTAATTTTTACATAAATTTAATTAATTTTAATCCAGTTTTAATCTCTTACTTTTTCCTAATTTCTCTAAGTTGGATATCAGGATAGAGAGGATGGATTTGAGCTTGAACTTTTTTTGGTTGTTTTCAAAGAAAAGGGATCATGGAGAACACTGTAAAAGATGAGTGAGAGGCACATTCCCTACCTCCTAGAAATACGAATATCTCCTAAAGCATCAGCTACTTATAAAACACAAAAAAAAGTAAACACATATCTTCAGACTACTAATAGATCTTCATACTGTGTTTTGTAGACTTGACAGACATTTAGACACATAAACAATAACATTTATCCCTGTCATTGAAAGAAAAATAACTTCATGGAGGTACATCTTTAAACACTTTCTGAAGAATTTATTTTAGTTCTTTTCTAATTCAAGCAAATAATGTTAACCAATCTCAGTGCATTTCAGGTGCCTGGAAATTAAAAGGGCAAGTAAAGGACAGAACCAGCAGTACACTACGCTGGCCATAAAAGCCTATATTTAATTAAGTACTCTCTAGGAGTACTGCAGACTATGAATATCTCAGTGGCAGCCTACCAGCAGTTTGCAAGATTACAGCTTCAGAGGGGATTAAACCTCCCAACTTCTTTTCATAGTTCCTACTTTACAGAGATTTTCTTCTTTTCCATGGCAGATTTCAATAACTGGATTAATTTTTAGTTTGCTGAAAGCATTGTGAAGAGAACTGTCCCTTCTAAACAGTTGCAAAACAGACACAGAGAGAATAAGCACACATGTTGCCATGGACACAGGTGTACCTTGTGCATTAAACAGTCCCAAATCTATTCTCTTCCTGCAGGTTCTCTCCTGTTCTAAGCTAGACTAGAATTATCTAACTCATCCTCATCAAATAGTGGATGCAAGTCCACTCCTGACACAAGGAATGATGCGACTCTGCTTCACAAGGCAAAATAATTTGCAAAAAAATGAAAAATTGTGATTGGTAAAAGTCAGAAGTAGAGTATTTACAAACATTAACAGACATATTCTGAAGTCCTGGCCCAGGGAGGCCTTTGTTGTGCTTTGCTTTATGACTAATCCTACTCATTTCAATGGCCCAGGTGCTCAATTGGCTCAGCATCCTGTTGAGGCCACAAAATTCACACAAGGTACCCCTTTTACTGGAGAAATGAGGTGATTTTACAGGTACAGAAAGCCCTTCCTAATGTGACCATGCTGAAAATTTTTTCTTTAATCACCCAAAGAAGCACTCAAGCTTCCAGAAGCTTTGTTCCCTCTCCCATATCTCCTCACACATGTACCTACTTTATGCCCACTGTTCTAACAAAAATAGTTTTCCTCTTCCAACAGAGGTCTCATATGTAATCCCAGATGAGCATAACTAGCACAATGCAGATGCTGTTTACTGAGCAAAACCCTGCAGCACAAATCCTAAAACTTGAACACTCATTCCTGCAGTTTACAATATTTAGCTGAAAATGAGATAACACAACCAAGTGTCATAAACACAAGTATCGTGGCTGAAGTAGATATGCTGAATTAAAAAGGAGATTTAAGGAATACTTGGATATATCATAAAATTTTGTGCATTATTTTAAGCACATTTGGCAGTATTTGCTCCATTGAAAATTCAAAAGGACAACAATAATATTTTAGTAATTTCTTCTTGTATATGCAAAATAGCATTCTGAAATACAATTGCTCACTCTTTGTGTATCCATCCCTCCACAAAATAATGTAATTAAGAATAATGTATCAACGAGAACAGCTAATACTCACATTTTGGCCTGTTAAACTATATCTTTGTAGTCTATATTCAGATCAAATCAGATTTAACTATTAAAATAGCATCAATGGTGAAAGAGCATGATTCTCTTAGGGCAGAAGTATCAATTTTACTTTATGTATCCAAAAAACAATATTCATCTTTGAGTATAGACTCAAAGATGATAATTTGCTCTCAGCAACATAAACATGGCAATAAAATGTTAAAATGCTATAAATGAATCATGTTCTTAAACGCTTCCCTTCAGTAGAAGATGATTTATAAAGTATCAGGTTGCAATATGTTATATAATTCTATGACACCTGATGCAAGTAGTGAAGAATATATTTTTAAAGTATCATAATTTTGAAGTAGAAGGTAAGTTGTGACAAAGAAAAAAGAGTACGCAACAAAAACATAAAAGCAGGAAATCTGAAGAGTCTAAGAGCATGTTATTTCAAAAAGAACAAGTAACAGGTCTGATTCATCACCGCACTTTTGCCATTTTGTCTCTAGCATTAAACAACTTCGTAATTAAAAGCTGTCCTTTAAACTTCACAGAAAAGCCTACATTTCACACCATTGTGAGTAAAATATGTTTTGTTTTAAATGGCAAGAAATTTCAAAACTGATTGGTTCTGCCTTTAAACTCATCAATTCCACAAAACAGCAAAAATATACATTTGTGAACAGAAGTGTAGATGTGTTTTACTGAGTCAGTAGCTAGCTCTCTTCTCATTGGTTAGTCCTCTTTTTTCACTAAGTACAAACAATTCTTAAACCCATGCTGCTCATTTGGGAAACAAACAAACAAACAATCCTTCTAAACTCCCCCACATTTTTTGCCTTTTTACTTTCTTTTCGAAGACATTTTTTTAAAGCTTTTTGATAATTAGCAGAATTCCAAACACATTAATCCTGCTTTTCAAAAAAAGGCAAACACTGAGAAGAGGAAGATCCAAATACTGCTGTCCTGACATATACCAAATATACATTTTTTTAAAACTTTCATTTTCAATACTGTAGGGATTTATAGCATCACAAGGGAATGATTGGGCTGAGTGAATAATCACTGTCAAAGGTATTGGGGGGAAAAAAAGCTTTCATATAAATTTGTTTTAGAGAGTCATTCAATCACTTGTCCTCCCATCTACTTGCCACTACTAAGCTGGTGTGAGAAACAATCTGGCCAGTAGAGTGGAAGTGTAATTCATTCTCATGCATTCACTTAAGCAAAAGCACATTCAGTGACCATGTCATTCTCTAAAGGGGATCAGTACCTTTGCCACAGGCAGTAACCACACCCACAACACCCAAAAGACTTTAAATGTGTTACCAAGTAAACTCCTTTTGTATTTTATTATTTACAAATAGAGCCACAAAATCACAACTAAACTTTTACTTCTTAAATTTTTTTCAGTTTGTGGTTTGACTCCTCTGTTTGAACACTTTACTGCAAAACCAAGGTTCAGTGGAAAGATCTGAGGCTGTATATAGTTCAAAACACTCAAGTGAATTATATTGCTTGTAGCACAGACAGAAACATAATTCTACACAGCTCTAATGTACAATTCTAACTGGAAATTTTTGCTCGTGCAAGATTTGTATCAAAGACTACATGTAGCTCATATGAATCTGTTTTACTTTAGAGAAAACTAGATCCAAACCTGCAACACATGGTAGTCCTTCAGAAGAACACTGCTTGTTTTGTTAGAATATAAACATAAGAAAATAAATTAACAATAGATTTCTGTATTTGAACGTCATATAAAAGGATGATTTTTCTAAACACCTCATGCTACATGATATTACAAAGTTTTGCCATTCCAAGTTGTATTTTGGGAGGTAATTTATAGGGAAAAAATAGTGCAGTGCAGATTGAAATAATTTTGGATTAATTTATTCTTATTTAACAACCAGTGTCTGTCTTGCACACTGCCAAAGTGTTGGCATATTAAGACATTCCTGAAACATTGTTGTTGTCATCTCTATTTCTTGAGTTTACTGAGACCATAATTTCCTTCTCAGAGATTTTTTTTCCCTCATGTTTCCTCTCATAAGAAAAGTACAATCAACTTTCTTTTAGTTTTAGGGAAATGTTGGTTGTTTAAATTATTTCTGGTATGAATCTTATACCAAATCAACATTTTCCTAAATTACTGGAGTATTGTATGTTTAATAATAAGAAAGACTTCTATTAGAATACTCTAATGGGTTTTTGTGACCTGTAACTGGTGATTGATTGCCTAATTCATAGTATATTCTTTTCAACTTACACAGCTGCAGGGATTTTACATCTTCAGAACTTCTTCATGCAATTGCAACATAAATTACATTAACCTGAGTTACAATGGATTTTGGTTTTCAGAAAAATCCTGTCCTACATGGTCAAAACATAGCCTATTTTTTGAAATCAAACAGCTTTAGATCAAGCAAGTCAAGTATAAAGATATCATGTGGCTAAAGAAGACAGAAAAACAATTGTGGAATGCACCTGAGATAGTTAAATGAAAGATGCTGTCCCTAAAATTACATACCTGGATTAAAGAGTTTAAAAAGATCCTTCAGAGCAAAACTAAATCACAACTGTTCTATAAATTGCAAGAGTGTATGGCAAAACCTCTTTTATATCTAGGAAAAGATAACCTTCAACCAAATATTGTGAATTTGACTAGCAGCAAAAGTTCTTGATAAGCTTTTGTTTGATCTACTAAGACCTCTTTGTTTTACAGTTGGGTTTTTTAACAAAGAATGCAGAAAACTGCTGCGTACAAGTCAATCACAATAGTAAGTAATAATTTTGTTCTGAGTGACTTTGCTATAAAAAGATAGTAGAATTAATTTAGATGATTAAAATCAGTCAGTCATTCCCATGTTTACCCTTTCATTAAACTGCTAAACTCCAATACAAGCTGTCCTATTGAATCATTTATGATGAGAGAATACTTATACTCACATCAGATTATTCTGGAGCCAAGAGGGAGTAGGAACACGTATCAGACAAACAAATTTAAGGTTGTTAAAGCACACAATTACACTTGCTATCAGCTATAGACTTTGTAAGAGTCCAGAAACTACTTTTATTCTATGCTGTAGGACAAGTAAAATGTGAAAAACTGCAATCTTTGGTTGTGATTCACACATAACTATGAACAGAATTACAACAAGTGGTGGAAATATGAACAAGAGTGACATTAGTGCTTTAATTTGAATGATTTTTTTTTCCCCCCTGACAAGAAGGATCATTGTATATTTTGGAAGCATGAAAATCCTGAACTACTCAGTTGTGGGTAGAAACCAAGAATGCAAAATTTCAGCCAAGCACTAAGTTAAAAAAAGAATTCAAATTATTTAAAAACTGCAGTCACACAAATCCAAATTTATTTATAGTCACAATATGCTTCCCCAGCAGCTAAGCTGAAAGATACTGAAATGGAAACAATTAATTCACCTTATAATGCTAATGGATTATATCAGATGTAACTGACAATTTTCAGGATAACAATTCACTTTATCAATACAAACAAATTCAGTGTTTATAGGTCAAGCAGTCCATTAAGTATGACATAAAACAGGAAGCTGTATAGTCAACTAGACAGTATTTCCTGAAATGCTTGTAACAGGGAACATGGAACAAAATTTTTGTAAAAACCAGCTGAAAAAAGAAAGTGATGAAGGTAAAGATGGAATGATGACTTCCAAAGCTATAAAAACACATGCTGAGATACAGGGGAAAAAAATATCCCAGCAGCTTTTAATATGTTATTTTTACTTTTAAGACACGGAAGTCTTTATTCTGGCAACTAAAGCACCTATTTTTTTATGTCTGCAGGTTTAACAAGGGTCAATAATTTAAAAAAAATCTGTTGAGATGCAAATTATTACAAATACCACACTATATTTTGAAAATTATTTTTCCTTCGTGTAAATATTACCTACTGTAAAAATCATGTTCCATTCTATGATTTTGTAAATTTCTTCTAGTATTTTTGGGTTGTTTTTTTTTTTGTACCTCAGTAACGTTTTGTTGTCCTATAACTCTTTAAAGTTTACTCTCCAAACTGATAGTTCCCAAAATGACAGAACAGAACTGGAATTTGAAATTATGCTGTAGGACTTGCCAGATGTCAGGTTTGGTATTAATGGATTTTTAAAATACTCTCTGAGCTTTTAATATTTTCTATACTAGGAAATGTAAATCAGCTCAAGACAATGTCATTGCCACATAGAGCTGAAGCATTGCTGGAAAGGGTATAAACGCAAATGTAGACAAAAGGAAACTACCTTAAGCTTACTTCAAAAGATTTGTTTGAGCTCTGCTGACTGTTAACAGTGTTTTCGAAGGTCTAAAGTACTATTGAATTAATTGTCCTTAAGTATTAGGAAATACACTAAAATAAAATCCTGATCCAAAAACCATTTTACCTGCGTGAACTGCTGTAGATTCACACCACATCCATTGGTACTGGCTAAAAGGAGACTGTGCACAAGGTAAAGTGAGCCTGCACAGCAGTCATGAGTATAGAACTCACACGTGGATGGAGCAGCCTAGATCACAGCCTATTGTTGTTGTTGTTGTTTTTCATTTACTGCCTGATATAACAAAACACAAAACCTGAAAGTGACAGCAGGTTTATGTTTTAAAAGTCCATCACTTTCTAGCTCCTGGATACTTACCTGCACACAGCATGCACAAACAATAAGTTTTTTGCAAATCCTTGCCCCTTTACATTTTTTTTACATGCTGGATAAGGAAAAGCTAAAGTTCAAAGTGTCTTTATTCAACGCATTTTCCAAAACTGAAAACGGGATTCTCCCAGAGCTTTCTCTTATTCAATTCATATTTCTTGTTGAATGAGACCAATTATTCCTAATTTTTTTCCAGGTAATATCCTACTCTCTATAAACCATAGGCTTACAAATGCACATTGGAAGTCTTACACTGTTGGAATATTCAAGTGATTGGTTCTGTTTGTGGTTAAGACACACATTATTGCCAAACAAAGACAAAGTAGTCTGAATTGCATTAAGTAATTAAATTCTTCCTACTGAGTCAATAAGGACTGGATGAAGTATTTAGATTGCCTGTATGAATTCCAAGTTCTAAACATCTGAGCAGTTTCTCAGGACCTTAAAAAACACAACTTCAGCTGTCGAACTTTACTCTCATGAGAACTTCCCATGCTTCTGCCACATTAATGTAAATGAAACCATTGCAACACTAAAATACTTTTAGAGCTGAAAGGGCAATTTCTCTCAGCTATCTGCCCTGCCCAAAAAACCAAAAGTTATGTCTATGTTCTTTGCAGCGTCACCCCAGCAGCTGCTGAGTACTAAAAGACATAATGCTTAAAGACAATTTGGTCAAAACCTCCCTGCCTCTCAAACAAGACCAAAAGTCTAGAAGTGACAAAAATTTGCTATGTTAGCATTAAATGACCCAAATTTTTCTCAGCCTCTGACATTCCCTTTTTTTGAGATGCGTTGACACAAATTACAACATAGCTGTAGATATCAAAAGCTACTTCTATTAAGATTTCTCCATACAAATAACCAATCTTTTCTTGGGAAACGACATCAAATCATGTAATACAAGTACTACCTTGTATCAATACTGTCTCCATTAAATTAATTTAATCTCCAGAAAGCTCAACTAACTTGCATATTCTAATTAATATCATGCTGAAAATAGTTAATGATGCTAAATTACAGCAATCTTTTTAAAAGGGTCAAATTTGTCGATCTGCATTTAAGCTGTAAACATCAGGCATGAAAATGAATTGGTTTTGAAGTAACACTAATTCTGAAAGGTCCCACTTAAGAAAATTATTTCCTTCCACAATTTTTCTAATGTTTAATCAAGCCACGCAGCAGAGGATTATAACTGAATTGCACTGTTGTACCTCTCCTCCTATTGCTCTGAGCAGAACCCCCCATTTTCTTCCCTGGAGTTTCAGAGAAGTTCCTGTCTCTCCACCAGGCTCTGTGTAGGCACACAGCAGAGGACAGCTTTAAAACTGTTAACATCAAGTTGCTTCCTCACATCTTAGAGAGATTTTATTAACGTGTAATTTTATGCCATCATATATATGTTCCCACAGTATAACAATTTCACACTGCACAGATCAGCACCAGTAATTGCCAAGTACTAATTCCCATAAATGAACTAACATGCTCTAGAATTTATGAGTGCTAGTTCACATGCCCTCACTTCCAATAAATAGTTGCCTTAACAAGTCACTCCACTACCTGTTGAAATTCTAAAAGACAACCCATTGGAAAAAAGATGAAGCAGCTATAATGAATGATCTGCAAAGCAGCATTATTTAAAATCAGTGATATGTTTGTCAAATACAGATAACTACATAGAATATGTAATTCTTCATTTTCTTAAACACTGAAAGGTGACACTGCATTGGTACATGCAATTATGACTGAATAGACTGAAATGTATTTATCATTCCAGTATTTGTTAACTCTGAATTGCCATTCCAGATATAAGTGTTCATGTTGTCAACACAGCAGTAAAACACTGCCATTCTTTCCAGAGATATTAACACCTTGTAACAGTCAGTGGTTTTCATCAAGGTAAAATTTCAAGAGACTATACCCTTTTTCAGATATTCAAAATTAAACAGCAGAATGAAAATTGTTCATGTAATTTCCACCTATTACCAGGAAAGCTGGCTGTTAGAGGGATAAAAAAAGTAGTTTTTAAGGATAGAACAGAGAATCAGAGATGCACAAAGGATGGGTGTAAGAATGAAGGATTTGATGCCATGTACTAAAAAAAGAACAGAGTACAGAAGCTATGAAAATTAACACGACTAGGAGTCACTGAAAGATGGAACATTTCATGCTTGTAAAAGAGTTTAAAATACCTCTACAACAAGTAGCAGAGGAATGCTAGAAAGAAAATTAATCACCTGCATTTCAGAATACAATGAAGAGGATGTGCCATATATAGCATGGAGCTCACACAGATCGAGGAAGATAAAAAGAGAATAAAGCAAAAGCACTTCACTGAATGAACACTATCTGTCCTGTATACCCTAAGGCAAGATCCTCTGGAAAACATAGTGGCATCATGTAATTAAAGATTGTATCACCAACTACACACACAACACGGCCGTATTGAGGTTACCTGCATCATCTTAAATCAGAGACTCTCAGATCATTTTAGTGGCTTTTGCAAACAGAGTAAATACATGCAAATATTCCAGATGGATGCTGAATGTCATCTTTACTGCTGGGTAATCAGAGATCATAAATACATAAAACGTGCTAACACAGGATGCTATTTCTCAAAATTTGAAAGGATGAATAAATTTTAGTATTTTCCTTAAGCTACAGAAAAAGCTTCTTCCACCTTTTTATTGCCTGTAACATAGACATGAAATAAACTTCATAGAAAACAGCTACGGCAACAAGATATCACACTTCTCACCAGAAGCTATTAACGCTCCCTTCCATGCACCAAGAGAAATTAATCATCTCTTCTGCAGGTAGAAAGCATGCCTTTGTTTGGTGTCCAATTCATCTGTTATACACCAAACTTCAAATACTGCTTTTTCAGTCAAGTGTATTACTTATGACCACCTCACTAATGGTATTTTTCACTAAATATATAGCATCTATTTTATTTTAAAATCTATTCAACAAAAACGGTTTCTAGTTTTTAACCAAAGATGATCACCACATGATTTTTATTTTTTTAAAATAAACAAGATAATCAATTTTTATTCTTGCATAAAATTTAAATGTAGGACACTGTCATATCTTCCTAAAAGGAATTACAACAGACACAAGCTCCAAAAACATTTTTGCCTTTAAATTCTGTTTTGAAAGCCACAAAAAACAAAGCAGAAATTCACACACAGCAACATGGAATAAACATTTTCTGACAGAAATAATTTTTCACAAAAATTCAGTAAGAGAAATATTGTTTATAAAAGAATATTGTTTTAACACAAGAACAAACTGTACAAAATTAGTATCTATTCTATACTACAAAGAGAGAAAAATACACTTATTATTTAAATACATCAAACATCTGCCCACTAGAAAACAACTTATTACAAAAAGCTAAAGAAACAAAAAAGCTATGATAACAATTAAAGTCCCTCTGTAGTAAATATGATTAAGTAGAGAAAAAGGTTTGTCCGGTAGAGGGAGAGCATGACACCTTAGGTGTTTCTTTTAATACAGCAACACCTTAAAATGGGAAAGGCAGCCTTTCTTCACCAGCAAAGGTAATTCCTGATTCATTTGGAAGAACATTCCAGGGGAAAAGCTGGTGGCATGATCAGGCTTTGCAGCTGTAATCAGTTTGCCTCACATTTAAGAGTATTTTACTTAAACACAGTGACATCTGGAATCTTCTCCAAAAGACACTGAAGTGGAATGTCAATTATAATGCTGCTAACACTGAAAATATACATTTAACTGCTCCAAAATGTTGAACAAAGGCAACCCATAGTAAATAACTGACACATAGAAGATGGATTTTTTTTTTCAAAAATGTCTTTAACCATCGTGTTAGAACAGGATTTAAGCTCATGCAGTGTAAACAGCATGAAGCAATGAGGAAACAAGGCTTTTACTTTCCTCTCCTGGCAACAGGATTATGAATGTATTATATCTTCAGCCTTAGATCATAGAATTCTTTCCAAAAAAAACCTTAATTTAGTCTCTACAGAAAATATTCCAGTTCCAAAAAAAGAAAATGAGATGCTGAAATCATACCTGGAGTTCAAATGAAAATACTGATTAACAGTTCACCATCACTGTATGTTATACCCCATAATATTTTTTAAGAAACGATCATGAATAATTCAAGTCTCTGTTTTAGCCCTTTCGTGTTCTCAAAGCCAGTGTCATCCAGAGTAAATAACTCCATTAAGTATGAGCTAACTTGTCTAAAGAAAAAGCCTGATGTTATTAGACTTATCATAAACGCCTTGCCCTGTTTCTATGAAGAGAACGTGTGTGTGTGTGTGTGTCCTGTACCGGACGACTTTGTCTGTCCTCCAGGTATGCCCAGAGGGCAGTGTCGGCTGTAATGACCCATCTGTTCACCACTGGCAAGTGGCAAACTTCTAATGAAGACAGATGTGGGTCACCCCGTACAAGAAGGCTGCAGGGTGCTAATGAATCCACCTAATGGTCACTACCTGCCTCTGCTGACTGATTGATGAGCAAAAGGGTTAAGCTTCAAAAGCAGAGACAAGTATTTCAGGTAATCATTAGTCTTACTAGGATATCTCTGTCACACTGCTTAATACACACACACTTACTTTAATGTTGTCTTCTCCCATTAAAAAAAAAAAAAGCAAACAGCTTCTATTATTTTATTTCAGACAATGTGAAATAACCTGAAAAGCCCAGCAGAAGATCTCATGAAAGACTCACTGCTGTTACTACCCAGAGAAATAAAAGTTTCCAATATTCATAGGAATTTATAACATGACCTCAGACACTAACAGTAAAACCAAAAACCTGAAAGGAAATAGCTAGAGCAAATACAGCAAATAACTACTTTGCAAATAGTTGCAAAACCCTACAGCTATTCATCCTTTCTAAATACTACAGTCTGACAGTGGTACATGAAAGAACTTCTTACAGTGAACTCTATTCACACAGACCTCAAGCTAACAGATTTTATTTTTTTTAAATAACAGTTACTACAGAAGCAAGTGAGGATTTGACTCATTCTGTCAATTTCTACATGAAGGTTATGGCACCACAAAAGCCAGATACTTGTGACAAAATATTGCTGTAGATCCAACCATTCATCAATTCAAGCAAGAAGAATTATGATGGGGAAACTCAAGAGAGTGAAATTCTCCAGAGATAAAGGAAGGGGAGGGCAGGGAAGGGAAAAAAA
>VWYO01005595.1:12609-33906 GCA_013400275.1 Rhadina sibilatrix | reverse complement strand
CAGCACCTAAAACTCATTATACAGACATTACAGCAAAATCCACTTGCATCCACTGTAACTTCTGGAAATCCTAATTCAAGCTCTGTTTAAAGAAAAAAAGCAAATTGAGATATTTCAAGACATCAAAACCTCAATAAGGTAATTTGAGAAATCCTTGTCTTTTCCAGATGGGATGCTATGACAAAACAGACAGTTACAGCTGCACATTTAAACATTTGTGAATCTAAATTAGAATGAACTGAGGATTAAGATCACTGCAATTTGCAGCCTGGTCTTTAGAGGAAAAAATGGATAAGCTTTCAGGTTCAGCAGTCAATTCATCCTTTCTTGATAATTTTTAACCTGTTAGTCACTCTTAATGAAATTTGACTAAGAACTTACAGACTTGTTGACATTAAATTAAAGTTTTGAGAAAAGAAGGACTACACTGCTGTGATTAATGGGCTGCACTGTAAGCTCAAGTCTTAGCATAAATCTGTGGATCTGCAGCAAAGTGCTATGAACACCTTTAGAATACAAAAAGCCTACATTAGCATGCAGTCTTTCCTGGGCACCTGCAAATCTAATCCCAAAGCTCAGGGTTAAATTTGGCTCCAAGAATGAGGTTTCCAGTTCCTGCATTCAATCCCAGAGCACATGGCTGAGTTCAGCTCAGTGTTCCCATGACTATTTCCCCACACACCCATTTGAACTGTGGGTCTCATTCCAACTAAGGATAAAAAGCTGGGTTTTACCTGGCCACTTGCACTTTCCATATTGTGAGATCTCTAAGATAATTACAACACACTGCTCATCAGCTTCAATTACTGGGATGTACTCTTGGTTTCAATTCTCACTTAACGTATCTTCTCCTCATAATTTTTTATAATAAATTGGTATGCCTCAGCACATAACAGACACCTGAAAAGAATATTGTAATCAGACATTTTGTGTAATTTGAGAACATGAGGTAGCATTTATTAATCAATTCTTTATTGAACTTTAAAGCAAGATAGAAAAAACCCCACATTCTCTTCCTCTGTGAACATGCAGTAAAAGACACCTCGTTTTTTATCAATTCCTGCCTACAAAGACCAGTTGTGCCCTCACTCTCATATCTACTTTTCTGCTTTGCTTCTTCCTTCATAAAAGGAATTCTAGGCTATCTCATCTCTCTGTGTATCCCTTTACATCATTGCTTGTTTTCCTCTCATGTTACAGGCAGATTTACATACCCAAGGAAGACTGAACTACTTTACTAGGAGTTAAAGAATGCGGCGTAAAAGAGCCAAGAAGGCAAAATTTTACCCTTTAAGGCTTTACCATGGCACACATCTGATCAATGCCAAGAGAACAGCTGCCTCCCACAGTGCTGTTCCCCCATCTATGTCACTGTTTAATCCTTTAGTCTTTTTTTTTTTGTGAGACAAGGTAGTAAATTCTTCATTAATTATCGCCTGAGAGTATTCCAAATAAGAAGCCATGGTTCACAGTGTATATTTGAAAGACATCCTTGTCATTTCAAGAGCTCTCAGAGAGCTTTTGCAAGTTTATGTCATGTTAATACAAGTACTTTCAGGATTCTCTGTATGGCAATATAACAATCTTAGTTATATTGGCCTTCAGTTGAAATGTTTGTGTGCCAGAAATAGTGATCTGTCCTCAGTCTTGCATCCACATACACAGGTTTTCAAAATTCACAAGTCCCATAGATAAAGTTCATTGAATTTTAAGAAAATTAATTTTATGCATGTGAAAAGTTATTTGCAGGTTTTTCTCAAAACTATCAACGTTTCTGTCCTTTGCACCAGTAATACCTGTTACTTGTTTAATGAAACCCTCTTGATTATTTCTACTGCTCAGCTTCCAAAAAAAATGCTTGGTGTTCTACCACTTCTCACTGTAAGCAGGTAGTATCTGTCCAATCTACCTTACAACTCTTTACAGCCACACTAGGTGAAAGTAGAAAAACTAAGAAAGTACAACAGCAAGAAGTTTTACACCTAAAAAACATTTTGCTGGAGACATGGAGAACTCAGTCAGAAGAGAAAATACAGGTGGGCATAGTGAAGTATTGATTTTTTTTTTAATTTTTCTAACTGCAATCTCTAAAAATATAAACACATAAAGAAAACTTTATAATAAAGTAATTTTACGCATGGAAGAGTATAGAGAAACTAAAACAGTTGCCTGTAACTCAAGTCGTCCCCCTGCATACATGCCCAAAGGCTCCATAACTCTGCCAATATTTCATTTCTTTGGTCTAAAACAAAGCAAAGCAACAGCACAGGTGATTCATACTGAATGTATTTTTCACATGTATTTATCAAATCTTGATGAATTCCAAGAGTAGTCACAAGCCATTTGATTACAATTTTGACATATTCCAGAAGCGTGTGAAAACACAGAATCTCACAATGGGTGAGGTTAGAGGGAACCACAGTGGGTGGGTGAGGTTGGGTCACCTGGTCCAACCTCCCTGCTCAAGCAGAGTCATCCCAGAATTGCACAGGATTGCATCCAGACAGCCCTTGGATATCCTGGAGACTTCACATCCCTCTGGACAATCTGTTCCAACCTCACTATTTATAAATATGAAAAGCTTATGCTGTTAAATTATTCCACAGGATTTACACCAAAGTAGGAAAGGAAGAGGGCAGGGGGGTGGGGAGAAGCTTATGGATTTTCATTCTTAACTAGTTGGAGGATTTTTTCATTTTCAATATAAATTGCAGGGGTTTTTTTCATCCTCTTATAAAAGCCTTACACCTGGAATCTGGGTATAAATTAGTTTTCTAAGAGCAAGAAAAAGCTGGAGTGCCACTGCCTCCTTTTCTTCCTGTAATTCTATTACTGTGGGATGAAGAGGTCATATTTTTTCTTGCCTCATTTTTTCTTGCTGTTGACTTTTTCGTAATGCAGTTTAGCTTCCCTTTAGAAAGTTAAAGCAAAGATTTATGGGTCTTCATTTTTAAATGCTTATCTAAATACATTTAGTGGAAGCCTATTCTATTACAAACAGCTGCTCTTTGCAATAACTAATGAAAGCCAAGATTACTCACTGAAGGGAGGGGCCCCACAATATTGTTGTACAATTATGCAGTAAACCCAAAGAAGCAACACAAGCCTTGTTCCAAAAAATGGCAAAATTATGTAGTTATTATCACAGGGTGATTCTAACAGCCACTCAGTGGAGAAAAATAAAGCTTAAAGAAAAGAAGGCATACAATTTTTCAGCTGTTACCCTAACACATGTCAAACAAAGCTTTAAGTGATTTATGGTTCTCTAACTCTAATTATGAGATTTAGTAATGTAATTAGCTAAAACAGGTCTAGCTACATCACAAATTTTTAAAACTCTCTTGATAGGAGCATTCTCTAGAGAGATTTTCTATTGCTAATTTTAGGAAAATATCTTCAAAGGAAATCACTCCAAATACTCAAGTAGTTTTTATGACCACTTCAAATGACATTCAAATAAATCTGGCCAAGACACTGGAAAAGATTTAAACCATGATGGATGCTTGCACAGCAAATGAAGACCAACCAGCCTACAGATAATGCAAATGGAAGTTTATTTTTAAAATTTCTCTTTCTAACGAACTTGGAGTTGCAGCCTAAAAACTTATCCCAAATCATCTGTTTGGTTAAATATACAGATATAAGTAATCTTTCTTTTTAATTTTATTCAAAAGTTCCATAGATCCAGGCCTCTGAAATACACGTAGAAACTACTTAGGCATGAACACAACAGTTAATTAACATTACATTCTTATAACACACCAACAAGGTGTAAAACCCTATCAAAGGAATAGACAATTTAGGCATTGAGGGTTGGAATCCCACAAATGAAATCTGGCAACCCTTGGGATTTATGCCAAAGTGCCACTTAAAATAAACATAGGAACATGGCTTACCTGTGAACACAACCAACACCAGGCAGAATATTGATCATTGTGCTTCTTAAACCAACCAATCAGAAGAGTCACTGAATGAGATTCTAAAATCTTGCTTGTCCCAAATTTTTCACACTAACTTCCCTTTTAGTTTGAGAATAGGATGAACAATCTGAAACTGGAAGCCTTTCTCTGTCATTGCTGCTTATAAAAGAAATTTGAGCTGGTCATTTATACTTGTGAGACACACAAGAGGAGGAAGCAGTGGTCATACACACATCTTCTAGTTTCTTAATGACCACCCATAACAGCAGCAGAAATATATACTCTGGAGTACCTTAATGAGCACCTCTACAGGAAGTTACAGACATAAATGAGATGCCTTCCTCTTAACACAAGGCAATAAGCTCAATGAGAAAGAATACTTCCTTACACCCTATTTAACAATGACCCATTTGGCAGTCAAGAGAAGGGGCTAAATTAAGGATTAGTTAAATGAGGATTCATTTTACTATTTGCCTTCCCCGCTTCTCTCAGGATCTTAAATTCCACCATCACTTTGACCTTGACATCCCTTGTCCTTTTTCATCAGTAACAAGCCCAGCAGGGCATCCCTCCCAGCTCTGACTCACTCAGGGATCTGTCTGACTCTGCCCCATAGGGCTGAATGGCCAAGGGGCTCAGGAGAGCACATTGATATTCAGGAACACTCTCCTCAGAGCACATTCTAATGTGCAAAAAAGCTATCAAGTGTGGCAGAAGACCAACCTAGATGAGTCAAAAGCTCAAGTAAGTTACTGGAAGATCATATTTTTTACAAGCCGTCAAGTATAAAGTAAATTGGCTTTCAGTAAAGGAAACCTTTAAAAATGTGTTCACTGCTCTGAAACCACAGCAAAATTAATAACTGTAAGGATTAGATTTCCAGTGAAATAAGGAGAAATGTCTGCATATGTGAAAAGGAAGTCTTCATGAAGTACAAGGGCTCAGGAAGAGCAAATGAAGGCTCATTTTGCTGGACTGCTGCAAACCAAAAAGCTAAAAAGTAGAAGACAATCAACATATATCAATACAATGCTAATAAAAAAAACAAATTAATTCTAAAGAATAAGTACCTAATTTTTGCATAAACAGATAAAAAGATAAAATACCCTGGCTGATTGTTATTTACTAAGTTACATTATATTGCCCAGACCTGTCCCATCTTGAGGTTTAAACTCACACCTTTTTCCAGTTAAATTATTGAAATATATCCCTTGTATTTCAGGGCAGAATAAGTAACAGAGAGAAACAGGAAATAAAAACTTCATTTATCAAAGAACTTTGCAGTTTCTCAACCATGTTTGTGCCCTATCTACAAAGCACAGTTAAAATTATAATAGCTGCCAGCCAAAATTATTGTAGAAATATCACTTAGATGTTTGCAGTGAAATTTATTCATAGAGCTGTTTGTTAGGGCATTCCTTTGCTAGTTATACCATAATTACAGTATAAACCATACTTTAGCTTAATTTTATTCTCTTCCAAAGTCTTCAAGCAGGTGTTGCCCCCATTTTCTCATTCACACATCTCCACCCTCAACCCACCCTCAGTCTCAGTGCTCTCTGCAAATCAATAGCAATTGTTAAGCTAATAATTCTCTAATATTAACAAGTTTATTTCATAACAGCATTGTGGTGGGATAATGCTGAAACCACAGAGAACAGTAACTCCAATTATTAGCTAAGAGGGCTTTGAGGATTTACAACTACAGTGGCTCTCCAGTAGGGAAGCAGCATGTGATTCCAGACAGCATATTCCACTTTAGAAGCACAGCTTTTTTAAAAAGGTTGTCTTATTTAATCGAGTTAAATTTCTCATTTTAATTCTTATTCAGAGCTGCTTCTTCAGTCATACACAACACATTGAGCAGAGCACAGATATGTCTCCCAGAGATGCAGGGGTGATTGTCATAGGAAGGTCAGTACTGACTACTGATTTAGCTTCAAACTATATGGATCAGAATGCATAAAGATGGCAAGAGTAACAAAATTCAGATTATCGTTGTCCACATCAAGCATTCAGACCTCAGTATTGCAAACCTGCTCAATGGATCACTCATTTGTCCAATTACACTTCCTGCACACATCTGCATTGTGGCATTTCCAGCTGTGGTCCATTCAACAGATGTAATGGAAGTTGGAGCAGCAGAAACAATTCCTTTTAGTGTGAGGTATATAAAAAAATTACAAATTTTATGTTCATGTAGAGTCATTTTGTGTCACTTTCCCCTCCCCAAGTCAGAGTCTAAATTTCTGGTTTCCACATGAATACATTTAATAGTAGTCATAGGTTGGAAATAGCTGAAAAAAATGCACTAAGCTGGATAGAACACATCTACCTTGAACTCATCACAAAGATCTGTACAAATATTCCTCTTCATTACAAGCTTTTCAGCTCTGTGTTCAACTCCACAGATATATTTGAAATTCAGTGGTGTGTAAACATCAGAAAACAACTAGTTCAGCAAATACAATATATATCTAAAATTTCATCCACTAATCCTAAATCCATCAAAATGATTCACAGCAGATTTCGGGTGATTTCTAACAAATCTGGCACATTGACTACAGAGAGAACACTCAGTTACACACTGGGAATAAGGGTGATTATCAAAGAACATCATCTGTCTAGTATTTGGGGGCAGGGGGGGAACCCAAAAACACTTTGCTACCAGTAACAAAACATGCACCCAGGATCAGCATGCACATTTCTGTAATTCAATAATTTTAGCATAGAAGTCAGTCCCATTTCAGAAAAACAACTCAGTCATATTTTTCCTTCATTATTTGGGATCCTGAAAATAACAGTTGGCATTTTCCTTAGTTTAGATTCCTTTTTATAGATACGTAGCATCTCTTTTTCCAGTGTATGCATTTTCACATTGGCAAAAAGAACCCCACAGGCTTACATATTTCTTTCTTAACATGTCACCTTTTCCTCTTAAGAAAGAAAAAAATAAGAGAAAAAGAAAGAAAACAAAAAAAAACCTCCTTGCTTGTACAATTCCTCCTCTTTCACTATTTAAAGATATTTAAGATGATGATTACTATAAAGGAAGCATGAGAACTAAATTGAATTTTCAGAGCAAAAGGGTGACAGCACCATCAAGTGGTCCTGTAAGGCACTATTTATTACTGGTTTAATGGTAAAACAAAACATTGTTCAGCTATGTACAAAGTATTCTTTTTAAAACTAGTTTTAATTGTGACAGATTATATCCTGTAGAAATATAATTTATTTTGAAGTCTATAATAAGGATAAGCATATTGAATTTTTTATATGGTTAGTTCTGTGGAATTACTTACATTTGGTTACAATACTGATAAAAGAAGAGCACAGTATTATTATTAATGGAACAAAACCTTTCTCATGGCAGGAAAAGTCTTGTACATTCTAACCACACTGGAGGGGGTCTCCAAGGGTTAGAGGACCCTGCTCTCCAGCACCTCCTCTAGGACCAGGGAAAATGTTGGGCAGAGAGCAGCCCCACATCAGTTAGACCTAATTGCTCTGGCAGCTAAAAACGTGAAATGAACACCAATCTGAATCCCACTCAGAGGAGTATCAGCTGTGAAAAAAGAGAAGTTATTTGTGTGTTTAAAGGAATGAGATTAAATTACTAACAATAAACTGGAAAAATATATAGCCCTGCTATGGAGGTTGAAACGTGCACATTGCCATTTCAGTATGAGATTTGTCTATACATCTGTACTTCCTGATTCTCTCTTCTGGGGGCAGCACTTGAAAAGTAAAAGAACTTAACATAGAACAAGAGTATTACGTTTAGAAATGTATCTTAAATATACTAAACATTTCTAATACCATCATATTTGTTTCCATAATAATGAAAAGTATATATTTCCACAAGGTATAAAGCCTTCTATGTTTTGCAAATCTAAATTAAAAAAAAAAAAAATAGGAAAAAAATTGTCTCATTTTATGCATATGCTGCTTTTTTGTATATGTACCCTATTACAGAGCAGTAAACCTTACATGACTAAAAAAGAATTGGAAATTATGAGCAATTTCAAATATCACAGCTGACTGCACTGAAGAATGAGGATTTTTCCTGAGTAAAAACTGAAATGCTGAACATTGGACGTCATGTCTACTTTTTAAATATTAGTCACACTATGCATTCTCAAGGAAATTTTTTTATTTGAATCCCCCACTAAATCAAATGAGCATGTTTCCCAAGAAAAATACTGTGAAAGAAAACCTTGCCATGTAAATATGTCATCCAGTCAGATGACTGGCATTTCTAGCCATAGTCTAACATCTACAGAAGAATGCTCAGCACATTCTCATTCTACATTTACTCACTGTATAATTGAAAAAATATTTTAGAAAACATTTTTAACAAAAAGAGATAATAGTAATTTGTATACTTAAGTTTATGTGTATAATTGAGTGACTTAAACTGAAATCTGGGCTTGCTACTCCCTAGGAATCCATATATGTTTACATACATATACATGTACACTCTATTAGTTAACGTTTAACCATTCAAAAGATCCTAGACACCTCACAATCTCTAGATTGAGCAGTCCAAAGCCTCTACAATATTTTATTAGGCATGATACAGAAACTGAGAGCAGTTTCAGAGATAAGAAAAAACAGGTTACAGCAATTAGATCATGTGATTTCTCAGAGTTTTACACATAGTGATGACTCCATTAAAGTAAAATTTTATGGCAGAGTAAGTCAATTCTTGAAAGTAAAACAAAAAAGTATATTGTTTAAAGATCTACTTGAAGTAAGATGGCAGTTTGACCACTTCTTTTTAAATGTCACACAGTAAATCATATTTTTGAATACGCAATAATGTTCCAAACAAATAAAGTGTCATCCAATTTAAATGCATCAAATCAGAAGATGGAATTTATGACAGAGTATTTTTTTTTTAATAATGACATCAACTTCTTCCTAAAGTCATTAAGGTTCTTTCTCCTCCCTCCTCAAAAACAGATATGATGCAATATGAAAATGTGAAAAATTAATGATAGTTCCCTGCAAATAATGTTCATGAATTGGTAGAATGATTATGTATGCATTTGGATTAAGAGAACATGCAATATCAGCTTCCAAAAGGACAAACGTGACAAAACCCAGGAAGCCAGTAAGTTCAGTGCTATTTTTAGTGACGAAACAGTTAATTAGTTAATTAACACACTCATTGTGCAAAACTCTTTGGTCTAAAATGTTCAAGATAGTCCACTGTAAACCCCTTCTAAAGGCACACACATTAGTTAATTTTAACTATGATGTTCTAAGCATTTGAGTCATAAACTCAATGAATGTAATTTAACTATTAACCTTCATTTTAAATTGCCAAGAAGCAGTCATAAGGAATATTTTACTCTGTTCAAAGACAATAGCAGTGAAATACTAGAGATGATACTACATTGATACAGTACTAGTGGTGTTACTACCACTGCAGTGATACCACAGTGAAATAAATTTTACCGTGATAAAGTGTAACTTCTGAAACAGTGAAATTCAAGTATCTAAATATCTGAAAGTTTATTTATATGAGTGAGTTATGGCCAACAGAAATGTGACAGTAATAAATTGCATTTCTAGCTATTAAAGCTACTCAGTTTTAAAGACAGTCCAGCTCAATACACTTTCGTAAACTCAAAAACAATAGAAGTGTTGTTTTATATACATACATCTCTAAAATCCTCAATAAAAACAATATAGATTGACTGTTACTTAACCTACTAACCTGTACATTATTCAGGTAAAGTATCTAATCTGTAACAGAATTAAAAATCTTCCTAAAAATACTGACAAAGACTAAGGAATATATTGATGCGCTTTTAATAACTGTAAATCATCCAGCTCTTTATGCCAAGAAGTGTTGACAATACCAACTTCAAGGTCATTGTCAACTTGGTAAGTCATTAGCAAATAAAATATGGTTTAATTGGAGCAAACTCAGCAAGGAGCTGCATTATTTTAAGTGAACCCTGCAATATAACTTGAAGAAGAATTACTAATCGCCACTCCTGTTGACAATGAAATAGATGAAGAAGGTGCTTTGTAACTTTTTTCTCTGACTTTCCCGTAATTAAATATGGAAATAGATTCTGTGAAGAATTAGAAGTCCCTGAGTGCATTAATTCAGGCACTAATGGACTGCCTTCCAGTGTTACAGCACACAGGTAGTGCCCAGCATGTTGCCAGCATTAGCTGATGTATCAGTGTCAGACTCCAGCAGCACCTTTTAGTTTCAATACCCAGCCTTGTAAAGTAGATTTAGGCTGATTATACATGCTGTTTTAAAAGGTTGTGTTTTTCACATTCTCAATACTACCTGGAACTTTAAGTTTATTGATGAAACAGCTGGAGTAAGACCTGAGAGCCCATTGCCTGAAGACATGTGCAGACGTATGAGCAATACACAGCAATTATGTAGCCTTTACAGCCACCTCAATAGCCTCTAGCCTAACAATTGTCGCTGGTTTGGGTTTTAATACTTTTTATAAAACACCAGTCAAAATAACATCATTTGCATGTTGTTCATCTTTCCCAGCACATCTATCACAAACTCCCTAACACAATCATGCCATCGAGGGTTATAACACTCAAACTAAGGCATTGCCCTCTCAGCGCAGACCTTTTACTGCTGCTGCTTTGTTCACACACTTTGCTTTCTTCACATTATGCCACAGAATTAGTCACTCTCTCCAGCTCTTCTTCCAAACCATATTTTATGGGCAAGCAGCCCTAGATCTGCAGAGCTCCCTGGTCCCAAGCCTGATACATCAGTCCTTCCACATGTTCAAAGCAACTGCCAATCTTATCAAAGCACAGTAATATTCCCACAAGAGCAAGTGAAAATGAACAGCTGTTTGGTTGGGTGATTTTTTTAAAACTAATTCTGTGATATTTATAGAGTACATATGTTGTAATGCAAATGTTTTATCTATTTAAAAATAGGAGTTTGGTTTTGTTTTTTCTAAGTGAAGGCTTTGCAGATATTTCTCTGTACCAGAGGGCCTAGCTCAGCAACATAATGCAAGTTTTTTACTCTTCCTTGGCGTTGCATGCGGCCACCAATCCACTAAAGCACTTCTGTATGTCCAGAGCTTAAAATACGTAAGCAGTCCTAGGGCAGTCAAATGCAACAGCTAACTATGTATTTAACTATTAACATCTAAGTGCTTTCCTGGACTTAGGCCTACATCTCTTTGACTGTAAAAATGTGCTTTGGGAATTAATGGCTTGCCAAAAATATGTATTCACAGTAAGAAAAAAAGCAGCAACTTGGGGACTCTTAGGTAGATTAGGCTTTGAAGGCACCATGAAGGAGCTCTGGAATAAACATAATGGTTATGTAAAATAAAAGTAAGGATTCAACTCAGCGTCAGATACTGTCACTTCTCCAGGGACAAGATAGGGCCAAAACAGCTGTTGCAAGTGCTATAAAAACACTCAAAATAGTTTATGATCCACTTACGAGCTTATTTATTGCATCTGCTTTTCATGTTGTTTCTTTTTGTGCTATTATATTTTAACCGTGAAAATTCCTTAAATTATTAAAGTTTACTTACTGCTTTTATTTAAGCAAATATAACAAAAATAAAAAATAGGAAGTCTTGCTTAAAAGAAAGCACTGTCAAAACCCCCAGAAAACAGAATTGGTTTCAGACTATTTGAAAGGTCTTTCTCTCCTTAGGATCATAACACTTTACCTCTGTGTGTTCTGATACACTTGATAGCTATTATTGTTTATAAACATTTTCACAAAAAGCATTACCAAAGCCCAATGATTCTGTAATAATTTTTAAGAAAAACATGCATCTGCAGCATGTTTTCTGCTGATTAATATAAACTTGCAAACAAGTCCTTGAAAATAATGAAAAATTGTCTAATTCTAAGAGAAACAGGAAGATGAAAACTCAGGCATGATTAGCTCTGCCCACAGTAGAATCAGAGGCATCAAGAAAAATACAATATTTTATTAAAACCAAAAGATACAGAACAAAAGGTTGACTATATGAATAGACTCCAATGAATCATTAAAATGTTTTCCCTTCTACACATAACATAAAAAGTTATGCCTCTTTAAAGTAAAATCTTAAACTAGACCAGCATTTCCATCTGAAATCTGACTAAAACAAGACAATTAATCTGAAATGCCAAAAAAAAATTACAAAATACACAACCAGAAACAAAGAGGATCTGAACAAGAAAGAGAGGCACATCAAAACTACGCTGCAACCTTTCCATAACTGATTCATAAAAAAGAAGAGTAGTTAGAGGAAGGGCAATGACAGCTGAGATAATCTATAATACTTTACTTAGAAAAGTAGTGACCCACTAAAACATTTTTTTCTGATTATGAGTCAGTTCCATAAATAGAAACTCATAATTAGAGTCTTGATAGATGACCATCTTTTCCCATGAAGGTGTTCATTATTTCCCTAGAGAGACAGAAACAGAGCTCCTCTTTGTCCTGAAAATCTTACCCCACCCCCCCCAAAAAAATCAAGATATAAATATTGTAGGTAAATTACAATTAAAATCCTTAAAAAGCTTTATTTTTTTTATCCTTTTATGTAGGATAGTTACCTCAGAAGTAGTCAAACTTTTTAAAGTACCACCATTCTAGCAAATAAGTCAACTGAAAGCTATCATGGTGAAAGATCAAGGTTAAGATACCTTACAGTCTCTAGGAACACAGACCCTGCTCTTCCAGTTCTTTTCAGCAACAAGTGTTGGGCAATGTTTCTTCTATAACAATAATACTACTTATAGAAAAATTTGCATTCATACAGAACTCTTCATCAGAGTTCTGAAATTACTGTACACTCACATACACCAGAACACACAAGAAAATACTCCACTTCTTGGATTTTTAACAGTGATGGAATGGTCAACATTGTTATTTTAATTCTCATGACAACTTGTCTTTCGACATCCTCAATAAAATCTAGATTTCTAAAACTTCTTTGAATAAATTATGCAAAAGAAAAAAATTTGCAATTAAAAAAATCAGTTGCACATTCTATGAATTCTCTTTACATTTCATACCTTTTTTCCTAAAAGATGAAGCATACAGGTAGCTAAAATACTACCAGAAAGGGTCCTAATCTAGAGATGGAAAGCTTACTGCAGACTGAAAGTCCCACACTCCCACCCACATTTCCAGTATTCCATTGTTTTAACCCCAGGGTCAACTGAGTACCACAGAGCCACTCACCAACTCCCCCACCAGCAGGATCAGGGAAAGAAATGGTAAAGTGAGAAAACTCGTGGGTTGTGATGAAGACGGTTCAGTAGGGAAAGCAAAATTCAGAGACACGAGCAAAGCAAAACATAGAATTCATTTGCTGCTTCCCATGGGCAGGCAGGTGTTCAGCCATCACTGGGAGAGCAGGGCCCCCCCATGTTACAGGGACTTGGGAAGACAAAAACGCCACCAGCCCAAATGTCCCCAGGCTGCACACACCGAGCACGGTGCCGTGTGGGGTGGGAGAGCCCTTTGCTCAGCCGGGGTCAGCTCTCCCAGCTGTGTCCCCCCAGCCTCCTCTCCAGCAGAGTGGTGCGTCAGAAAAGGCCTTGGCATCGTGCAACCTCTGTTCAGCAACAATGAGAACTTCTCTGATTAAACATTTGATCACCCAAAGACTATTCGTTTTGCTTATTCAGCGTTGAGAAAACACGGGGCCTTGTATTTGGGCAACAGCACCCGCAGAAAACACAGCTCCGAACAGAAAGGTGGAATGCACTTGGCTTCGGTCTCCACGCGGCTCTGCTGCCCCCTAATGCATTTCTTGGAAGAACAATTACAGGGGGAAAGAGTAACCAAAAGAAGGAATTAATTATTCTCCTCTATATTATGTTTAATTATGAACTGTAATTCACTGTATGCAACTATTGCTACTCAAGCATCCCCTTAGCACTTATGACAATCTACAGCTGACTTCAGAATCATCTGTAATATGGAACAGTGAACAGTAGCTGTTGAGGGCCTTCAAAGGGACCCTTAATCTGTTATTGAAGAAGATGTGACAAAAACCCTAAAGAATATGGTTTATTACAGTACTGTAAAAATCTATCTTACAACAGAACTTGAGAGTTATAACCCAGAGTTTACAGAATTTGAATTTGTCATGTCTCAGAACGGTTTTAAATTGCTAATCTATGGAAGTTCTTATAATATGAGAATATCTTTTTTTTCCAGTGTAGTTTTGACAGCAGACTTACAGCTCTAAAAGCGATTTAACAATCTAAAAATTTTAATACTTTGAAAATTAGCTTTTGCAGCAGATTGATATAGACCTGCCAAGTGCTCTATTAGCAGGAGTCACACAATCCAACCCCAATATCTTTTGAAAAAGACATTCTATCACTACCCTGCCCTACAATAATACACTTTAACTGAAGATGAAAATGTCAAGAATTTTGAGGAGACAAAGGTTTTAAACAGGCGAGAAATCCCTGACAGGTTTTTGGCTGTGGTATTGATAACTCTGCAAGGAGATTTCTTTGCAAGATGCTTTAGATTTGGAACTTGTACTTTTTAATATTAAAGTTTCCAAGCATTAGTGTAATGTCTAGGCACTTTTGAGACTAATAACAATTACCACAGTGTATTAGCATCCTGAAAACACAACAGAACTATCAAAGCCTGTTACTTTATAAGTCATTACTTTCCTAAAATAATCAAATTTTGAAAAAAATTATTTAAATAATTCAAGAATGTCTACTATTCAACAGGTCTCACATATTGAAGTCTTACATGAAATGCTAGAACTTCAACAGTTTTCTACAACAGCCCTCCTGTAGCTTAGAAAGCAGTATCGAAAGTCAACATACTGCAGGACTTTATTACAGATATGAAACCTCTTTCACAATACTTTTTTATTTATTACTGCCTTTCTTATGAAGGGATTCAAGGGAGAAGGAAAAAACTCATTAATTAATGAGCTATTTGTTCTTTTTCCATTGGAATTTAGGGCTGAGGAGGACTCAAAAAAAAAAAGATAAAATATCTTGATTGCTCATCAATGTTTTTCATATCTTATGACTAATCCTATCATGCTAGCACACAATTTAATGCAAACAGCTTTATCAACTATTCCCACTTGGGAATGTAGACAGCAGTCAGCTTGTCTTAAATGATTGTACAGTAAGAAAATACATTAAATACATAACTATAACATGGATTTTTCATTGCCACTTAGATTCATGCTTTAGACAGTCTAATTCTTTCTGTAGTTGCATTGTTTTATGTATCTTGCAGCTGTGGGCACTGATATTACTTCAAAGTCATACTATGCTCTTGTTCTGTAATGTTTATCCTGCATATTAAAGTTCCAAAAGCTGAATTTGCAATTTTCTTCCTGTCAGAAGAACTTAATTACACATCTAAAATGGGTTCCATTTCAAGTTACAAGCACTCTTCTTTGGGAGTAATAAGAAATACTGCCTGAGGCAAACAGCATCCCTGCTCAGCTCCCAGTAGCAAGAGACACTGTTCCTATACATCTATCTTTGCTAGCAGCTAGGGGGAAAAAAGAGTCAAACAACCTCCATAGACACTTAGGAGCACTCAAGAAAGCATGGGGAAGATCAGACTTCTGCACCATCACTAGAGGTACTTAAAAGACATGTAAATGTGGCACTTAGGGACATGGTTTAGTGGTGGACTTGGCAGTGTGGGGTTAGGGGTTGGATTCAGTGACATAAAAGGTCTTTTCCAACATAAATGATTCTGGTTTTCCAGGAACAGGACTGCAGTTGCAACACTTTGTGGTGAAGGATGAAGGAGGGAGAAGAACTTAAAATGCACCTTTTCCACAGATTACACAGGAGTCACATCCTGTTCTGACTTTTTTTCACCTGATCCCTCCTTCACATTTCCCAGCCAGAACACCTGCGAGTCCATGTGACACCAACCTGGAACCCTCAGCCTTGAGATCTCACAAAATTGCCATGGGCAGATGTTGCATTCCTCGGGGAAGTGGTTTCTCCCCAGAACCCCCTAAAGCCTGTAACCATGTAGTTTGACCCTACCTTTCCCCTATCTCTGACCAATTGGCTCAGTGCCAGCTATTTGTCCTGAGACAGTCTAGATAAACCCATGCTCTTCCTTGTTCGTGCTCTTTTGCCTCTGGGACTCCCTCAAGAATAAAGCCTTGGAATAATCCTGAGGTAAGGAGCCTCTTTTGGATTTTTCCCTATCTTTGAAGTCTACTCCCACAAAGTTCCCCAGAATCTGAGCTAGCATAGCAGCCAGGAGGGTGGGAAGGGGAGTAGTACTTCAGGCAGGTCAGGCTCCAAGGCAGGACAGAGGAAAACATCATGCAGCAGCCAGAATTTCTGCTTTAGCCACTCTCTGATCTTTAAGCACATAACTCTGTACCCTTTTGTTCTGAACATTTCACAATAGCTCTTGTTTTTTGCATGGAGAAGAAAAACATAAATCACAAACAGTGACTTCCATTCATCTGTTCTATGGAACTCAACATGACAAGCTTCCATCTTGGTTGTAACTTTTTCAAGATGAGTAAACCTAATCTATCTAATGAACCCTTTAAAAAATGGCCTTTCAGATCTGTGATGTCCTTCTTTGTACACATTTAAAATTTAAAATACACTTTCAGAATAGAGGCAAACAGAACTTCAGGTAACAATGAATCTGCAGGCAAATTATGACATTTATACAAGAGCATAAGCTTTTACTGTTTGTTTTCCCTTCCTTTTCTAATATCTCTTAATAGACTAGTTGCCTTTTATTTTTTTACTGCTACTGTGCTTTGAGCTAGCATTTGTTTAGAACAAAGTGTTAAAATTTTAAGTTCTTGAGCAAAATTTAATTCAATGTCACTAGTTTTAATGCAGAAAATTAAGATTGCATCCCAAGGGCATTTATCTGCACTAAATCTCACATGCCATGTTATCACTCCATCATGCATTACCATGAAGTCTTTCTACAGCTCTTTACAACAACATTTCATTTTTGCTACTTTGTATAAAGCAGTGTAGAGTGCAAACTTTACAACCTTGGTCATCCCCTTTTTTTCCAGATCACTCATGGGAATATTAAGTATTGACCCTAGTGACTCTAGAATAAATTCCTTGAGATTCCCTCACACATTAAACTCGGGAATTTTTTCTCATATTGTTTTCTGTTTTGTTGATAATTACTACACCTTGATACACGGAACTTTAATTTCTTTAGATTTCATTGGTAACATCAAAGTCTTTCTAAATGTTTATAGAACAGATGAATCAAATTTACTTCTTGTTTCTGTTAGAAAAATCTTCCAAAATATGTCATGTACATCCTCATCTCTTCTCCTCTTACTAACTAAATTATAATAATTTGCATACCATAGTTACTCAAATCAGTAGTTTCATGAATGACTTTCATTAAAACAATTAAGTTATAAGTTCTTTGTTATATCATTAATATTATTTTAAGAGGTATGCGTAAAATATAGTGGTAAAAATCTGTGTACCTTGGGAACAACATCACTTGAATTCACTTCTCTTTCAGAGACAAGGGTTAACAAAACTAATGCACAATTTCTCCTTCTTTAGAAATTGTTCTCATGTTAGTTCATTGGGCTACAAGGATGTTTTTAGCTACAGAAAAATCTGTAACTTCAGATAAGTAGCAAAAAAATCATTTACATCAAAATGTAAAACAAATTACATCAAATTACAAGCAATCAAAAACAACAAATGCAAAACTGATTTTTAAACACCGGATAACATTCACCTTCAGGTGCTACGTTATAAGAATTGTACTACAGAAAAATAAAAGAAGAAACTAAGGGAAACAGGATACATGAGATTAATAATTGTAGCAAATAGTTCCTTCTTACATTTTTTTCCATTGTTGGCCAACACACTTGAAAGAGAAGGATATTATCATCAAATCTTTTATAAGAGCGTTGATGACTGTTGCCATGCTAAGTACAAGGTTTCAAACTTTCAATCTCCAACTCCCCACTATTTACCCCTGAAGCTGCAAGGGAACTTAAACAGGTTAAACCAGGATCATTATGATCACATGTGGTACCGTAAGTAGAAAGTGTTAGATCAATAAAAATATTGGGAATAATTTTAAGACAGAATCTGTTTCTCCATGAATAAAGCAATGCCTAACTGCAAATTTATTTTCAGTTGAGGTTTTGTTGTGCTCATGTTACTGTCTGGGGTAACAGTATGAACTATTGCAGTAGTTTCAATTTATTTGTCACTTGATTTCTCAACAGCAGTAAAAAGTGAAAGAGATCAAGACAAGAGTATATCATTATAATAATTATCACTATTCAACAAGGCTCAAAAAGAGGCTAAACTATCACCTGGAATTGTTTTTACGAATGGTTATAAATTATTGCTATTCTTACATGTGCTGTTCCCATCTTTGTTTCCCAGAAGGTCTGAAGTGACAAATGCTGAGCACATTACATTTTCTGCTCCCACACCCCAGTGGCTGAGCTACGTGGACACTTTAGGCCTGCACAGCACTGATTTCCAGGCTGCTACAACTGCCTCCGTGTTTGCTCTCAAAACACAGTTCTCTCCTCAAACATGCCCTCTTTCTGCTTGCACCCCAGGAACAGCTAGATGAGCTGTTTCTTTGCACAAGGTCTGCCACTAAAGAGAACAGATTATTTTCTAAAGACACTTGATACCACATCCTGGGAGATCTTTTCAAACCATGGAAAAACATGAGAGGATAAAAACCACATTTTCTCCTTTGACACTAAATTTAAACTTGGAGGAATTTCATTCTCCATAAAATTATTTTTCCTTACCATTAGGCTGGAGGAATCTTTGTAAAAAAAAATAACAACCAGCATACAAAGGTTAAAATTATTCACTGGCCTTCATTTGTGCTAAGAGGTAGCATTTCTTGCCAAAGTTTTCAACAACAGATTTGTAGAAAAGACTGAAAAAGCAGCGCACAGCCGCAGGAAAAGAAGTACTACAGAGGTGGCTATAGATGGCGCATTTCCCCAATTTTTCTCAGGCTGCATGGGTAAACCGAATTCTGCCCATTTCACCGTTGCTAACATGATGCAGCAGAAAGCTTTGCCCTTTTCAGTGCCTTCAAAGAAAAAAAAAAAAAAACCAAGACTTATAAATAGTGTCTTCATGCTACTGCAACTCCAAGAATAAACGTATCCATACTGCACCCACATGAAGAACTCATGCTCTATCAGCATCTGTTTCAGAATTACACGCACTAAGGATGATGACTCTAAAAAGCTGCTACGAGTGGAAATCAATAACGGAACTCTTCCCTCATAAGTGATATCCTTCCCGTTCAGGTGAAGTATTAATGACTTTTATTTGGGTTACATATGTGAAATGCTAACAGAGCTCAGCTCTCACATGAAAAATGGATTTTCATTTCAAAGACGAGGATCCAGGTTCAGCCAGTGTAGGACTCTGACCCAGGACAGCCAGCCCCTGTGCCAGTAACTGCATTCAGGTGTGGAAGTCTCTGCTTCTCTCATCATTTCTAGAGAAGGCTTTGTGCAACAGAAGCTGCAGACTTCTGCTCCTCTCTTTTTCTGGTATCCACCTTATTTGAGTTGGATGTAGCCATATATATCTACCTGAGGCTAGAAAGAAACTGCTATGATATAAAAATCTCACCAAGACAGTAAACCAATAAAAAGAGAAGGGTTTTTTTGTCCCCAGTGAAAATTTACACAATTCACACAGACATCCCCATAGAAAATCAATTTCATGGCATGAAACTTAATAGATATAAAGTTTACCAAAATACCAGAATAAAGAAATAAAAGTAGTTGTATTTTGGCTTATTTACATGAGAAGTCCCAGGCTTAAAATTCAGTATCAGACACAGAGCTATTAGACATGAAGGGAAGTTTCCTAATTAAGAGTGTTTTACAAAACTTGTGGAAATAAAATCAAGTAAATAGATACTTTTAAAATAACAATTTAAAAAATAAAGCACTAAATATATTTAAAAGAGATGCCCAGGCAGTGTGAAAAGGCAGTTTAGTAATGCTGTATATTACTATTTCTGATGCACTTAAGACCATGGAAATTCTGAATTCAATCTACTCTGAATTTCACTATACAAAGATGCTGGTTAAAGACAATGTAGCAGTGAGAGATGAGTATATTTAAATTCTAAGGAAAAAAAAAACAGGGAAGAGAACAACAGGAAAAATGGCTTATTGCAAAAAGAACTGTGATCAGGGAAGCTGAAGACCATCAAACCAGTATGAGAAGAAGTTATAAATGTTTTAAGATAATGCACATGAAATAGTCCAGACTTCTAATCCTGGGCCAGATGTTTTCCTTTTTGTTGGGAATATTCCCAAGGGAAGATTCTCCTTACCCTAGCATTTCTTCCTATATCCTGCTGCCAATTTGGCATCTGTTTCATTTTTCAAGCTTGTCATGTGAAAATATCTAGCCATAGCTTTCCACCAGAATTCTTTCTGCAGCTCAGACCTCACTCTGCTCACATTATCTTCTTCCAATCTGCTGTGAGGCTTTTTGTTTCATTTTCTTTTATTTTCCCATTGCAGCTGAAACTAATGTAACCAATTGGGTTACTGAATAGATAAATTGCATGCATACTGTTTGTCCCGAGAAAAGGAAATGCTGGTCAGGTTGAGGACAGGTCTGGTTTAGGAGAGACACACTTGTTTCAATTCTTTTTCCTAGTTCCAATACTGTCTTCAATTTTTTCATGTGTCTCTTCTATTTATCATTACTTTCATATATTTTTTGGTTTCAACCAAAACATAAAACCCAGGATTAAAATCTCCATGCAGTTAGGGAGAGTTCATACACATGGAAAAAAACACAAAGATATCTGCAGATGGAGAAATGCCAATCCCATCATCAGAACAAATGTCAAAACAAGAAAGTTGCTTTAATTGGAGGGTGTGAAAAGGTACCATGTTGTGTTACTTGCTGAAGCTGAATATAATAAATTTCTAGAGTGAAGGAAAAAAGCTAAAGAACAACACAGCACTCCAGCCAGCCCCACAGAGCATTAGCTACCATCCACGAATCAGTGTAGAGGTAGAGCTTTGGCCACTTCTCTCTTTCAGCAATGTTCAGGGCCAATTGAACAGCTTTGAGTTCAGCAAGCTGGCTTGACCCACCTTCTCCTTCAGTGGCTTGTGCAACCTGTCTTGTGGGGCCCCAAAACACTGCCTTCCACTTCTGGTTCATCCCTACAAAGCAACAAGGACTTCGTGCTGCCCTGGAGAGACGACAAATTAGGAAAAGAAGTCCCTCCTGTAGGTGGTTGCTCTGCTCTCAGTCCCTCCAGTGCTGGTGGAAGTTGCTGCACTGGGTAAATCTTGGTGGGTCCCAAGTGCAAGCTCCCCCCAGAGCACCCCCAGGTCCTCAGTCC
>VWYO01005591.1:35884-49759 GCA_013400275.1 Rhadina sibilatrix | reverse complement strand
TGCCCAACCCCCACACAACTCCGTCCCCCCTCAGCGCACCCCCTCACGCCGACCGCGCCCCCGCCACGCCCACTCCGCCGAGACCTCGCCCATTACCCGTCTAACTCAGCCTCTTGCCCCGCCCAGTTCGGGCTACGGCCACGCCCCCTCCGTATTTCTCTGCCAATGGGAGGCGCGCACGCTCGCGGCTCCACCCCCGGGCGCGTGGCCGCCGTGCGCCGTCTCCATGGGGAGAGGCGCACGCGCTATGGAGCCGGGCGCCGGCTGCGCTGGAGGATGCGGCCCAGGCCGCGGGCAGCGAGACCCCTTTGGGTAACCCTTGGTGGGGAGAGTCGCAGGGCAGGGCCTGTGGAGCATTAGGGCCCAAGGGGGAATGAGAAGATCGTGGGTCTGGTCTGTGGGGATCAGGCAGGGGGGTGGGAGGCGTGTTGCTGCTGGAGGTCAAGGGGACAGAAGGGAGTTACGGAAGAGGAGACCCCTTGAGATGACAGACCCAGCAACAGGCACTGCTTCTGTCCCTGAAAAGCAGAGGAATTCCTTGTCCCTTGCCCCAGTGTGTAGGTGACCCTACAGAGAATGCGGGGTCAGGACACTGCTTGTGCTGGTGGGGGCTGGGGACAATGGGGGATGCGGCCTGCTGCTTTTCTTCAGGGTCTGTTCCCATTTGCAGGGGTGCTGTGATAAGCCATGTGGGTCCCAGATGTCATGGCGAGAGGCCACCGTGGAGGGTCCAGGGTGATGAGCCCATGCCTGAGGTGCCCGTGGAGAGGCTCCCGTGCCGCAGTGAGACACTGACAACCAAGAGGCTCCAGGAGATGTCAGACACAGCCAAGCCGCCCCCGGAGATATCAGATACAGATGAGCTGCCTACTGTGGTCCTACCAGTCGTGCCCAGCAGGGTGCCGTCCCCGGAGACTGGGAAGGATCCCTCTGGGATCAAGCTGCCTCCCTGGCTTGGAAAGTGGGGGACTAGCCCTGAGAAGGATTCCCCCACCGCAGTGCCGGTGCTGCCCCCTGCCCCACCCACGCCAGCAGAGAAGCCCAGCCAGTCGGTGCCCCAGCAGAGCCGTGTGACCCATGACTGGCAGAAGGAGGTAACTCCATAAGGGAAAATGACCCTCTCAGTTGGCCCCATTTTGCCCCAGATGCTGATCTTGTGAAGCTCCCTGCTCCTGGGCGACAGGACCTATTCTCTTTAAATAGCCACCTGGATGACCTTGAGCCCAGCGGGATAGAAAAGAGATGAAACTCAATAGCACAAAAGGCACAGGCAGGCACGTGGGGAGTAACAGTAAGGGAGGGGATCTCACTGCTGGAGAGCAGGAGCTGTGTGTCACAGCCCATCACAGTGATGTGGGGATGCCAGGTTGGGGAAGCAAAGCTGGGGGCACCTGATGGACCAAGCTGAGCCACAGCGTGGGCACTCCATGGGTTGTTCAAGTGCTGTAAGAGCACTTGTTTAGGGGAAGTCTGAGCGGCCAGGTACTTAGGACAGCCATACAAGGCTGGCTAACCTCCACCAGGTAGGACAGGCCAGCCCTGCCCAAGCTGTGTCTCTGCTCCAACTTTCCCAGGTTTCTGGCTAGAAAGACCATAACACATCTTTACAGCTTATGCCTCTAGGGCTATCAAAAGCCTAAAAGCCAGGAGCGTGCATGGCGAAGTGTAGCATGGGCTCCTGTCCCCTTCCATAGCCCCCACTGTCTGTCCCCAGATACTCGTGGACCCTCTGGACTCTCGGCCAGGGAAGGATTTGGGCAGTGAGAACTTCCAGCGTGGCTACCATGGACTGCCAATCCACCAGTTTCTCTCCTCACTCACTGACAGCTCCCTCCCGAAGGACTGCCCACCTCTCAGGGCCCTGCTGCTGGGGCAAGGTGAGGCTGACCCCAACAACCCGTGCTGCACCCTGTAAAGGGAGCAGGGGAATCTTAGCTGGGGGGCTGATGGCACCTTCTGCTCTGCAGGGCAGCGGAAGGCCACACTGGCATCTATGCTCTACGAGAAATATAGGCAAGTCTGCACTCCTGCATGAGACCCACCCTTGGGGCTGTGCCCCAGAGGAGGGGACCTGGGGTGGCAGGGATCTCAGAGCTGAGAGGTGTGGGGTCTGCTCTGACTGCAGTAAGGAGACGGAGGAGGAGATCCATCTCCCCCCAAGGCGCATGGAATCTATCTCCACCACGCACCAGGACTACCGTGTCATGGGTTTCCAGTCCACACCCCAGCCCACCACCCAGGTACAGGCAGTAGACACACCCCCCTCCCCCACAGCCTGCAGCAGCCTCCAGGGAGGCTGGAAGGCTCCTCTGTCCTGCCAAGCATGTCATCCCCTCTGGCTCACATTTTGCTTCCACTGCAGCCTCACAACTACTTAACAGAGCAGCCAACCAGCTTCTGGCTGGAACAAGCCCGCGGAGTGCCGGTAAGGCTCCCACCACCCTGTCCTGCCAGCACCCTGGGGGTCTCAACTGCTGACAGAGACCTCTCCAATTCTGTTCTCTCCAGGGTGTCACCACCCTCTTCGGCAGAAACATTCCCTTCAAGAGGAATGCAACATTTTCTACTCCCATTACTGTGTACTTAGGGCATCCAGAGCCCTTCAACCTCTGTGACCCCTATGATCCCCTGAGCAGCCAGCTCCAGCCCCACAAGCAATAAAAAACAAGGAGACCTAGGTGGTCCCAGCATCCTTGCCCATCCCAAGGCTGTCCTCAAGCTGAATGTTTGGAGGGGGAGCACTGTGTCCCTGGAATCTCAAATCTCGTGAGACCATGAAGCGAAATGGGAAACCCTTCAGCCCTGTTGCAAGTCACTGTTGACCCAAAACACACTGTTGTCCCAAGATCTCCTCCTTAGGCATGGGGGAAGAGCCCCTGGCACAGCCCCATCCCCTGGGACACATCCCCTCCCGGCGCATGCAGTGGGTGACACGCAGCCATTGTTCCAGTCCCCAGGCACAGGTGTGTTCCAGTAAGAGGCAGCAGCGGGGCAGCCAGTGCATGAGCTCAGAGGAACGCATTGCAGTCCTCACGCCAAAGCAAACCCATGGCAGCTCTGCCTTCCCAGCACCGCCCAAGCCCTCAACAGCCGCTGCTGCAACCGCCCAGCACTGGCTCCCCATGCCCACACCCCGGCCCTATACCACAGACAGACCCCTGGGATACGATCTCTTGGGATGCTTCAGGCAGCTGTCGCCAGCCTAGTCTGAGTTCCATATTGGGGTCCCCCCGGCCTCCCTCCCCACTTGGCATGCTGGGACAGGGCGAAGCAGAGGCCACAAGACAGATGGGTCTGGGGAAGTTTGTATTTCAACAAAATAGTTGCAGCAAGTCCTATATTTACACCTGGAGGAGGGATGGGTATTTACATGACCCGATGGGTTATATACAGGGGAAGCGGAGACTGGGGAGGGGGGCAGCTACGGCATTGAAGCCTGACCTGGCCAAGGAGTCAATCTTGGCAGGAATCCCCATTTCTCCCCCCACCCCAGGGAGCGGTTGACATGGGCACAACTTCTGCTGGGGGCCAGGTACTGAAAAGAGACGGCAAAGTGCCCTGCGGGGCAGCCAGGCCCCGGAGAAGCTCAGAGCCAGCTGAGCCACAGGGGAGAGGGCAGGGGTGGCAGACCTCAGAGGGTGGGTGGGATACAAGATCCCTTGGGCTGGATCAGGGCTGGTTATCCCACTCCAGCAGAGGCTGTGGGGAAGGTAGGCTTTGCTGGTGCTGATGGAGGGGGGCAGACGGTGCTGTGGCTGCTGCCCCACCTTGCCCAGGCCCTGCTGAAGCAGGGGGGCTGCAGAGGCAGGTGGATGCAGTGATGGGGGGGGTGCCGGTGCATCACAGGGCACCAAAAAGCACTGGTGGCCCCATTGAGCTGGGGGCTCTGCCACAGCCACTGGGCTCAAATGACTTAGGAGTCTTTCCTCTCGCCCAGCAGCCAGTATGTCCGCATCTTTCCCTTGCCCTGGAGGCAGAGGTGAGCAAGTTAGATCCTGCCCACCCCTGGAGCTGCTTCTTGGGTGTCATCCCCAGCACTGAGGGCAACAAGGGCTCCCAGCCCCAACCCACCTCCCCATCACATTCCCCTGTGGTTGGAAGGGCTGGTACCCCACGAGCATCTATGTGCCCTCACCTTCATTTCTACATCACCACGTAGCTCCAGCTCAAAGCAGCCGAACTCATCCAGGACTTCTTTGGTGGCAGATGAGACGTGGATCTTCAGGGCTGAGAGGGGCAAGAGAGACGTGGCTGGGTGCCACAGGAAGGGGACACACCCCATGGCTCTGGATCTCAGCTACCAGCCTCATAGCTTACCCTGGCCGTTGGATTCCATGCGGGATGCAGTGTTCACCGTGTCCCCAAAGAGGCAGTACCGCGGCATCTTCAGACCCACCACTCCAGCACACACGGGACCTGCAGGCACAGAGGCACTCAGGGATACTGCAGGGTGGGCAGGTGGATGGGTAGGCAAGCACCCCCCAGCTGACTGGTGTGGAGACTCACCGGTGTGTATGCCAATGCGCAGGTGGAGCTGGTCGTTGGGACGGTGACGGATCTTGAAGGTTTTGACAGCCTCGAGCAGGGCCAGGGCCATGCGGACAATCTCACGGGCATGCAGCTTCCCATTGCGCACTGGCAGCCCTGAGACCACCATGTAGGCATCGCCAATGGTCTCCACCTGTAGGGGCAGGGGGGCAGGTACAACTTGGGCCCCTTGCTGCCTGCCTCACTTTGAGGGGCTGTGGTTGCTCACCACACCACTCACCTTGTAGACGTCAAAATTGTCAATAATGGCATCAAAGCAAGTGTAGAGATCATTCAGCAGCATCACGACCTGGATGGAACAAGGGTGTGTGTGCATCTGGGAGTGGACATGTCCCCCCAACCCCAGGGATGGCACTGCCAGGGTGTGAGACCTCCACCAGCTCCACAGAGGTGCAGTCCCCCAAGTCCTGCTCTCACCTGCATGGGAGTGCTCTCTGCCGAGAGGGCGGTGAAGCCAACGATGTCACTGAAGTATATGGTGACACTGTCAAAAGCCTCAGCCCGCACTGTCTCTCCACGCTTCAGCTGCTCTGCCACAGAACTGGCAAGGATAGTGGTGAGCTCCATCCCAAACCCGCTGTTTCCCCTGCAACCCTTGCCCCACACCAGAATGGGAAGCTGGCAAGGCACCCCATGCTTGCACAGCACCAGGTGCATGCTGAACCCTCAGACCCACACAACCCCTTGTGTCCCCCTCTCACTGGGGCAGAATCTGGTAGAGGAGGTTCTCTGCCTTGCGCTTCTCCTCCAGGTAGGCCTGTGTCCTTTCTTCCACCAGCTTCTCTAGGTTGTTAGCATACTGCTCCATGCGCGACAACAGGTTGTCCAGGATGCTGGTGCTTCCTTCCCTGCCGGGGTAGAGTCAGCTGGCACTGTGGGAAGAGGTGCCTCCCAACCACCACTCCCATGGCTGTCCCCACTCCCACCCAGGGCCACCATGCCTGCACGTCAACCACCCACTTGTTGAATCTACGGATGAAGATCTTGATCTGACTGAAGTCAGGACGCTCAGCCGGCTCCTGTGCCCAGCAACGTTCCATCAGCACTGCCAGCTCCTCGCTGTGCACTCCGATGTCGATGGAGGGGCGGAAGAAGGGCTTCTGGCTGTTACGCACCTTCTGCACAATCTCTGCCAGGGTGTGGCCAACAGTGAGCACCAGACCTCCACGGTGAGGCAGAACGTCCACATGCATGCTCTCTATCCTCACCTTTAGGGCTCAGGTCCATTCCCTCGATATAGAAGGGGCCATTGCGCAAAGCAACCTCCTGCACGATGATGCCGAAGCTGTAGACATCAGCTTTCTGCATGCCTGGGGTGGGCAGGTGCCCCTTCTGCAACAGCTCTGGAGCTGTCCACAGCTTCTCTGGTGGGACAAAGCAATGGAGAAGTGAGACAGGGCTACCCCATCCCCCTGGTCCTCCCAGGTAGGCACTCACTGGCATAGAGTGCATGCGTGTCCTCATTGTCACTGGGTGAACGGAAGCTGGCCAGGCCATAGTCGGTGATCTTCAGCACAAAGCGGCTGTCCACCACGCAGTTGGATGACTTGAGGCTGCCGTGATGGCCAATGATGCTGTTGTGCAGGAAGGCCATTCCCTGGGACAGATGGAAACAGTGAAGCTCATCTCTCTCAGGTACCTCCCCCATCCCCTAACACCCCTCAGGTGGGTACCTTGACAATGTCATTGATGAGGGAGTAGCGAAACATCCAGTCCAGGTTGATGCTCTCATTCTCCAGGACATCCTGGGGTAGCACATTAAGCGGACCCCACCAAGCACCCAGGTCATGGTGACGGCAGCCTCACCAAGTGCCCATCTGGGGGGTTTGCAGCACCCACCCCCACCCCTCTACTGGCCTCTGACACCTCCTTGGACAGCTCAGCTGTGAGCCTTATAGGGAGGGCTCAGGTGGCCACCAGCATCCACAGCCCTGTCTGCAATGCCCAGCCCAGCTGGCTCACCAGGAATGTCTAAGTGTCACCCACAGTGTCCCCAAGCCCCACTACCTGCAAGCTGCCCCGTGGACAGTACTCGGTGATGATGCAGATGTTGGGAGGGTCAATGCACGCCCCGATGAAGCGGGTCAGGTGGTTGAACTGGATGTCTCGCATCTGCCGGTGGAAATGGACCCATGACAGTCTCAAGGTCAAAGGGCATGAGCTGCTGCTCCTGCTACCCTCCCACATGCCCAGGACCAATCTGGGCACCCCCAAACAGGTTGTCCACCCTAGCCCAGACCTCAAACCTACATGCTTTAGCTCGAAGAGCACTTGCCGCGTCAACTCGATGCGCTTCTTGTTGATGTGCTTAATGGCCACAACGTTGCCCTGGGGTGTTTGGGAAGGGGGAAAGGTAAATGCCCACTGGATGAATTTGCGAAGGGGAGGAAAGTGCCTGCATCCTGTGGGATGGGGGTGCAGCCAACAGGGAGCACAACAGAGCTGGGACATTTCAGGGGGAGGTCTTAGCTCCCTGCCTGCTGCACTGACCTTGAAGTGGCCGGTGTTGGCGAAGATCTGGTACTTGCCGTGGGTGGTCATCAGGGAGCCATAGCTGGAGCCACGCTGTGGGAAGGAGGGGATTAGGGAGAGGAACCCTGGGATGGAGAGATGGCCCACACCAATGGAGCAGGGCAGAGACATCCAAGGTGTGCAGGGGATGGTGCAGGATGGGCTCTAAGGGTCAGGACAAGCTTTGTATATTCTGTAGGAAAGGTGAAGACTCCAGGATGAGGCATGGTGCACTGCACTGCATAAGGTATGCCTGTGTAGGGGATGGAGGGCAACACAGGGGCTTGATGAAGAGGATGGATCTACAGTGGTTCAGCAGGGAATGGAAAGTCATGCCCAGGATGGATGGAACAAGTCTCTACAGGGAATGGAGAGCTATGTAAGGATGAAGGGCTGTGTTGAGGAGAGATGCAGTGGTGTTATGGCTCTGTGAAAACAGGGCCATGTAAGGGATCAACAGGGAGGGGTGCCATGCAGGAAGGGAGGGCAGCACAGGGGTAGTGTGGTGGCTCAGGAGTGGCTCCTCTCACCAGGGACAATGTGAGCCGGCTGCCTGCTGCCTTGTGGTACCGCTCAGGACTTCCAAACTGCAGCTCATCCCAGCGGATCCTCCAGAGCATGCTGGCAAGCTCCTTCTCCAGCATCAGCTTCCTGGGGGACACACAGGGGTCAGGCTCCCATCCTCCTGCCCTACCTGCCTGCCAATCAGAAAGAGGTTCCCCCAGTCCTGACTGACCTGAAGATGAGGAAGCTGGAGATGCCGAACATGACAAAGGTGAGGCCAGTGCCCAAAGCCACGATGGCCAGCATAGAGAGAGGGGCTGCAGGCAGGAGAGGACATGTCAGGGTGGCCCATCTGGCTATGATGGCCAGACTGACATGCACCTGTATGGAAGCTTGCTGGGGTCCAAGGGACATGGGGACCCAGGACACCCACTTTTATCGCAGGAGGGGTCATCCACATCAAAGACACAGGGAGGGTTGTCCAAGGGGGGAGCCCCCTTCACCCAGGGGATGGGTCGTCCCAGCCAGTGGATTTGCTTCTCCACACCCGAGTAGTGTCCCACCACCTAAGGCAGAGAGAGATGAGGCCACCTGCAGACCTCACCATCCAATCCCCCAACCCCAGACAGGGGGACCTGGTGCTGGTCCCCACCTCATACTGCCCGGTCTTGGGGTCACTCATGGCCCATAGGTTGAAGTCAGTGTCCCGGTCATTGTTGCTGTCCATGCTCACAAGCCCTGTCACACCTGTGGTGAAAATTAAGATGGAGACAGGGACTGCGTTCCACCACCCCCAGGGCACCCACAACCCAGCTGCCCCCATCCCAGTGTTACCCTGGAACTTGCGGTCCCGCATCTTCTCGATGATGTGGGTGGCGTTTTTCTTGGAGCCTCCCTCGCGCAGAGTCTCATTCAGCACCATGGCGTACAGCAGCATCCCATCATAGAAACACCCCGCCACCAGGTTCATCTGCCAGGGGAAATCTGAGCACACCCACAGCCACGCACACAAGAGCATCCCAGGATCTTCACACCAGGACCACACATCCACCCACGGCCCCATAACCACTCTGGGGCCAACATGCACCCTGCAGGGATGGCAGTGCCTGTGGCTGTTCCCACCAGGGATGACCCCTCTGGCACTGGCTGTGGCTGTGTCCCACCCTCTGCAACCTGGCGAGGTGCCTCAGACCCATGTGAAGGGACCCTACTATCCCAGCATGCAGGGGGACTCACTTACCAGAGAGTAGTTGAGCTGCACCCCGAATTTCTGCTTAGCTCGCAGGATGAGCTGGGTTTGGAAATGCTGGTACTCAGGGTTTTGGGGCTCGTAGTAGGTGATCACCAGCACCATCTGCAACCAAGCACAGCACCCTGGTTCACACACTGGAGCCAGGCTGGGGAGGTTTCTGACCCCAGGTAGGTGGGCACAGCTCACCTGGAAAGCCTCACGCAGCCCTGAGTCCTGGCCCGGGCTCTCCTGCCAGGGCTTGAAGGAGTCACGGGCAGTGTCACCCCGCAGGCTCTCCCCAAAGACATCCAGGTAGAAGAAGACGTAGTCACCATTGGTGAGGTTTTCCTGTTGTGCCAGCTGCATGATCTGCCGCAGCATCTCTGGCGGCCCACAGAGATACACCACTGCCAGAGAGAGGCAAGGGCTTCAGTGGGGCAGGGACACCCCACTGCACCCCAGCCAGTGATGGGGTAGATGGGGCAGAGCAGACCCAGGAGCACTTGGTGGCTGCGGAGGGGGATGGAGCAGGCGGATGCAGCAGTGCTTGGCTTGCCACCTCCCTGCGACCCACGGCCAGACTCACAGCCCTTGCAGACCCACTCTTGCCCCGTCAATCTCTTCAGACTGAGCAGGGAGAGGAGAACAAGGAAAAACTTGCTCGAAATCATGAGGTGGATGACCCAGGCACAGACCCCACACATCCTGAGCCAGCAAAAGCCAGCCAAAGGATGTCTCCCCCCTGCATCAGCTTCCCAGCTGCTCCATGCCAGCCCTAGCCACGGAATCAGGGGGGCTGGAAGAGGCACTGGAGCCGTGCGCCAGAGGCCCCTGGGGAACCCAGGCTGTGGAATGGGACAAGCCCATGTTTGGGTTCGTGGCCGGCTGTCCGTGCGGCAGGAATGCGCAGGTTCCCAGATTCCAGCACCTTCGGCGGCCGCTAATTGGAAACAGAGCATCTCGCCAGTGTGACCCACATGGCAAGGGGGTGCCCGGGCCCCGTCGGGCCGTCCTGCCTGCCCCCACCCTCTGCTGCGGGCTCAGTCAGCCCCCATGCGATGCCCACCCAAGTGCTGTGTGGGGCCACACGTGGCTGGCACAGGCCATCACAGGCTGTGTGGACGGGCGCCTGAAAGTGTCCGAACCCCCCCGAGCAGGGGCCCTCCGTGCCCTTGCTGAGGATCCTGACACTGCCTCCTCCCTCCCCCCGGAAAACCAGGGCCCCCGCTCCAGCCAGTCTGGCTGGGAACCCGGGATTGAGCAACGGAGGAGGCGGCGGCAGCGGGTGCTGGAGGAATGTCACNGAAGGCACCCAGCCAAGCATGCACCCAGCCATGTGGGCAGCAGGGCTGGCAGGGTCACCCCCGGGGGCAATGAGGAAGCCCACAGGTGGGAGAAGAGACCCAGAACAGCCAGCTTGGGCACAGGGAATCCATAGCAATGTGGGGGGCTGCTCTTGGGCACGGCAGAGAGGGAAACTGCAGTACCGTGGGCTCTGTGTGGGCAAAAGCCTGTTTCAGAGTTTGAAATGGTTCCCTCTGAATGCTGCAATACTTCAAACAAACACTCGTGGCTTCCCCACTTTGCTAGTCCTGCATCAAGAAATGTCCCCAAATTTCTCATCCAGTATGGACAGCTCAGCACCTCCCCAACATGCAGAGCCTGAGGGTTGCCCCCAAGGACATAGACGGGACACTCCCCATCCCACTGCAAGCGCCAAGAAAAGGGAGCCACAGGGGCAGGGGAGCCACAACAGCTGGTGGCAGATGGTGGGACACTGCAGGCAGCCAGCCCCCGTGGCAGCAGCAAAAGCCTGCCTGGTCAAAGGCCACCAAGCAGGGGGATGGACGGCGCCTAGACAGCTCCCTGGGGACAGGTTGCATGAGCTGTGCAGAAGGGAAGGGTCAATGCTTGGGGCTCTCCCTGAGGCAGGCAGCTGCCTCCAGCTGGCAGCTTCCTGCACAGCCAGCAGGGCCTTAGGGGGCTCACGCACACCCCAGGGGCTGGCAAATGGCCAGAGGCAGCCTCAGCGTCACCAGGACAAGGGGAATGAAGTTCTCTGAGGCTAGAGTGCATCCAGGCCCCTGACATTTATTTAGGGGGTGTCTCTGGCATAGATGGCAGAATGCCAGGTCCCAGGGAAAGGACCACGAGCATGCAGATGAGGTGGTGGAACACTGCTTTACCCCTGCATGATGGAAGATAACCCTGAAATGAGAGCAAATCCAACCCTGAAATGAGAACAAATCCCAGGTTCAGGCAGCAAATCCCAGTTTCAAGCAGTCCCACCATCACAGGGCACTGCAGTGCAGAAGCTGTCACCCTAGCCCAGGGAGAGTGCAGGGGTGAGGGCCAAATGCACTCCTCTCCAGCAGCACCACCCAGCCATCTCCCCAGGCAGAGCACCTGGGCTTTTTGCAGGCAAATGCTCCGGTAATTCCCTCAACCACAGCTCTAATTATATTAGTGTTTTTGCAAATGGCTAGAGAGACGTGGGCTCCTGCACGTCGCCCAGGCACCAATGAGAGGGGCAATCTCACCCCGCCTCATGTCCATTCATCAGACCTGTGAATGTCAAGAACCAGCAGTGCTAGGGATGCACAGAGGGGCAGGGAAATGGCTTTCTCTGGGAAAGGTTTACCAGACTCCCGTTCATGACTTGGGAGAAGGAAGGTGATGCCAAGAGGGATGATATATGGTGTTATTGCAGGTCATGGGCATGATGCAGCTGAAGACCTTGCTTCCATCTCCATGTCACTCTATGCAGGGGTCCCAATCCCTGGGACAGCCTTGCAAGTCCCCACTCCCTGCCCCACACACCTTGGCTAGGAAAGGACATATGACGAGCTCTGCAGCCCTGAGCACCCACCTCCATAGGGCCAAGCCCTCAGCCCCACTCAGCCTCACACCCTGGTGCCATCTCTGAGCTGTGGCCAGAGAGGCCCAGACCCTCTTGACATGGCAGGGGGAATGGAACTAAATTATTTTTAAGGTCCCCTCCAACCCAAGCCTTTCCATGGTTCTGTGATAGTATGACCCCAGCTTAGAAAGCCCTCAGGTCTCGGCCCATGCTTGGCCTTCTCCCCCAGCAGCCACAACCCCCTGCTTGCATCAGGAGAGATTGATTCCCATTGGGGTGATTTACAGCACCAAGATGGAAATGCTGACAGGAATCACTGATTTCAGCCTTTCTCCCTGCAGTCCTTTGCCCTCATCCCATAAGAAGCTTCAAAATGCATGGCTGGTGATGGCACATGCAAGAGCTCCCATCCCAGTGGGGCAGCCATGGGATGCTCACTCCATGGACTCAGCCTCACTGGTCTCAGTCCTGATGGCAGCCCAGTCCAGCACCCCGAAGTACCTCCCCCCTGCAGCCTGGTCCTGCCCAGCCTTGGACACAAGTCCTGCTGGCCCATCTGGCTCCACTTATCCTGGCTAGATGTCCTTCCTAATGACACAGCATCTCAGAATCCATTAAGAAGCATTGTGGAGTGGCTGACTCCAGGATTGATACACCCTGCTCATCAATAATGAAAGAGCATCAGACTGCCCTTGCTCTCCAGCTGCCTCCGTAAGCCCCTCCATTTCCTCCTGCTCCCAATATAGCTGCTCTCCTGGGGCACTCGCAAGGCACCAAATTGATTTATCCCTCCATCAGCAGGGTGGGGCTATCACAGCCCCATCCTGGTGGTGCAGCAGGGACAGGCACAGCCCGGGGTGCCCAGGAACCAATCTGGGGGGCTCTGCCTCAGCACGGCACAGCCACCTAGGTATGTTGGCATCACGGTTCTCTAGGTATGTAACCACAGCAGATGCTGTCCTTCAGAGAGCCACATCCACTCCATCACCTTCAGCCTCCAAGGACATGCCTGGGTCACCCTGATCCTGCTAACACAGAGGGCAGGGTGGTCCCACAGGCTGCCCCTCATAGGATGTGTCCCTGCAAGCTAGGGGTCTGCCCTCGCTCTTGATGGCCAAGATTGACCGGGCTTGGGGCTGGGAGGGAGACATTGTGCCCCCTCCTCCTGCTGCATCCTGGCCCCTCTGCAGGCAGAGGGTTTGGCCCAGGGAGGAGCTCAGGTCCTGTCTTGTCCCCTGCGAACTCACCTCCTGTGCAGGTCCTGCTGCTCCTCCAGCCCCACTGTGACAAAATGTGTTCAATCCTCACTGCACCCCACAAAAGAGCCCATTTTGCTCACACCTCCCTGTGCCCCACATGGGTCCCACTGTGCCCTCAGCCCATCCTCACTCCCCACACGGATCCCACTGTGCCTCCAGCCCCTCCTTGTGCTCCACAGGGGTCCCACTCTTCCTCTGGCCCTTTGCCATGCCCTACCACAGGCATCCCTCTGCCCACTCCCTGCTGCACCCCACGAGTCCCACCAGATCCTTGGTCCCTTGCCATGCCTCACATGGATGCCATTTTTCTCTCAACCCCTCACAAGTCACTCTGTGTCCTCAGACCCTCATGATGCCCCCACAAAGGTGCCACTGTCTCCTTGGAGTGTTGCTACACCCCACATGATCACACTGTGTTCCCATCCCCTTGCTGCGCCCCACATGTATCTCACTGCCCTCTCTGATACTTGCTGTGCCCTGTGTGAATCTCCACTGCCCCCTAACCCCTTGGTGTGCCCCAAGCAGGTCCCACTGCCACCCCTGGTCCCTTTTTGTGCCACACATGCATCCCACTGTGTTCCCAGTCCTTTGCTGTGTCCCACAGGGGTGCCACTGTATCCCCATTGCCTCTTTGTGCCCCAGACGGGTCCTGCTTCTCCCTTAACCCCTTGCTGTACCCTACATGTTGTCCACAGTACCCCAGTCCCCTTGCTACACCCCATCCTTTGCCCTACTGTGCCCCAGACGGGTCAAATGCCCCCCACTGTCCCCTACACGGATCCCGTCGTACCCTCAGCCCCTCGCTGTGCCCCGCGGAGGATTTTGCCTCCCCTCCTCGGGGGCCTACGCAGATCTCCCGAGGGGAGCCCCCTCTGTTCTCCCTTCCTCCTCCCACTCCCACACCACCGCCCCCGCTCCTTGGGCGTTCAGCCCGATCCCACCCGTGGTCATCGTGTCCCCCC